>CM032447.1:49902579-50083954 GCA_019049505.1 Pachyrhynchus sulphureomaculatus
AGGGGACAATCATCCAAATGATTTCCAAAAAATCATAGAGATAATAAATAGAAACGTATTTTAAATAGAATGGGATCTTGATGATGCCAATAATAAATTGTGGGAAGTAAAACCTCTTGTCTTCCCTCCTTTCCACCATCAAAGTCTCAACAGATCAGAGAATCTGTTCTCTTTTCGCTGTCCTAAGAAGACTGGCAATAGGACACATATCAGGCGCACTCCCATTTATTAAAGAATGAGCCAGCACCATAATGCTCCTTTTGTCATTCCACTTTGACAGTAAAACACGTATTCGAAGCAAATCCCGCATCACATATAACGGCAAAATATAAGTACAAATAATAAAGACCTTTCAATCAAACAAGTCTGGAATAATCAGTTACCTCAAAGAACTGGAAACAGTAATCTAAAACCCACTAGGGCGCCAAATGACCTTAGATGTCGACGGGCCCCGGCCCCCAAACATCTTCATCATCATGCACTGCGAAACTCTTGCTCAAGATTTTTCCAAGGGGTTGAAAATGTCAAGATGACTATGCGAAACATCGATATTGTACTATCTACAGCACAATTCTGGTACACTTTAACTAACAAATTGTTAATTGAAAGCGCTTGATAATTCAAAACTTCAGTTTTCTTAATTCAGTTAGTTTAATTTTAAACCTTCATTACCTTCCCTACTCATATGGGATTTTTTGAGTATAATACCAAATATCGATAAACTAAAAATTAGCAACGCAAAATAAGATTAAATTAAAGTGGATTTGATACTTACCGAAAATTTTAATTTCCTGAAACTTATTTACATTACTTGTTATCCATCAAACCATCAATTAGCATAGGATTATGTGAAAAAAAATGCCTGTCATTGGAGTTTTATTTGATTGTACTTTCAAAAACACCTAATTATTATCTTAAGAGTACTGCATACCATATAATCTCTCAGTCTCCATCGATCAATCTCTCAAGTCTTTGGAATTCATTAATAAAATATTTCTCTTATAAACAAGGTCTTGTAGAATTATTATCATTGCTGCCTACCACACTAGCAAGAAGTATAAGATCAAAAACGGTCAGGTTAGTTAAAATTTTTAGATAATATAGAACTAATGGTGGTATTGTTTAAATTTTTATCTAAATTTAATTAATCATATTAATATCAAATTCAATACTATGTTGAGATTTTGAAGTTTTTGGCACAATAACAATATGTAAGCATTCCCACGACTACATTAAAGTCTCTATTTATTCACTTTATGCACATTTCGCTAACTATGTCAGCATCATCAGAAGCGATGATGCTCAAAATTGCGATTATCTCGAGCGGAATCGACTTGACAGATGGCAGTTTACTTCTGATCAAGTTACCAGTACTAAGGACTTCACGGAGTAGGCCTTTGTCCTTAACTAGACTGTTTTTAGACATTCTAATTTCCAAACAGTATAGTTAGGATCAATGGTTACGGCGAAAAATGAACATACATAGGTCTAGATTTTACTTCATTCAA
The DNA here is from genome assembly GCA_019049505.1 of Pachyrhynchus sulphureomaculatus. NCBI lineage: Eukaryota > Metazoa > Arthropoda > Insecta > Coleoptera > Curculionidae > Pachyrhynchus > Pachyrhynchus sulphureomaculatus. The sequence continues at coordinate 49,904,088 of CM032447.1, forward strand.
CGTCGTATTCGACGTATAGTGATTTCGATGCTAGTCATGATCGATTTTTTTTGTTGATTAATTGCTCTTTTAATTGCATTTCTCCATCGGGATCCGTCTTGGGTTATTTTACGGGCGATTTCCGAGTTTGTGTCCAACAGTTCTATGATAAAATCTGTCCATCTAGTGAGTGATAGTCCCCTTCTTCTTTTACTTTCTGTCTTTTCCTGAATCACAAGTCTGACTGTTGTCGCTACGTATGATGTGACCGAAGAATCTTAATATTCTGTGATATGGTATACTGGATAGTCTCGGGTTTGGCTGGATTTCTAGCAAAACAGATGCATTGGTTCTTTTCGCCACATCTCAAATGCCTTAATTCGCCCTTGATCTGCTTGGCGAATGACCAATGTCTCAAATATCCGATTACTGAGTATACAAGTGTGTTTACAAGTATAATTTTGGTTGTTTTAGTAATATTTCTGTCCCTCCAAAATGATTGTCAATTAATACATTGTAGTTCGACCAAGTTGAATACGGTGTCTGATCTCATGTTCTTTACCGCCGTTTTCATGTATTACTGCTCCTAAGTAGAGATATTTTCGACTTTAATAGTTAATTTTAAGTCCATATTCCTATCTATTCTGTTCTAATCTTTGCAATAATTGCTCTGTTTCCTGTACATTTATGTTATTAATACTGTATCGCCCGCAAATCGTGAATTTTTTGCCACCTATAGATATTCCCCCATGCTAGTTATCCAGAACAATCTGCGTTACGTATTAACTGTGAATGTTATATAATATCGGAGATAGAATACATCCCTGTCTAACGCCCTTCGCGATCCTATATTCTTTAGAGTATATATTTTCATGTTAATTACACCTATGCTGTTGTTATATAAGCTAGAAATTAGTTTTATCAGATGGTTTGGGACTCTAATCCTTTGTAATGTAACCCCAAGGTGATTATACTTAATACTATCAAAGACCTTTTCGCAAGAAAGTATTACAGAGACGTAGTCCCCTCTTGATTTTTCAACTATCTTGCGGACATTAAGAATTTGTTGTCTGCAGCCCCTATTTTGACTAAAGCCGATCTGTATTAAGAAAGTTAGATAGGCGGGACTGAATTATGTAGATCAGGACCTTGCTGACATGAGTTTAATTTATTTATTCATAATTCCACCTCTTTAACACCTGAATAAAATAAGACGAAATATATTTCAATCCAGAGTATATTAGAAGACTTAATAAAGTATTTGATAAGGTAGGCCTTACATTGGCTTATAAGTCATCAGAAGTCCGAAGGATAGAATCCACGGACGTGAAAAAAGTGAGAGATAAGTTGAATAACTGTGACCAGAAATATGTTGGGAAAACTAGAAGGTTGATTTAAATAAGTTTTAAAGAACATTTAGCGCATGTGAGATATGATAGACCCGAACAAGCAAGCATATATTATCCGCTTGACCATAATCATATAGTAACATTAGTTAATTAAATATGTATCTGAAGAATATTAGAAACATAAAAAAATGGGTCCAGCATAGATAACCTCTTCATTCGACGAAATTTCTTCCCTCTAACCAATTTTGGAATTCAGGAAAGAAAAAAAGCTACTTGGGGCCGAATCTGGGAATAGGACGGGTGGGAAACTATTTCGAAGTCAAGCTCGAGCACTTTTGCTATTACGAGCAGACGCATTGCTCTGGGAACAGAACACTTTTTTGTGCGCTAATCTTGACCGCTTTTGCTTCAAATCAGTATGCATACGGTTCAATAACGTTGCGTAACAAGACTTTTCCAAATAGTCAATTATGACGACACACTGTGAACCCCTAAAAAAATTTGCTATCGCTTTTCCCGCCGATAAACCTGTTTTCGCTTTTTTCGATACACTTTCAGCTTCGCCCACGCACTGTTTGGACTCCGTTTTATCTTTGGGGCGTAATGATGGATCCGCATTTCGCCTATAGTCACAAAAAGCAAAAAGTTCTTCAAATTACGCTTTAACTTTTTCTAATACGATTTTGAAATATCTTTCCTCGTGCGTTTTTTGTCGGGAGTCAACAAACGCGGCACCTATCGTACTTTTTCATTTTTAAAACTTAAAACATTCGTATGAGATGCTTACCATCTCAGTAATCTCACGAAGCTTAATACGACGATCGTTCATCACAATACCGTAAATTTTATCGACCATTTCTTTAGAAAAAACCTCAGTGGGATGTCTTGAGCGTGCAGATTCTGCAGTGCTCGTATAGTCACGTTTAAATTCATTTATCCAGTAGTAAATAGTCTTGATTGCTGGTGCAGAGTCTCAATGAACTTCCTTCAGTTGAGTTGGCAGCTCTCCACTACATATTGCATCTGCCTAAAACTTTGCAAATAACCGTTACAAGAATCATGTTTGCCAACAGTCATGCCGCTTAATGAAATTTCCCACCATTTCGTAGAAATTTACCTAACTTATCAATCCACCCTGGTAGGTAACCTAGAAAGTCTAGAAACTTGGTTATGACGTAATTCTAATTACAAGACCAGTTTTGATTGGTTTATTTAATATTTTTGTGTACTAACAGAGACTAACTCTCTCTCTTCATTATCAAAACGTTAAATCATATAAATTATCCACTTTTTAATGTAAGTTTGGGTATTTCTTTCGTTATTATGGGTGCAAATCTATTTTTTTTGCTACTGGTATAATTTTTTTAAATGTTTATAAAAGAAACAATTTTGAATAAATATGTTTTTTATTGAAATATATTTATTTATGTTAGGGTGTGGACATTCCATGCAAAATAGAAAATAGTGTATCTTTACATTAGGTTCAATGTATATAAAATGCAACGTCTCTCTGTCTGTCTGTCTGTCCGTTAGTGCGCTTATCACCCGAGACTCATTTATCCGATTTACGTGCTTTTTTTAAAACATACTTATGTTCTCTGGCCATGCTATAGACCATATTTTATTACGTTAGGTAACATAAGGAATAAGCAGTGACGATAATAGTGAATCAAGTCGGAAAAAAGTTTGCCGCTAGCGCCTTCTCTTGCAATCCACTACCTAAACAATTAAGTATGGAAAAATATTATGTAGCAAAGAATATAATATGTATATAAAATGCAACGTCTCTCTGTCTGTCTCTCTGTCCGTTAGTGCGCTTATGACTTGGGAACCACTTATCCGATTTGCTTGTTTTTTTTTTTTTTAAGTTCATACATTTGTTCTCTGGCCCGGTTATCTATAATCTTCTATAATATATATAAAATACAACGTCTCTCTGTCTGTCTATCTGTTTGTCCGTTAGTACACTTATCACTCGAGAACCACTTATCCGATTTACGTGTTTTTTTTTAATTCATACATTTGTACTCTGGCCAGGTTATCTATAATCTTCTATAATATATATAAAATACAACGTCTCTCTGTCTGTCTATCTGTTTGTCCGTTAGTACACTTATCACTCGAGAACCACTTATCCGATTTACGTGTTTTTTTTTTTTAATTCATACATTTGTTCTCTGGCCAGGTTATCTATAATCTCCTATAATATATATAAAAGGCAATGCCCCTCTGTCTGTTGATCTGTCTGTAAGTGCGTTTATCACTCGAGAACCACTTATCCGATTTACGTTTTTTTTTTTTTAATTCATACATTTGTTCTCTATCCAGGTTATCTATAATCTTCTATAATATATATAAAATGCAGCGTCTCTCTGTCTGTCTGTCCGTTAGCGCGCTTATCACTCAAGAACCACTTACCCAATTTACGTGTTTTTTTTTTTTAAAACATACATATGTTTCCTGGCCAGGTTATAGGATATATTTTATTACGTTAGATAACATAATAAGCAGTGATGATAATAGTGAATCAAGTCGGAAAAAAGTTTGCCACTAGGGCGTTCTCTTGCGATACACTGCCTAAAGCATTAAATATGGTACAAAGAATATAATAAATATAAAATGCAACGTCTCTCTGTCTGTCTGTCTGTCCATTAGTGCACTTATCACTCGAGAACCACTTATCCAATTTATGTATTTTTTTATAAAATACATGTGTTCCATATTACGTTACATAACATAAAGAATAAGCAGTGACGATAATAGTCGGCTAGTTACATAGGTTCAATAATTTAAATTAAACCACAAAATAAAAACAATTAGACACCAAAATATTTTTTACAGACAGACATATTAGAATAATTGAAACTTTTAAAAAATTTGGTCAGTAATCAACATAAATAGAGTTTAAAAGTTAGCCGGGGACTCATTGCAATTGAACGTGCGGCTAGTTGTCCAGTCCCCCGTTCTTTTTAACAATATAATATTTCGTTTTGTAAATATCTACAAATAATCGTTCTCATAAAAGAAGACAGCCAAGTGCAAGTCGGACTTGCACAATTGGTCTTCCGTACCGTGATTGCTAAAGTAATCTATGAAATTCAATCACACATTCATCTTCAATACAAGAATTACCAAAAATATATAGAAAGCAAGACATGTTTGTGTACAAGTTTAAAACAAATATTTACTACCTAAATGTTTGTTTAATCATAAATAAATAAAATAAAATTATTTTGTCTCGGTACCTATCCGTTGGTCACCAGTCAACATGGAAATTTATTATATCTGTGATTGATCAAATGCTTAAAGCAGTAATGTACTGAAAAGTATATGAGTATATTACTGATTCAACCTAATACGTATTGTTATATCGTAGCTCTTAGAATTTACAAGTTTCCACGAAAAAACCTCCATCATATTGTCAAGTTAAACAGTTTTTTTATACCATATAAATTATCAAACGTAATGCACTCGTGATAATTTTCACTCAATCGACAGTTGATAGAGAATATTCCAGAATTTTTTTTTTTTTGTTTTTTGTAGGTACTTTTCGAAATAGAGGGGGGCAGAAATTTTGGGCCATTTTTTTTAATGGTCTATGAAAAAAAGTTTGCGCGAGTATTATATCTTATATAGTTTTTAACTCGTATTTTAGCTTTCATTTGACACCCCACTTGATGACCTTTTTTTCACTTCCCTTCACGACCTAACCCCTCAAGAGAAAATTTAACTTTCAAAACTATGCGGCTTTGATTGGTTCCTATACTAGTGCCAAATTTCAACTTTCTATGTCAAATAGTTTCGGAGAGAATCGGGTGTGACATAAGTGTTCCGTACAGGACACTAAAAATATATAAAAATCGAGACCTAAAGCCTTGGAACAGGTAGTTTTATTATCATATTTCATTTTATAAGTTAAAAATAAATAACAACGAATTTTCTTGTACACAGTTTTATAACTTTAAATCGCTTAATCGTTTTTTTTGTTGATTTAAATGACAAATTGTGCTGGTTTTAAAATTACATAGCCCATTTGGTCGAAAATTTGCTTTTTGGTCTTATAGTCAAAAGTTATGATTTTTTACCAAAACTATTTAGACATTTTTTACTACGGATTGACGTGATATATGGGATATAGAACCTGAAAAAATATTTCAGGTTAATTCAGGTCAGCTGAAACTGTGCTATATAGATCTGAAACTATAGATCTGAAACTTCTGAAAAAAAGCTAATAAAACTCAAGAAAAATCTGTTGAGATATTTTTGTGCGACAGGTTGTGAAATTTTGACGTATTTTGGGCTGTAAAAATGATCCTCATCGCTTTTACAGTCATATCCTTAATTATTGAAGATAATTACGGGCGGTTCTTTTATTGTTTTTGTGCGTATTAAGGTCAATACCATTATCAGAATTTTCTATCAATTGTCAGACCCTACAACGACAATAATGTTGTTAATTGCAAAAAGCTACTTCTAACATTTTCTTGCTCCGAATGTTCTGGTAGAACTAATTGTTATATAGCTCTCACCATTCTGTAGAAGATGTAAAATTTTGAAAGTGGAGGAATTTCGTTATCGCTTTGGAACTTATGATGTGCAGTAGTCACACTGAAACTAATTGCCTGTTATACGCATCTAATCTTTTATCTTAAGAGTAATTGTTAGTATAGAAATCTCTTGCCTATATTAAGAATGTAATAATAAAATACGTCCATTAATTTATAAACAAAGTGTTTACAAAAATTATTATCAATAGTACCTTAACACTATCAAAAAGTACAAAACTAAAACATTTAAGTTAGTTCAAGTGTTTGCGTTGCCAGATTAAAGGTATGTTGTTGTGTGTTGAAAATATTGTTTAAGAAGATGTTCCATAGAAAATTTGATTTTAAAAAGATTTATTGTTTAAAAACCGGTCAAGTGCAAGTTGGACTTATGCAATTAGTGTTCCGTACTGTAATTCCCTTTAAAATAAGAACAGAAAAAGTACAGAAGTGTAAAATCATTAGTGATGAAATAGGATTCCAGAATTTTTTTTAAATTTCTTGGCCAGTACTTCTCGAGATAGGGTGGAGGGACAGAGATTTTTCAAAAATAATACAAGAAAAAGTGTGGGCAAGTACATCATATATATTTTTGAACTGATGTTTTCACAAGCTACCATGCCACTCGTGATAATTTTCGCTCAATCTGCTCTGTATGAAGAGTATTCCAAAATTTTTTCAAAATTTTCTGATCAGTACTTTCCGAGAGAGGGTGGGGGACAGGGGTTTTTGGCTATTTTTTTTTTAAAATAATGGAAAGAAGAGTATGCGTAAGTGTTACATCATATATATTCTTGATCTCGTGTTTTCATAAGCTTTCATTTGACACCCCACTCGACCACCACCAGATAAATTATCAAACGAAATGCACTCGTGATAATTTTCGCTCAACCTGCACTCTATGTAATAATATAAAATGTATATAATATAAAGAAGAGTGTGCGCAAGTCATCATATATATATATATATATATATATATATATATATATATATATATATATATATATATATATATATATTTTTTTTTTTTTTTTTGAACTCGTGTTTTCATAGGCTTTTATTTGACATCCTACTCGATGTCCTGGTTATTTTTTTTTATTTCCGATTTCAACCCCCCCAAAACTAACCCCTTAAGTCAAAACTTCACTTGGAAAACTACACGGCTCTGATTGGGTCATCAATTCCTATATTTGTGCCAAACTTTCTGACGGACGAACAGACACCAAAATGACCCCATAAGTGTTGTATGGAATACTAAAAACAAAACGGTTTATCAAATTATTTCTCAAACAACAGTCCTTAATAAATAAAGTCATTTATATGTAAGCTGTTGCGTTCCCTGAGCTCTTCTAAGTGACCCATAAAGCTTTTTATTACGGCTGGGTATATCCTTTTTGTGACGGTTGCCATTTTTTGCCCAATATTTCTTTCTAATTGAGTAGATAGGGCTATGACAGTACGAGATATTTTTCCCATGTTATTTCTTATGGAGCCTCATTCTGCATTTTTGTAACCATTTCAAGGTCATCCAGGCAGCGCATGTGCGAGGTAGGGTTGACGTTGTTGACAGTTTGAGACAGAGTTCCCGGAAACGCATGTGTGAATTATTTAATTTGTGTATTTTATTTAATTTGTTTATTTTATTTATATGTTATAATGATAGATGCCAGTCAATGACGGTTGACAGCTGAGACGGTGTTGCCAGTTCGATGACGTCATATTGATACAGTGATGCCAAGCCTATGAATACGCGTGAAGTTAGGTATTATCACGATAGATGTCAGTCAACGGCGGTTTTCAGTTGTTGGCGGCTAGAGGAAATTTTAATATAATTAAAAAAAGTCAGGTCTAGACCAGGATATGAACCTTCGTATCTTCGGTTTCAATACTACAAAACCAGCGGCTTTACCACTGAGCCAAATAGGTTTCGTACGGGAGAGTTTAATAATTGGGATGACATAAAAAAAGATGTGACTAGAGAAGTTGGTAAAAGGTGTCCAACGCGTTTTACGTCAGAGCAGCGAACGTGCCGGATATGGAACAATTTGAAATAAGATCCTTAAGCTACTCAGGGACTCAGAAAAAAAATATATTTGATGTGTGACAAATTTGGGACAGTATGCGGTAAGGGTTAACAAATAAATTATGATAATATATGGAAATTTGCTTGTAAGTCTGAAGTTAGTTAGGCGTAGGTAATTTCATCTAGAATGTTAAAATTTCAAACAGATGTGCGTTGAACAATAGATAGATGAATTGAACTGCTGTCTGTCTGTATACCTGCCACGCTGACTTGCACCGTAACGACGATGCCAAAAGGACCTAAATTGACCCTTAAGTCTGTCTGTCTGTCTGTCTGTCTGTCTGTCTGTCTGTCTGGTCTGTCTGTCTGTCTGTCTGTCTGTCTGTCTGTCTGTCTGTCTGGTCTGTCTGTCTGCCTGTCTGTCTGTCTGTCTGTCTGTGTCCTTATATGACATCATCAGATATTTCGAGAATTGAAACAAAGAAGAGAGGAATTGGCCAATCAACGAGCGAGTTTGTCGCGATGCCCTAATATGGTCATGTGAGATTTCGGAAAAAATGGTGCTCTGTGCATGAATTGTTTGTTGTTATGAAGATGATGGGGTAAATTAGGTCAAAAACTCCTTATTTCGAAAAAGGGGTCGTTTTTTAGCTCAAGCATGCAGCGTCAACGGCGTGCCGCCGGAAACCCGATTCGAATACTTTCCTTGTCTTATTCACATGTAAATAGGGTATTGCGTTCTTTGCCAGTGTAAATTGATTTTTTACATATTATTCATACTTCATAAGGACGGTAAAATTCGGAAATTTTTTGGAATGAAATTTTTTGCGAGGCAGGGTGTTTTTTGGTGGTGGGGGGTGTTAAAACGCACAATTGTGCAATAAAAAATTTTTCGCCCCTTGTAAAAAGTCACCCCGCTGGACTTGGAGAGATTTCTGTATTTTTCATGCAGCAAAGAGACGATCCACAATGCGCCGCCGGAAACCCGATTCGAATACTTTCCTTGTCTTATTCACATGTAAATAGGGTATTGCGTTCTTTGTCAGCGTAAATTGATTATTTACATATTATTCATACTTCATAAGGACGGTAAAATTCGGAAATTTTTTGGAATGAAAATTTTTGCGAGGCAGGGTGTTTTTTGGTGGTGGGGGGGTGTTAAAACGCACAATTGCGCAATAAAAATTTTTTCGCCCCCCTTGACTTTGAGAGATTTCTGTATTTTTCATGCAGCAAAGAGACGATCCACAACGCGCCGCCAGAAACTCGCTTCGAATGCTTTCCTTGTCTTATTCATGTGTAAATAGGCTATTGCTTTCTTTGTCAGTGTAAAATTGATTTTTAATATGTAAATATATGTTATAAACTTGATGGACTAGACTGTTAAAGTGATTTATTTTAGTAAATACAACATATTAAAATAAATGTAAAATATGGTGATAAGGAATTCATGAAAATGCGTTGTAGAATGTAATAATTGCTATATATTTACAAATAGTAAAGTATAGTTTATAATAGGATAGCTTAAGGAACAAATAACAGAGTTCTAACTAATATATAAAAGATTTAAACATAATCATACGATTGAGTAATGTCCCCATGGTAGCGTATGAACTGAATTTTTTGATATTAGCCTTTTGTCATCATGAGGGCTGAGTCCGATCTTAGTTTGTCTAATGGTAAATAGCTGATGTTTTTGTGATATTATTGTATTTTGGGCGATAGATTTTTCCAAAAATTTTTCCAAGCAGTCTATATAGTCTTCAAATGTAATCGAGTTTTTTATAACAGACTTCTTAACGCCTTTAATTTTTTTCGTTACACTTAAATTTAACAGACTCTTTTCAATATCTTCCCTTTCTTTCGCAGTTTTTTCTAATTCTACCCTTTTCAAATCAAGCTCATTTTGAGTGTAAAGTACTTTAGTAGTATACATTTTTGACCTAAGTCCGGCAAAATGGGTCATAATCCTTCCATTATTCTCATCCTTTACCATACCTAGAACTTTGTGGTTTACTCTTCGAATATTATAAATATTATCAGGACTGTAGCCAGATGTATCAAAGCATAAATGACAATCTTGCTTTATGACTTGATAAATATCATCATGTTTTATCTCATAGATCAGCGAGTCAGTATCAGTATATAGTACGTTACAATCAGAAAATCTCTTTTTTATATAGTTATAGTGAAAATCATAGATGGTTGTCTTTGCAATATCTAAAATACACATTCCAACATATATTGGTTTATTGAAATATACAGTCGTTTTCGCAAGCTCCACTATAATCATGTTTTTATCAATAATTTTGGCACTCTTGAATTCAGGTCTTGAGATAAGCGCTTCAGCACCATACCGTCCGTCCCATTTAGTTATAATCTTTACAGTTGAGTGGTTTCTTATGTTCTCCATGGTCTTACCGAATACAGCGTTATTCATAAGCTTAAATAAATTTTTCTCAAACTCATTTTTTGCTTCTTGTCTTAACTTTGTATTTATGTCGATGTACGTCTTTAACCAAGGACCTTGTTTAAAGGATAGAATACGATGAATTTTAGTTAACTTAACACCTAAATTTAACGCTTGTTTTAGGTTCCTATAGTGCATGACATATTTCTCTTTATTAAAAAGAGTTGCCAATAATTTTATGTCTTGAGACTGTTTACTATGCTCAGGACAAGGTGGCAAATCTGCAAACTTATCATGTAACTCTATAGGTATTTCTAAATCAGCTTCTATTATATAGCCTTCATCTGCATCATCAGGTTTTAAAACAAACATTAAAACTTTTAATATCATCATTATCCATCCACTTGAAGTCTTTATATGGGAGATACTGCGACATAGCCCAACCATATTGGTTGTTAATATCGAAATATGCCAGATAAGAAGGTTCTTTTGCCTGATTATAGTTTGGCATATACTTATTATTAGCCTCAGCATACCTTTTCGAACATTGACTTAAGCCTCCACGTATACCCTTTTCGATAAATAAAACCATGCCCATATCAGTGAGCAATTCCAGCTTTTGTTTACTTTTATACAACATGCATTGCCATGCATATCCTGGTAAACTGTACGCCCATGGGGTCAATGCCATATGTTTTATGCGATGTAGATCTAAATTGCTCAAAAAAACATCTGCTAGTAATAATATATCTGTTTTCATATACAGATCAGAATAATCATTTAAGGTTTTGCAGTTGAATGTTTTCCAAACATTTTTTGCATGTTCATATGCTTTGTTGCTTATATGACTCTTTTCAAGAGTATTGTAAAATGCCTGCTTTGGTGGAAGTTGAGAAATTTTTAAGCTTTCCCAGTCATTCATGTAATCATAAGGAAACACTCCTTTTTTACTTAATAGGTTAATTTGTGCTTCTGGCAGTGTACTAAATTGCGATTTTAAAACAGGGTAGTCTTCTAAATATGATGCTAGTTGATCTAGTCCTGCAGCCATAAATCTAAAGCTGTCAATAAAACGAAAATTTATGAAGCTTTCAGGTATATGTTTGGTAAATGAGATGTATTTTTCTTTGTTAACCGGTAATGTATCTATCTTTCCATCTGTTTCACCTAATGCTTTAATTACCATGTGTCCATCATATGAACTTAGATTATGAAATATAACTGGTACCATACGACTATCTTGAAAGTTAAGGTTACAATCTTCATGAGCTGGACCCCTATATTTACCAGTAAGATGGTCATGATCCCTAACTTTTTTATCTTGGATAGCAAATGGTTTCTCACAAATGTGACATCGTGCTGCACACTGAAATTTCTTCCATTCCTCGGGTGTAAGATGCTCCATTGGTAAAGGACAAAGAAAGACCGTTTCTAAATCGCTCGCAAACTGATGAAGTTCTCTCACAAACCACTGCATACAGTCAGGTCCTGTGTACGACCGATAAAACGATAAAGTATCATCATAGCTGCATTTAACATAATATCCAATACTAAATGGGACATGCTTTTGATATTTTTGTGTGTTTTTAGTCGGATCATCTTCTACAGGTACAAGCAAACATTCGGTGTCAGCATAAATTACGAATGGAACTGCAGCTTTCCAACCATAATTTTTAAATTCAATAAGCGCATTATCACTTGTAGGTACTTGCGGAACAACTCCGTTATTTAATTTTATACAGTCTTCAGTATGTTTCTGCAATTTTTCTTCAGTGTGATAGTAGTGAAGGCATCGATCACAAATAAACTTTTGCCCATCATGTTGATTAAGTTGTCGAGATACAAGGCGGGAAAGATTCTTAATCCAGACATAGTGGAATTTAACAGGAAGTAGATTATCAATATTGTTGTCAGATATATAAGTATCTTGAAGCAATAGTAAATTTACATGTCTATCCTGTTTATTTTCGGTAAGAAAATAAGGTATGATCTGATAGTTTTCTTCAGATTTCCTATTTAGTTTATAAACATTTATAGATAGATTGTTTTGTTTTTTCAAACCGCGGTATTTGCTTCGTAGTCATGGGAAACTTTATATTAGTTAGATTAAGTACTCTTTGCGGATCAGGATAAGAAGATGTACGGTCACTGTTAGTGCTGACGGGATATAGAGCGCTCACAACGACCCAACCAAAACACATATCATCATAGTTTTTAACATTAACACAAGCTTGTTTTCTGGCAATACTCTTTGGAAGCTCGATATAACTTCCTGCACGTAAAGGATTATATTTATTAATATTTACAGTTACATTTAGTATACGCCTTAAGGCCCAGTTAGAATCTCTTTCAGCAAAATCCCCTAACTGGCTCAGTAAAGGTTCTTTAACATTCGTTGTAAACCATTGGTCTAGGTTGGTTTCTTTATATATTGGTGCATTACGTGTGTTTAAATACTTAATTTCTTCAATTAAATTGGTATCCTTATTTCGTTGAAATTCTCCAGCTAGGACTGCGTTAACCTTCAAAGCATCATTCTGCTTTAAGGCAATTTGAATACGACGCTTAAATATTGCGATACAATCGATTAAAAAGGGCTTCAGATCAGTATGACGAATATTAGAAATAACACCAGTCCTTATACGAGATTCAAAGGCAGAGTTCACGTCATCCCATTTAACCCTATGAGTTGCTGTTTCCCTTCTACGTACTCCAGTACCACCTCCAACCTTGGTATCTTGCAAAATACGTTGATATGACTTCACTTCACTTAAACATGTAGCAATGTGTGATTTTTCAGGCACCGATTTAGCTCGTTTCAATTTTCGGTTTAAATTATAAATTACTCGTCTGCATTTCATTAGAAGTGTGCGACATGTTACAGCATCCAATTTAGAGGATTTAATTGCAGTCCTAATTGATTCCACATCATCTCGTTGAGCCATTTTACTTTCCAATTCTGTAACAAAACATATATTTTTGATGGACAATATTTTACGTAAAATATAATTACTCCTGCAGCCGCTGTTGTCGGCGTTTCATATCACACTAATGAACTAAGCGCTGATGGCTGCACTAAATCATAAAATAGGTTGGCGTCATCAGATATTTCGAGAATTGAAACAAAGAAGAGAGGAATTGACCAATCAGCGAGCGAGTTTGTCGCGATGCCCTAATATGGTCATGTGACGTCATCCGATCTCGGAAAAAATGGTGCTCTGTGCATGAATTGTTTGTTGTTATGAAGATGGGGGTGGATTATTTCAAAAGGTCCTTATTTGGAAAATTAATTTTTAATATGTATAGGTATATGATCAGAATTCGAACCTTTATTTCCCGTACTACAAATCTTGCATCTATGTCACAGATCCACAGAGACTTCTTCTAATCGAGTGTTAGTAAAGTTATCACATAAAAATATTAAGGTTATGATAAAAGGGTCTTTGTGATCTGAGTGGTGATCCTTTTGGCATCGTCGTTTACGGCACACAGAGCACCATTTTTCCGAGATCTGATGACGTCACATGACCATATTAGGGCATCGCGACAAACTCGCTCGCTGATTGGTTAATTCCTCTCTTCTTTTGTTTCAATTCTCGAAATATCTGATGACGTCAACCTATTTTATGATTTAGTGCAGCCATCAGCGCTTAGTTCATTAAAAGGGTTTAAAAAGCAGAGTCTGTGTAAATAGTTCACTTCGAATGCTTTCCTTGTCTTATTCATGTGTAAATAGGGTATTGCGTTCTTTGGCAGCGTAAAATTGATTTTTAATATGTAAATATATGTTATAAACTTGAGATGGTTAACGGCGCACTGTCGGAAGTTCGCTTCGAATGCTTTCTTTGTCAGCGTAAATTAATTTTTAATATGTATAGGTATATGATCAGAATTCGAACCTTTATTTCTCGTAGTACAAATCTTGCATCTATGTCACAGATCCACAGAGACTTCTTCTAAGCGAGTGTTAGTAAAGTTATCACATAAAAATATTAAGGTTATGATAAAAGGGTCTTTGTGATCTGAGTGGTGGTCCTTTTGGCATCGTCGTTTACGGCGCAAGCGCACCGAGACAGGTCCGGGTCCTTATTTCCAAAAAGGGGTGTTTTTTAGGGGGATGATTTTTAGGGGTAGTTTTGATATGGTGTAAAAAAGGCAAAAATAAAATTTTTCTGTACGAGGGTAATTTACCCTATTTTTGGTAAATTATTTAAATGAAAAAAAAAAGTAGTCCAGGTTCACTTAGCCAGAATACGAACCGTCGACCCTTGCGATAGAGTTCCGTTGTATTAGCATTTACGCTATTGAAGCTTCCGTGAAATAAAGTATAAATGAAAGGTATATATAAAAAAAGAATTGTGTATTGGATAAGACTAGAATGAGTTGTAGAAGTTGGGAAAACCGTTGTATATTATAAAGTTTTAGAAAAAATAAACGTGTAAAATAGGCTATTGCTTTCTTTGTCAGCGTAAAATTGATATGTAAGGTTACGAAAAGCGTTGGCGTTGTTTAAAAATTCCTTAGGAACAGAGCACCATTTTTTCCGAGATCGGATGACGTCACATGACCATATTAGGGCATCGCGACAAACTCGCTCGCTGATTGGTCAATTCCTCTCTTCTTTGTTTCAATTCTCGAAATATCTGATGACGCCAACCTATTTTATGATTTAGTGCAGCCATCAGCGCTTAGTTCATTAGTGTGATATGAAACGCCGACAACAGCGGCTGCAGGAGTAATTATATTTTACGTAAAATATTGTCCATCAAAAATATATGTTTTGTTACAGAATTGGAAAGTAAAATGGCTCAACGAGATGATGTGGAATCAATTAGGACTGCAATTAAATCCTCTAAATTGGATGCTGTAACATGTCGCACACTTCTAATGAAATGCAGACGAGTAATTTATAATTTAAACCGAAAATTGAAACGAGCTAAATCGGTGCCTGAAAAATCACACATTGCTACATGTTTAAGTGAAGTGAAGTCATATCAACGTATTTTGCAAGATACCAAGGTTGGAGGTGGTACTGGAGTACGTAGAAGGGAAACAGCAACTCATAGGGTTAAATGGGATGACGTGAACTCTGCCTTTGAATCTCGTATAAGGACTGGTGTTATTTCTAATATTCGTCATACTGATCTGAAGCCCTTTTTAATCGATTGTATCGCAATATTTAAGCGTCGTATTCAAATTGCCTTAAAGCAGAATGATGCTTTGAAGGTTAACGCAGTCCTAGCTGGAGAATTTCAACGAAATAAGGATACCAATTTAATTGAAGAAATTAAGTATTTAAACACACGTAATGCACCAATATATAAAGAAACCAACCTAGACCAATGGTTTACAACGAATGTTAAAGAACCTTTACTGAGCCAGTTAGGGGATTTTGCTGAAAGAGATTCTAACTGGGCCTTAAGGCGTATACTAAATGTAACTGTAAATATTAATAAATATAATCCTTTACGTGCAGGAAGTTATATCGAGCTTCCAAAGAGTATTGCCAGAAAACAAGCTTGTGTTAATGTTAAAAACTATGATGATATGTGTTTTGGTTGGGCCGTTGTGAGCGCTCTATATCCCGTCAGCACTAACAGTGACCGTACATCTTCTTATCCTGATCCGCAAAGAGTACTTAATCTAACTAATATAAAGTTTCCCATGACTACGAAGCAAATACCGCGGTTTGAAAAACAAAACAATCTATCTATAAATGTTTATAAACTAAATAGGAAATCTGAAGAAAACTATCAGATCATACCTTATTTTCTTACCGAAAATAAACAGGATAGACATGTAAATTTACTATTGCTTCAAGATACTTATATATCTGACAACAATATTGATAATCTACTTCCTGTTAAATTCCACTATGTCTGGATTAAGAATCTTTCCCGCCTTGTATCTCGACAACTTAATCAACATGATGGGCAAAAGTTTTATTTGTGATCGATGCCTCCACTACTATCACACTGAAGAAAAATTGCAGAAACATACTGAAGACTGTATAAAATTAAATAACGGAGTTGTTCCGCAAGTACCTACAAGTGATAATGCGCTTATTGAATTTAAAAATTATGGTTGGAAAGCTGCAGTTCCATTCGTAATTTATGCTGACACCGAATGTTTGCTTGTACCTGTAGAAGATGATCCGACTAAAAACACACAAAAATATCAAAAGCATGTCCCATTTAGTATTGGATATTATGTTAAATGCAGCTATGATGATACTTTATCGTTTGATCGGTCGTACACAGGACCTGACTGTATGCAGTGGTTTGTGAGAGAACTTCATCAGTTTGCGAGCGATTTAGAAACGGTCTTTCTTTGTCCTTTACCAATGGAGCATCTTACACCCGAGGAATGGAAGAAATTTCAGTGTGCAGCACGATGTCACATTTGTGAGAAACCATTTGCTATCCAAGATAAAAAAGTTAGGGATCATGACCATCTTACTGGTAAATATAGGGGTCCAGCTCATGAAGATTGCAACCTTAACTTTCAAGATAGTCGTATGGTACCAGTTATATTTCATAATCTAAGTTCATATGATGGACACATGGTAATTAAAGCATTAGGTGAAACAGATGGAAAGATAGATACATTACCGGTTAACAAAGAAAAATACATCTCATTTACCAAACATATCCCTGAAAGCTTCATAAATTTTCGTTTTATTGACAGCTTTAGATTTATGGCTGCAGGACTAGATCAACTAGCATCATATTTAGAAGACTACCCTGTTTTAAAATCGCAATTTAGTACACTGCCAGAAGCACAAATTAACCTATTAAGTAAAAAAGGAGTGTTTCCTTATGATTACATGAATGACTGGGAAAGCTTAAAAATTTCTCAACTTCCACCAAAGCAGGCATTTTACAATACTCTTGAAAAGAGTCATATAAGCAACAAAGCATATGAACATGCAAAAAATGTTTGGAAAACATTCAACTGCAAAACCTTAAATGATTATTCTGATCTGTATATGAAAACAGATATATTATTACTAGCAGATGTTTTTTGAGCAATTTAGATCTAGATCGCATAAAACATATGGCATTGACCCCGCATGGGCGTACAGTTTACCAGGATATGCATGGCAATGCATGTTGTATAAAAGTAAACAAAAGCTGGAATTGCTCACTGATATGGGCATGGTTTTATTTATCGAAAAGGGTATACGTGGAGGCTTAAGTCAATGTTCGAAAAGGTATGCTGAGGCTAATAATAAGTATATGCCAAACTATAATCAGGCAAAAGAACCTTCTTATCTGGCATATTTCGATATTAACAACCAATATGGTTGGGCTATGTCGCAGTATCTCCCATATAAAGACTTCAAGTGGATGGATAATGATGATATTAAAAGTTTTAATGTTTGTTTAAAACCTGATGATGCAGATGAAGGCTATATAATAGAAGCTGATTTAGAAATACCTATAGAGTTACATGATAAGTTTGCAGATTTGCCACCTTGTCCTGAGCATAGTAAACAGTCTCAAGACATAAAATTATTGGCAACTCTTTTTAATAAAGAGAAATATGTCATGCACTATAGGAACCTAAAACAAGCGTTAAATTTAGGTGTTAAGTTAACTAAAATTCATCGTATTCTATCCTTTAAACAAGGTCCTTGGTTAAAGACGTACATCGACATAAATACAAAGTTAAGACAAGAAGCAAAAAATGAGTTTGAGAAAAATTTATTTAAGCTTATGAATAACGCTGTATTCGGTAAGACCATGGAGAACATAAGAAACCACTCAACTGTAAAGATTATAACTAAATGGGACGGACGGTATGGTGCTGAAGCGCTTATCTCAAGACCTGAATTCAAGAGTGCCACAGTTATTGATAAAAACATGATTATAGTGGAGCTTGCGAAAACGACTGTATATTTCAATAAACCAATATATGTTGGAATGTGTATTTTAGATATTGCAAAGACAACCATCTATGATTTTCACTATAACTATATAAAAAAGAGATTTTCTGATTGTAACGTACTATATACTGATACTGACTCGCTGATCTATGAGATAAAACATGATGATATTTATCAAGTCATAAAGCAAGATTGTCATTTATGCTTTGATACATCTGGCTACAGTCCTGATAATATTTATAATATTCGAAGAGTAAACCACAAAGTTCTAGGTATGGTAAAGGATGAGAATAATGGAAGGATTATGACCCATTTTGCCGGACTTAGGTCAAAAATGTATACTACTAAAGTACTTTACACTCAAAATGAGCTTGATTTGAAAAGGGTAGAATTAGAAAAAACTGCGAAAGAAAGGGAAGATATTGAAAAGAGTCTGTTAAATTTAAGTGTAACGAAAAAAATTAAAGGCGTTAAGAAGTCTGTTATAAAAAACTCGATTATATTTGAAGACTATATAGACTGCTTGGAAAAATTTTTGGAAAAATCTATCGCCCAAAATACAATAATATCACAAAAACATCAGCTATTTACCATTAGACAAACTAAGATCGGACTCAGCCCTCATGATGACAAAAGGCTAATATCAAAAAATTCAGTTCATACGCTACCATGGGGACATTACTCAATCGTATGATTATGTTTAAATCTTTTATATATTAGTTAGAACTCTGTTATTTGTTCCTTAAGCTATCCTATTATAAACTATACTTTACTATTTGTAAATATATAGCAATTATTACATTCTACAACGCATTTTCATGAATTCCTTATCACCATATTTTACATTTATTTTAATATGTTGTATTTACTAAAATAAATCACTTTAACAGTCTAGTCCATCAAGTTTATAACATATATTTACATATTAAAAATCAATTTTACGCTGACAAAGAAAGCAATAGCCTATTTACACATGAATAAGACAAGGAAAGCATTCGAAGCGAGTTTCCGGCGGCGCGTTGTGGATCGTCTCTTTGCTGCATGAAAAATACAGAAATCTCTCAAAGTCAAGGGGCGAAAAAATTTTTATTGCGCAATTGTGCGTTTTAACACCCCCCCACCACCAAAAAACACCCTGCCTCGCAAAAATTTTC
Organism: Pachyrhynchus sulphureomaculatus; assembly: GCA_019049505.1. Classification (NCBI taxonomy): domain Eukaryota; kingdom Metazoa; phylum Arthropoda; class Insecta; order Coleoptera; family Curculionidae; genus Pachyrhynchus; species Pachyrhynchus sulphureomaculatus. Next base: position 49,923,435 of record CM032447.1, read on the forward strand.
ATTCCAAAAAATTTCCGAATTTTACCGTCCTTATGAAGTATGAATAATATGTAAAAAAATCAATTTACGCTGACAAAGAACGCAATACCCTATTTACATGTGAATAAGACAAGGAAAGTATTCGAATCGGGTTTCCGGCGGCGCATTGTGGATCGTCTTTTTGCTGCATGAAAAATACAGAAATCTCTCCAAGTCCAGCGGGGTGACTTTTTACAAGGGGCGAAAAAATTTTTATTGCACAATTGTGCGTTTTAACACCCCCCACCACCAAAAAACACCCTGCCTCGCAAAAATTTTCATTCCAAAAAATTTCCGAATTTTACCGTCCTTATGAAGTATGAATAATATGTAAAAAATCAATTTACGCTGACAAAGAACGCAATACCCTATTTACATGTGAATAAGACAAGGAAAGTATTCGAATCGGGTTTCCGGCGGCGCGTTGTGGATCGTCTCTTTGCTGCATGAAAAAATACAGAAATCTCTCCAAGTCCAGCGGGGTGACTTTTTACAAGGGGCGAAAAAATTTTTATTGCACAATTGTGCGTTTTAACACCCCCCACTCGCAAAAAATTTCATTCTAAAAAATTTCCGAATTTTACCGTCCTTATGAAGTATGAATAATATGTAAAAAATCAATTTACACTGGCAAAGAACGCAATACCCTATTTACATGTGAATAAGACAAGGAAGTATTCGAATCGGGTTTCCGGCGGCACGCCGTTGGCGCTGCATGCTTGAGCTAAAAAACGACCCCTTTTTCGAAATAAGGAGTTTTTGACCTAATTTACCCCATCATCTTCATAACAACAAACAATTCATGCACAGAGCACCATTTTTTCCGAAATCTCACATGACCATATTAGGGCATCGCGACAAACTCGCTCGTTGATTGGCCAATTCCTCTCTTCTTTGTTTCAATTCTCGAAATATCTGATGATGTCATATAAGGACACAGACAGACAGACAGACAGACAGACAGGCAGACAGACAGACCAGACAGACAGACAGACAGACAGACCAGACAGACAGACAGACAGACAGACAGACAGACTTAAGGGTCAATTTAGGTCCTTTTGGCATCGTCGTTACGGTGCAAGTCAGCGTGGCAGGTATACAGACAGACAGCAGTTCAATTCATCTATCTATTGTTCAACGCACATCTGTTTGAAATTTTAACATTCTAGATGAAATTACCTACGCCTAACTAACTTCAGACTTACAAGCAAATTTCCATATATTATCATAATTTATTTGTTAACCCCTTACCGCATACTGTCCCAAATTTGTCACACATCAAATATATTTTTTTTCTGAGTCCCTGAGTAGCTTAAGGATCTTATTTCAAATTGTTCCATATCCGGCACGTTCGCTGCTCTGACGTAAAACGCGTTGGACACCTTTTACCAACTTCTCTAGTCACATCTTTTTTTATGTCATCCCAATTATTAAACTCTCCCGTACGAAACCTATTTGGCTCAGTGGTAAAGCCGCTGGTTTTGTAGTATTGAAACCGAAGATACGAAGGTTCATATCCTGGTCTAGACCTGACTTTTTTTAATTATATTAAAATTTCCTCTAGCCGCCAACAACTGAAAACCGCCGTTGACTGACATCTATCGTGATAATACCTAACTTCACGCGTATTCATAGGTTTGGCATCACTGTATCAATATGACGTCATCGAACTAGCAACACCGTCTCAGCTGTCAACCGTCATTGACTGGCATCTATCATTATAACATATAAATAAAATAAACAAATTAAATAAAATACACAAATTAAATAATTCACACATGCGTTTCCGGGAACACTGTCTCAACTGTCAACAACGTCAACCCTACCTCGCACATGCGCTGCCTGGATGACCTTGAAATGGTTACAAAAATGCAGAATGAGGCTCCATAAGAAATAACATGGGAAAAATATCTCGTACTGTCATAGCCCTATCCACTTAATTGCTCCGAACGACGAGTGTCACTGTAAACAGTAGTTTTGAGATATCACCACAAAAAATAATTCATCAGCATCAAATCAGCGCCATGTGGTTATTTTAGTTATTTTACTTCTTTAGTAAATTCATTGATTTGGAAAAATTTCTTGAAGCAAGGCAAAGATGTATTTAAAATGTGCGATGTTGCCCCATCTTACTCCAACCATAAGGCTGATTATCGCTATCAAAAATTTTGTAGAGAATATCAAGAAGTTCCCAATCATAGACGCATATCACTTTGAATTAACAGTTGTTCCGCCCCTGTCATCTTGAAAGAAGTAGCCACATACGGACATTGCAGCATAAACTGCCACTCTAGGGAACTATAATTTGGACACATTAGTTTTATAGAACTCTAATAACGTCAATTCTCTTTACTGACGTAGCCTTTTAACTAGAAATTTATCTCATTCGTGTATAAGATATTGGTAAATGTTGAAAAGCATTTAAACATTTGATCAACGAAGTGAAGGCTCTGAGCAGCATCAATAGGCTAAAAATTTTTTACCTGCTGTATCTTATAGGGGTATAGACATAAATCTCAACGAATAATGTGTTATAAAAACTGTGGCATACAAATAGCATGCTTCACAGTAATGAAAGGCTCCAAATTATGAATGGTTTTTGGGATATCTCGTATAACTTTTTATTGCAAGTCACGATCAAGCAAGATTATAAACATAATATGATTATGTTATGATTTTTAGTGTTCCGTATGGAACGTTTATAAAATTACTTCGGTGCCTGTCTGTCCCTTTACTCGTCTGTCTGTCACACCCGATTTTCTCCGAAACTATTTGACACAGAAAGTTGAAATTTGGTACTAACATAGAAACTGATGGCTTCCTCAGAGCTGGGTGGTTTTGAAAGTTAATTTTTGACTTAAGCGGTTAGTTTTGCGGCGTGCAATCGCAAATGAAAAAAAAAAAATTACCAGGTCATCGAGTGGGGTGTCAAATAAAAGCTTGTAAAACTCAAGTTCAAAAATATATATAATATGATATTTCCGCACACTTTTCTTTGTACTATTTTTAAAAAATTGCGAAAAATCGCTGTCCCCTTAACTCGAAAAGTACTGATCAAATAATTCTGAAAAAATTCTTGAATATTCTCCACAGGTACTGATCCAAAAATTTTGAAAAAATTCTGAAATATTCTCCACGGTGTGTAGATTGAACGAAAATTATCACGAGTGCATTACCTTTAATAATTTATCTGGTATATAAAAACACAATTTCAAGGTCATCAGTTTTCAGTAAAGATCGGAAAAATACTTTGTTGAAAACTCATTTGGGGGTGTGTTTTTGTGAAGCCACTGATCATTTTATACCTCCGTAACAAAAATTTTTATTTTAAAAGCAATCAATGTACGGAACACTAATTGCGCAAGTCCAACTGGTTTTTTTTCTAGAAAATAATTCGGTTGACATTTGTTTGGCTCAATACCTACTGGAAGTTGTAAGTAAGCTTGAGCGTCAAACAGGTAGCTGGAGGCCTGACGTTTCGTAAAATTATCTCTTTAAAAGATAAAAATTATTTTGTTTGTTGTTGTGTTGTAAAAATGTAGAAACTTTACGTCAATGGAACGGCGACCTATGATTTGGTCATAGTTGGATTTCCGTAGCGCTTCAAACGGACGCTTCGAAATCAGCAAAGTTACGATTGTACGAGTAGATGTGGCGTGTACACTGTCATAATATTCTCGACTAGTTAGTATCATGTCCGTAGTACAAAAAGCTAATGCTATTTTTGCTGTGTTAGTACTGGATATCTTAGAGATGCTAAATAAGGTCACACAACCTATGCTTCTGTAATTATTACATGTTACATAGGTTACATACACCTCGAATTTTAAAAAATTCGTTTTTGTTTCTTTGTACGGATATTTATTCCCTATACTTTTAAGGATTATTAAAATTTTTTTTAAGAATATTCCATTCCATTACAAAGTGACAAATGTGACCTGGTATCGGATTGGGACCGCTACCTGTCTCAATGCAATGTCTGCAATTACTCAGTCAATTTTTAAAATTTTTTAACTTTTTTTTTTAAATCTAATAATTACTTTTTCTACAAAATGTCGAGAGGTTTTTTTTAATTTCTCTAATTTACATTTTTTAAATAAATATAATTAAACATACATTTTTTGGTGTTTGAAACACCGTAAGCTTTTTATTTTTTAAAAATGAAACCGTTTGATAATTTTTAACTACTACATTATTTTCCAAGATTAATTTTTATTTTTTGCACATTGGATTGTTTTTTGTGAAGCTATCCTGCAGACAAGGGCGCGCCATAGTTTTCATCAGTGGTCCATTTACCCCGATAAAAAGTAATGTTAACATTTAAAACATATTTAAAAAAAATTCTTATAATTTAAAGTAGAATAAAATCATATAATGGCCATTTTTTTGTAATATTCACTTAATAACCTTTAAAATATCTTTTTTACAAATACAGTAAAATCGCGGACACCAATGGGACCAACCGAAAGTGTCCGTTCAAGAGGGGTGCCCGGATTCCAAATTTATTAAACCAACTAGAAGAAGCACTGAATGTAGAATGTCTCAGAGACTCGACTACTTCTTTTGCTTTGAATCGTAGCGGACCTGAAAAAAACATTGGCAATAAGTTTTTGAATTTTTGTCACGACAAGCCTACTGATACTCTTACCCCTTTTATCCATTCTTTGAATTGATATAAAAAGAAAATCAACGCACTAATTCCAGAAAGCCTTATCTGAAAAAAAATAATTCATGTGCATACCTGTCAAAGGAATCCGCTTATGGCCAGCTGCTATAAACCAGTTATAACACAACTTGTCAATTTTAGTACCATCACCAGCCAAAAAGCTTCTTTTTTCATTCAAATTGCTCTTCGACATCCACTTGTTTAGAAAGATTTCTTTATGTTTGATTATATCAGCAGTTTGTGTTTTTTCCGATATTGAAACGCATGGATACACTTAACTTTTCCTTATTATGAACTTCAACTCAACCGTGAGAATTTTTCTATTTGGAGCCATTTCTACAATGAATGTGTCGCCCACTGTGTCTCCTTCTCGCATAAGCGTCAGACTAATATTAAATCCCCGTGTGTACCGAAAAATTGAGATCGGTAAATCTCCGGTTTACTCGGGGAAGTCCTTCAGTGAAGGCAGGCCGGGACGTTTTCGCATGGCGCTATTAGGTAACGCAACAGCAATACTCGCCACAGAAAAATGAGACAAGGCGTTTATTTTTTATTGTTTTTTTGTCCGGTTAAGAGAGCATTTTTTTGTGTCCGCGTCCGTTCAAGAGAATGTCCGCCCAAGAGGAAGTTAACACAATGCCAATTATATGAGAGTCGGTCGAGACCATGAGAAACTGTCCGTTCAAGGGAGATGTCCGTGTAAGAGGGGTATCCGCGAAGAGGAATTTCACTGTACATTCTTTTTGCACCGCCCAGGTGTATGTAACACCTTAGACAAATACTAAAAGCCGAAGAATAAAAATTTTGAGAAACCATTTTCATGACAATAAACTAGCGGCGTATTTTTTATATGAAAGGAAATCGTATAAAAGTATAAAATATGCAAGAATTATAAAGATTGTTCTAAAATATATGTCTGTTCTATGGCGTGACCTAGGCAGGACAGAGAGGTATGGACCTTTCGCCCTTATGAGTTAGAAAAAGCGCCCCTAAAAAATCACTTTAGCATGGATTTATGTGAAGCATTGTTTGCAAGTAATATTCCTCTCCACAAACTTACAAATCCTACATTCAAAAATTTCCTGCGAAAATATTGGTTGAATCAAAAAATACCAGACGAATCAACACTGCGTAAAAATTACATACCAACAATTTACCAACATGTTCTGGAAGAAATACGTAATGAACTTAAGGATGACATTATCTGGATTTCAGCTGATGAAACTACCGATAGTTGTGGTCGCTATATTGCGAATTTAATTGTGGGTGCATTCAGATTAGAGCCTTCTTCTTATTTGGTGGCCTGCAAAGAACTTGACAAGACAAATCATTCTATGATCACCAGATTTGTGAATGAAGGTCTTAAAAAAATATTTCCTGAATCTTCTACAGATGAAAGAGTGTTTATATTTCTCTCAGATGCTGCTCCTATATGATCAAGGCAGCCAAAGTCCTCCAAGTATTTTATCCAAATTTAATTCATGTGACGTGCTTTGCATGTGGAACGGTGTTTTTTTCCACTTATAAAAATATTTTAAGTGATCGAAGACACAATCTTACTACCCAACATTTGGAACAATACCTTATTGTTTACGTGTACAAGAATACAAATGTTAAATAATTTTAAAAAATGTTAAAAAAATTGTTAATTAAGTTTACACATCGTCGATAACTTGTTAATTTTATGCTGAAATAAAAAACTAAAAATTACTACTTTTATTACGACTCCCATTATAATTGGCTTTTATTTCTAAAAATCTGCCCCCACTCCTAAAAGGCACGCCACTGAGTGTTTCCATTTTATAAGATCCATCTCAAATAGTTCCTAAATAAATTATTTTGGTAAAGAAGGCAAAAATAGTAGACAATATTTAATAAGGAAACATCTTTTCCAAAAATCTAGTTGGAGATTCATTTTATTTCCCTGCCCAGAGATACCCCATGTTTTTTTTTGAAATATTATATACACCCAATAAAATCTCTCCCCAATGGATGGAGCTTTTCCATGCTAATCCAACTATGTAAGATTTGCAAGAACCTTTAATAAAATGACGGGTAGCCCTGAGGGAGAAGGTGAAAAACTTTCGAAACAATTATTAGAAACATTTGTTGGTCAGTTAAGTTACAAATAAAAACGATTTTCTGGTCTTCTACTGCTCAGCTGGCTTATTGATATTCTTGTCCATATATGCCCTAACAGCCAAAGTAAACTAGTTTAAAAATAACCGGTCAAGTGCAAGTTGAACTTGCGCAATTAGTGTTCCGTACGTTAATTGCTTTTAAAATAAAAAAAATTTGTCACAGAGGTATAAAATGATCAGTGACTTCACAAAATATACCCCAAATGAGTTTTCAACAAAGTTTGTTTCCAATCTTTACTGAAATCTGATGACCTTGAAATTTTTGTTTTTTTATATACCATATAAATTATTAAAGGTAATGCACTCGTGATAATATTCATTCAATCGACACCCCGTGGAGAATATTCCAGAATTTTTTCGAAATTTTTTGATAAGTACTTTTCGAGATAAGGCCCGGGACAGCGATTTTTCGCGAATTTTTTAAAATAATACAAAGAAAAGTGCGCGCAAGTATAATATTATATATATATATTTTTTACTCGTGTTTTCACAAGCTTTCATTTGACACCAAACTCGATGACCTAGTAAAAAAATTTTTTTTTTCACTTCCGACTTCACCCCCCAAAACTAACCCCTTAAGTCAAAATTTAATTCTCAAAACTACATGGCTCTGATGAGGCCATCAATTCCTATATTATTACCAAATTTCACCTTTCTATGTCAAATAGTTTCGGAGAAAATCGGGTGTGACAGACAGACAGACACCGAAGTGATCTTATAAGTGTTCCGTACGGAACACTAATAAGTCTATTTCATTAATCAGACAAGTTTTACAATTTAATATCTAAGATCGAAATGTAAAGCACGTCACTAGCCTGTAAAACACCAACAAAATTCATTGTTTTGATGTTGTTACAATAGACAATTTTTATTTTTAATTTTATAATAGTTCTGTTTTAACTGATAATTTTATCGCCACCAGTTCCTAGCTCTGCATATCAGTCATTGAATGACAAACTCGATATTAAGCTCGTGTATCAGAAAACAAAGAGTCCCATAAAAAATTTTAAATAAAAAATGTATAAAGCAAATTGAAAATTCTACAGTCTGTCAAGTAAGAACGTGACCGCTCGTATTTTTGAAAAAATATGTTTCGAGAACCTTTTTTTGCCATCAATGTATTCTTTAGTGTCGTAACAACGACGCAATTACCTGTTGTCCAATCCCCTCCTGCATCAATAATCACCTGGTATCTTCGAGGCATGCCGTCGACGAGATTCTCTGCATACTCTGCAAATTTTTCGAATCTCGCGAAACAACTGAGTTAAAGTCCTCAGAGTCTTTCCTCTGAGCTTTCTCTTTACAAGGAACTAAATTTTTTCAATAGGGTTGGGATTCGGCGATTGTAAAGGCCACTCTAGTGCGCGAGCCGTTTCGCGACGTGATTTTCGCCCAGCAAAGGTTTCTTCAAAATGCTTAGGAATTTGGCATCATGAGCATGAAGATGTTATCGAATGGTCTCATGGGACACATTCAAACCCGATTTTTTAAATTTTGCTGCTCCTTGACGCCGCATCAATTTCAGATTCCGAGAAGACAAAGATACGATTCGTTTTTCGACTTTGCCTATCGAGCTACGTTTTGGCAAGTCATCGACATTTTTCGTCTCGTTAAAATGATTTACTCACTTCTTTACAATCGGCACCGACTTTTTAATATATTTAGCGACAGTGGAATGTGTCATTTCATGCTCCTTTGAATGAGCACAAAGAAAGACTGCCTTGAAACAACGCGCAAACAAGTGGCTCATTTGGGATTTTACGTGATCTCGACAAAAGTTTGGAATCGACTGATAATTTTACTAATCCGGAAAAATTTCTTGAAAGATTGGAAATGATCTGTTTGAAGTATGTTATGTCATCCTATCCTGCCTAAACTAGGCTCTTTTTCTGATTATAATCATTGATATGTGTTTTTGATCCGAATTAATAGTTTTGTATGTAGTCTCTGTCATCCTTAGAGAGATACAGAATGATAATTCTATGTGTTGAGGAACAAGCTATCAGAGGGGAATCTAAAGACTCTTAAATTTAGTTTTGGATTTATCTAACCAAAATAAAGGGAGTTTCGTCCATTGTACCTGCTGAGGTGGAAATGTGTTTAATCCGAGAATGAAATGTTGGTGCAAATATCTTTGGCTTACATATTTGATTAACGAACTTAATCTTCTCTCTCTCTCTTTGCCTATCGCGCTCCCCTCGCTGAGCAGTATCAATTGTCTTTAGTTCTTGCACTAGCTGTATCTTGTCTGGGTGGACACATAAATCTTTACGAGGAATGCATCCTAACGAACGCCTGGGCAATGAATCATTGATTTCTAGAGAGGTCGAGATTCTCCCGAAGGCACTCCACTTTTAATGTCCTAGATCATCCTTTCTCAGCTTTAATTAAACTATTCATTCATCTCATTTACTCTGGGTAAATAACAATGGACGAATATTTTGCTTACAGAAGGTTCCATTTCGCTCTGGCGAAGCGCTCGCTCCATAGAAATTAAATTTTCAAGGCCTGGAGCTACGCTCTCTCCTGGCCGTAGAGTTTGCGAAATAAGCCAAGCAAATTTGAACTTATTTATAGGATACCCTAAACTACGTTTGGTTTTATTCTAATAACATATTATTTTAACTATTTTATGTGTAAAGTTTTAGGTAAAAATTTACATTTACAAAGTTGCACGTGCTATTAATAGTACCGTGTTGCATTAATGTTCGAAGAGAAGTGTAGTCACTTTATTTACTACAAGTCTACTTAAAATTCTAACTTGTAAAACCAAAATTTAACGAAATACTGGAAATTTGTTTAAAAATTTTTAGTTTAGAACATACCTCGTGTCGATATTTCTTTCGGTTTTCTAGCGAGTACTTCATTTATCCAGCGGTTTAGTTTAAGATCAATACATATGTTCAAATGTCAACACGATGCGCACCAAAACCAGTATATTCCAGAAGACAAATAAAGGTTATGGCTGATATTTTAACCCATACAAAACGCAAGAATTTTTGGTGTACATAATACTTTTTTATTTTGTGAAATAAAATGTTTTTAATAATGCCAGGACGTGATCAACAAAAGGTATAATAATCAAATATAATTAGTAATCATCATATCACAAAACATATTCTGCATAGTTATAATACGTAACTTTGTAATAGGTGATTACCGTATCATCTTGTATAGCACAGTCAACTTAAATAAAATATTGCTAAGAAATTACTAGTAATTTTAAATAAATACTGTTATTATTTTAGAGAATCTTATGTTATGGAACTTACATAAGGGGGATCATCATAGGGAAAGATAGAAAAAAATCGATTTTTTACATAATTCAAAAACATACATCTTCGCGAAAATATCGTTCTAAAATATTATGTTAAAATTCGTAAAAATAACGAAGTTACGGCGCATTTTATATAGGCCTGTCGGCATATAAAGCAATTGAAAATCTATTAATAACCGGTCAAGTGCAAGTTGAACTTGCGCAATTAGTGTTCCGTACGTTGATTGCTTTTAAAATAAAAAATGTTGTAACGGAAGTATAAAATGATCAGTGACTTCACAAATTATTACAGGTAATGCACTCGTGATAATTTTCGTTCAATCTACACCCCGTGGAGAATATTCCAGAGTTTTTTGAAAATTTTTTGATAAGTAATTTTCGAGATAAGGCGGGTGGACAGCGATTTTTCGCGATTTTTTAAAAATAATACAAAGAAAAGTGCGCGCAAGTATTACATCATATATATTTTTTACTCGTGTTTTCACAAGCTTTCATTTGACACCACACTCGATTACCTAGTCAAAATTTTTTTTTTTTCACTTCTGATTTCACCCCCCAAGACTAACCCCTTAAGTCAAAATTTAACTTTTAAAACTACATGGCTCTGATGAGGCCATCAATTCCTATATTATTACCAGATTTCAACTTTCTATGACAAATAGTTTCGGAGAAAATCGGGTGTGACAGACGGACAGACACCAGAACACTAAAAAAAGCAAATTTTCAACTTAAATCTACCAATTACTAAATTATAAAAGTAACGTTAATCTTAAAACCAAGGTTATTCTGTACAAAACACTTGCAAGATCGATTTTAACTTACGGTGCGTTTTAAGTAAACCAATTTTAAAAAATTCAAATATTTCAGAATAAAATCTTCAAAATGGTAGTAATTCTAGTAGATACACACCCAGTAGAATCATACACATATATCTGTAAATAGAAACTTTAGCCAAATTATTTGATCAAATTAAAAATAATTATCATTTCAAAGCTCAGTTAATTAATAATCAACTCAATTTAAATTCACACGTCAGATCTCTCCCCTAACCATAAATATTTCTTCTTCTTCTTATACATTTTATAGATATAATGGTCTGTTAATTCCGAGATTGTGGGATTTCTTGAAAGGTGGATTGCCAGCTATCTCTCCAGGTGGTTTTCCCGATGGATGTTTGCGTGCTGGTTTCCCTCTAGAGCGATCCTTGGTAGTCTGTGCTACTCTCTCTTTTTGCATGGTTATGACATTGCCTTCTGTTTTGTCTATTCCATCTTACTACGCCACATTGATGCCTGATGATAGTATTTCGTATCCTATCCCTCCTTGTTTTACCAACTATTGCTCTTAGGGTTTGCATTTCGGCAGTATGTAGCATCTTTTTGTTTCTTCTCGTGATTCTATACTTAGGTCATTACGGGTCTAATGCAAGTCGTGTATATTTTAACCTTACTGTCAGTTTGCATGTAATGATTGGTCCATACAAAATTTCTTAAGTAGCTTGAGATAACTGCTTTATTATTTAATCCTCTAATGTCGATCGATAGCAAGATGTTTAAACTAGGTTAACTGTTCTGTGAGTTTATCATCCACTATGAGTTTGCATCTGATGGAGTCTTTCGCAATAGTGAAGCTTTTAGTATTTTCAGTATATATGCTTATATTAAGCTGTCGGCAGGCTTGATAAAATTTCGAAAGTGAAGACTAACCTGAATTACACTCAAAATTTCATTTGAATTGTTGTTAATTTTTTAATTATCAAAAACAATTTAGCAAATGCTGAAATTGAGCACACCTACTTACTTTACTTTAATGAAAGACTACATTATAAAAAAATGAACTTGAAACTTTAAAGGAGATTAATATGGTAGAAGTTTGAATACATGGACTTTTTTTTTAAATACTTTGAATCGTCCTACAAAATTATATTAATAGTCACCCTTAGTTATTATAGTATATTAACTATTACACTGTTATAGTACTCGATATAGTGAAGTTGCAGCATATTTTTTAATGACGCATCCGCAAATAACAATATTGAGCTCCATTTTTTTCTACTAGTTCAATTCAGGTGACTTTTTACTTCCCTTGCTAAAGGACAGTAAAGTCTTAGTGAAAAAAATTACACTCAGAGATTTTTGTATTTCTTCACGTTTCAGAATCCTAAATTACGAAAAACATAGTCAATCATTTTTCTTAATTTGTCGATAGCTCGATCTGACGAACTGTAGGGAAAGCCAGTGTAGATGATAAAATTTGTTTATTCTCTAAATTGCTGCCCAAGTAATAGTACTTTCAATATGTAGCACCATGTATAAATATAATAACAACGGGCTATTATCCTGCATTGTGGTTTGATTATAATAATATACATATAAGGGGCAGCAATTATTAATTGGTAGGAGTACTCGAAACTATATTATGTTACTGTGATTTTGTGTTATACGATCAAACTACATATTATTGGTGACCTTAACATTCCTGCAGAGTTTTTTTATGGTAAAAGTTTTTCGACAGTGTCTGGTATAATTTTTTGAAACAGTGCAGGTGTAAGTTTACTTCCTATATATATATATATATATATATATATATATATATATATATATATATATATATATATATACATGTATATAATTTCGTTTGTGTGGTGTAATCTATAATATGTATAAAATGCAACGTCTCTCTGTCTGTCTGTCCGTTAGTGCGCTTATCACTGGAGAACCACTTATCCGATTTACGTATTTTTTTTTTTTTTAACATACATATGTTCTCTGGCCAGCTTATAGGCTATATTTTATTACGATAGATAGCATAAGGAATGAGCAGTGACGATAATAGTGAATAAAGTCGGAAAAAAGTTTGCCGCTAACGCGTTCCCTTATAATACACAGCCTAAACAAACCTGCCAATGCTTGGCCTATGCGGATGATGTAGCAGTGATTGCAAGAACAAATGAGAACGTCAAAAAAGCCATAAGTAGGACAGAAGAAAGGGGAAAGATGAGAGGACTAAACATAAATGAGGAAAAAACAAAATACGTGGAAATTACAAATAGATATATATTTGAAAAAGTAGACAAATTTAATTATCTGGGAGTAACAATAACAGAAAGTGAACAAGAAAGGACGGAGATACAAGAAAGAATAGCGAAAGGACAGATATGTTTGGGGGCAATGAATCCAATATTGAAATCAAAGAATGTATCAAGAAAAGCAAAAGAAAACATATATACGACAGTTGTCAGATCCACAGTGACATATGGATGCGTAACGTGGAAACTGAATGCAAGAGAAAAGGAGACGTTGGAGGTGTGGGAAAGGAAAACTTTGAGAAGAATCTATGAAGGAAGGAAAGAAGAAGGACTGTGGAGAAGAAGAATAAACTACGAATTAGAATGCCTACATACGAAACCCCTTATAAGCCAAATCATAAGAAGCCAGCGATTAAGATGGTTTCTTATGATTTGATGTTATTCGACGGAAAATATATCTTCGTCTGCAAATGGTTTAGTCCACTCAAGTAAATCACTATTTTAGTACAAATAGTCTAATTTTTAATCTTAGATTTAGTCAATCGTCGATCTACCTTTATTTTTTGCAATCGACGTGCGTTTCGCTAACTATGGTAGCATCATCAGAAGCGATGATTGAAAATGAATGTGATTGGAAATTATTAGAGGCATACGAAAGTATTAAATTTAGAAAGGTCTAAATAAGGACTGAGGACCTATCTCACACGGTTCTCTGTATGGGTTATTTTACCGAAACTGTACCTTCGTCTGTAATTGGTTGGCTCTCTCTTGATGATGCGAACATGGTTAGTGAAACGCGCGCCAAGTGCAAAAATAAGGTGTTTGATACAGTTCTAACTACGTTGGAACTGTGAAATTTTTTGTCCCAATGACCCTATACAACCGTTATCACCATCAGACTAAACGCTTTATTTTTGCGCTCGACGTGCGTTTTGGTAACCATGTTAGAATCATCAGAAGGGATGACTGATCTTTTTTTTAATTTACATAATAATTTGGGAATCGATATGGAAATTATTTGCACAGGACACTTCCTTTAAAAACCAGACTAAAAACTGAGTTACAAATATGAATATAATTAGTTGTTATATAATATATATTTTAATTATATTACTCTTTATTTATTAAGTAAAAAATTAATTCAAAATTTTTCTTGATCAATTAGGTTAATAAATGGATATCTGTGTATTTTAAATTGGTCAGATCAGCAAATACGCATTTCATGCCATTTGTTGTGTTTTTTTTCTTCTCTATCTACGAATAGATGATTTGTACTTTGGCGCATCTACAATTATGTCTTAGAATTGTCAATTTTTTATTTGTGACTTCTACTTTAGTTTTTATAACTTTTTTATCTTTGTTAATCTATCTCGGCTGCATACTCTAAAATTGTGCTTAAAACATAAAATATAATCCGAATGAACACATGTTTTGTAGTTTAATATTAAGTTATATTCTAAAATTCATGTGAGCCAAGCTATCACTATTTTATCTAACCTGGGTTTTGAGCTATAAATAAATAAATAAATAAATAAATAAATAAATAAATATATATATATATATATATATATATATATATATATATATATATATATATATATATATATATTTATATATATATATATATATATACCAGCTGTGCCCGCGGCTCCGCTCGCGTGGATTTGATTCACTACTATCGTCACTGCTTATTCCCTATGTTACCTAACGTAATAAAATATCTGCCATTATTTCCCCTTAAGTCCCATTATTTCTTCTTATCTCACATTATCTCTACATAATTTCCATTATCTAGGCTTATCTCTGCTCATCTCCCATTATTTCTCCTTATCTCCCATTATTTCTCCTTATCTCCCATTATCTAGGCTTATCTTGACTTATCTCGCAATATTTCTCCTTATCTCCTATTATCTCATCTTAACTCCCATTATCTAGACTTATCTCTCCTTATCTCTTATTATTTCTCCTTATCTCCCATTATCTTACTTTATCTCCCATTATCTCATTTTATCTCCCATTATCTAGGCTTATATCGAATTATATAGAGCATATGTATAAATTTATAAAAAACATGTAAATTGGATAAGTGGTTCTCAAGTGATAAGGGCACTAACGGACAGACAGATAGACAAAGAGACGTTGCATTTTATATATATTATATTCTTTGCAACATGATATTGTTCTATATTTAATGGTTTAGGCAGTGTATTGCAAGAGAACGCACTAACAGTAACCTTTTTTCCGACTTGATTCACTATTATCGTCACTGCTTTTTCTTTATGTTACCTAACGCAATAAAATATATCCTATAACCTGGCCAGTATGTTTAAAAAAAAAAACACATAACGCACAAACGGACAGACACAGTCAGAGAGACGTTGCACTTTATATATATGTATATATATATATATATATATATATATATATATATATATATATATATATATATATATATATATATATATATATATATTATAGATGGATAACCTGGCCAGAGAACATATGTATGTTTTAAAAAAAAAGCATGTAAATCGGATAAGTGGTTCTCCAGTGCACTAACGGACAGACAGACAGACAGGCACAGAGACAGGCAGACAGACCGACGGAGAGACGTTGCATTTTATATATATTATAGATAGAAGAATATAGATAACCTGGCCAGAGACAAATGTATAAATTTAAAAAAAAAAAACACGTAAATCGGATAAGTAGTTTTCGAGTGATAAGCGCACTAACGGACAGACAGAGAGACAGAGAGACGTTGCATTTTATATATATTATATTCTTTGCTACATGATATTGTTCCATATTTAATGCTTTAGGCAGTGTATTGCAAGAGAACGCGCTAGCGGTAAACTTTTCTCTGACTTGATTCACTATTATCGGCACTGTTTATTCCTTATGTCACCTAACGTAATAAAATATATCCTATAACCTGGCCCGAGAACATAAGTATGTTTAAAAAAGAAGCACGTAGATCGGATAAGTGGTTCTCCAGTGATAAGCGCACTAACGGGCAGACAGAGAGATGTTGCATTATATATATTATAGATATTCTTTGCTACATGATATTGTTTCATATTTAATAGTTTAGCATGTTTAAAAAAAAGCACGTAAATCGGATAAGTGGTTCTCCAGTGATAAGCGCACTAACGGACAGACAGACAGACAGAGAGACGTTGCATTTTGTATATATTATAGATTGTAAGATTATAGATATTTTCTGCTACATAAGATTGTTTCATATTTAATGGTTTAGGCTGTGTATTGGAAATGAACATGCTAGCGGCAAAGTTTTTTCCGACTTCATTCACTTTTATCGTCACAGCTCATTCCTTATGTTGCCTATCGTAATAAAATATAACCTATAACCTGGCCAGAGAACATATGTATGTTTTAAAAAAAAAGTACGTAAATCGAATAAGTGGTTCTCCAGTGATAAGCGCACTAACGGACAGACAGACAGACAGAGAGACGTTGCATTTTATATATATATTATCTATATATATATATATATATATATACATATATAATTTAATTTAATTTAACAATTAACGACGTATCATAAAATATTTTAAATCAAAAGTCAGAATTAATAACTAGTGTTGTTGTTTTTTTTGCAATGTTAATTAATCGGTTATATATGTAAAAGTAAAATCGACCGATTTTTAAATGTTTATTTTATACAAATGAATATCCTGTGTCCTGAATATAATACGGCTCTAGTATAGAGAGTGATTTCTTTGGCGATTTCTGTACTCTTTAGCTGATCACTTATGTTTATTATATTATTGCTGACAATTGTTTCGACACACTGTGTCTTCATCTGGAGCACGATGTAAATTTACATCGTGCTCCAGAAGAAGATACAGTGTGTCGAAACAATTGTCAGCAATAATATATATATAATAAACATAGGTGGTGATCTTAAACAGTTATTTAAATTTTTATTCCTAGTTATTATGGATCTCCATCAAGTAACAGCTAAGTCAGTGCAGTATTTATTATATATTAAAAGCGATGTCACATATTAATAATGACATTGTCAACTTGTGTGCTTTATGATATTAACCGCCATTTTTAGTGTTCCGTACGGAACACTTATAAGATGACTTCGGTGTCTGTCTGTCTGTCCGTCTGTCTGTCACACCCGATTTTCTCCGAAACTATTTGTCATAGAAAGTTGAAATTTGGTAATAATATAGGAATTGATGGCCTCATCAAAGCCGTGTAGTTTTGAAAGTCAAATTTTGACTTAAGGGGTTAGTTTTGGGGGGTGAAATCGCAAGTGAAAAAAAAATTTTTTTTAGTAGGTCATCGAGTGTGTGGTGTCAAATAAAAGCTAGTGAAAACACGAGTAAAATATATATATATATATATATATATATATATATATATATAATGTAATACTTGCGCACACTTTCTTTGTATTATTTTTAAAAAATCGCGAAAAATCGCTGTCCCCCCCCCACCTTATCTTGAAAAGTACTGATCAAAAAATTTTGGAATATTCTCCAGGGGGTGTAGATTGAACGAAAATTATCACGAGTGCATTACCTTTAATAATTTATCTGGTATATAAAAAAAAACCAAAAATTTCAAGGTCATCAATTTTCAATAAAGATTGGTGTTTTGTGAAGTCACTGATCATTTTTATACCACCGTAACAACATTTTTTATTTTAAAAAGCAATCAACGTACGGAACACTAATTGTGCAAGTTCAACTTGTACTTGACCGGTTATTTTATTTACATTTGTATCTCCCATCAAAATTTTCCGATAGTTTGTCCATCCGTCCGTTAATATTCTACAATTTTTGTAGACCTGGGCTAATCCTAATTTCTATATCATTACTGAAATTTTTAGACTTTAATCTAGGTATGTTACACTAGTCAATTTGAATTTTTGAAAGTATTAAATTATGCTGAAGCTTTAATATATTTCTTTCATGAGCCACCACTGCATTGATTTTTTAATTTTCAGTTTTAAAAGGTGCACCTTCTATTCGCAAGTATTGATACGCAAAAAAATAGTGTGGCTTATAATAAAAAAAACTTAATTATGGTAATCAGGAAAAATTTATTAATCATTGTGTTGCACCTGTAATAATCGGTTTTGAGGAATGTAGAAATTGTTATTGCCTTGTAAAGTTCAGTTGTTCAGCTCTTGTTGTTTCAAGTGCAAATATTTTGTAAAAAAGTGGAAACAAAGTAAGTTTCTTTTTTCTGTAGGGAACAATCTAGATTAAAGGTGTTATTTGTTTATGATATCGTGACCTTTCTATTTAGCTTCTTCATTTTTAGTGTTCCGTACGGAACACTTATAAGATCACTTCGGTGTCTCTCTGTCACACCCGATTTTCTCCGAAACTATTTTACATAGAAAGTTGAAATTTGGTAATAATATAGGAATTGATGGCCTCATCAGAGCCATGTAGTTTTTGAGAGTTAAATTTGGACTTAAGAGGTTAGTTTTGGCGGATGAAATCGGAAGTGAAAAAAAAATTTTTTTACTAGGTCATCGAGTGTGGTGTCAAATGAAAGCTTGTGAAAACACCAGTAAAAATATATGTATGACGTAATACTTGCGCGCACTTTTCTTTGTATTATTTTTAAAAAATCGCTGTCCCCCGCCTTATCTCGAAAAGTACTTAGCAAAAAATTTTGAAAAAATTCTGGAATATTCTCGACGGGGTGTAGATTGAACGAAAATTACCACGAGTGCCTTACCTTTAATAATTTACCTGATATATAAAAAAAAACAAAAACTTCAAGGTCATCAGATTTTAGTAAAGATTGGAAACAAACTTTGTTGAAAACTCATTTGAGGTGTGTTTTGTGAAGTCGCTGATCATTTTATACCTCTGTAACAAAATTTTTTATTTTAAAAGCAATCAACGTACGGAACACTAATTGCGGAAGTTCAACTTGCACTTAACCGGTTATTATATACAGGATAGTAGTAATTAGAACAAATGGGATGGAGTTTACTTTTAATTTTTTGAAATTTAGTTTTCAAAATATCCTTGACAGATACGAAAAACTGACTAAATACTTCGTTGACGTAAAAACGCTATGCAAGAAATATTGTTCTAATTCGTATTTTATATTTATGGTATTGGCTTTTCTAATCTTATGGCATACTCAAATCGTATAGACAAAATTATTTTCAGCATTAGTGAGAAAGACTATTTTATGTTTAAAAATTTCTAAAATTTGATTTGAAGTTGATAATTTTTCGAACAAATGCGTAAAAAAACCTCAAGAAAATACTCATGACTACCGACAAAGTTGAGCTTAAAAATAGAAAATATTTGTTTTTGTTTCTATTTTAAGGCTAATTTAATTCAAAACTATGCGTGCTCTGAAATAATGTAATTGGACTTTTTTACTTGTGTTTTTAGCTACTTTCAAAATGTTAATATTATGTGCTAGTTCTTTTGTGGGATCGTATGTGTTTATTTTTCAGACATTCTGTAGATTTTTTTAGACTTTAGCATCTGTATCTACATGTTAGAAAGGCCGATGTAAAATCGTAATCTCGGAAGTTTTTATTCTGTATCTGGGCCCATGGTAAGATAGGTGAGAAAAAATAACAATTCTTGTCGATTCTGATATATGGTGAAAACATCGTCAGCAAGGTAATAGGCAAACGAGACTTCCGATACTTATCTTATTTATGTTCTTTATTAGTTAAGTTCTCGGGAAGGCATTGACAAACTACCCGTAGTATCATACCTAGCAAAGCCTTCTCCTTCACTTTGGTCGTTCGGAACCGTCATTAAACTGTAGATCCCCTTCGTCTGTCACTTAAAAAGGCACCAACCATAGGTAAATGCGAGAAGGTCGCCTACGTCTGTATCGGATGTGGCACTTCAAGCAGAATTAGTTAAATGATGCGAACGGAGATATCAGAAAACACATTTGTATGAAACTCAAATTATTTTCCCTGATCTTTTTTCCAGTTAACGATGAACTTGATCGAATAAATTTCATAACAGCATACTTTTTTATAATCACGAAGGTGAAACATAAACTTTGGTATCTGACAAAATTAACTACAGGCCCTACACTTCAAATAAGACACCGGTTTAAAAAAATATCCCTGTGTGTATAATTATTTAAAATATTAACAATACTTACAACCTCTTCGAAAAGCTGTGTTCTTGCGGTGAGGTAAATAACGTTTCTCTTGTTTTAACAATATAGAAAGGGGTGTTCAAATCTCATTTGAGGGAAAGATTTCAACAAACTTGAGAAAACCAATTGAAATAAACAATTTTTAAAAATTATTTTTTTAAATCAGGCAAAATGTTTACTTTAAAGTTTAGATAAAAAACTGAATAAATTGTTCTTAATGAAAAGCTCTGCATCACATGGAAATCCATAATCAAAAGTTTAAAATATTTGATAGTATACAAGGAAAATAAAAAATAATGATTTATCATGAAGAGTAAAGTGTGTATTTAAATACAGAACAAAATATTAATTGAAAAATTTTATCACTTATGACGCTCTCTCTGTTTTTTGTTTGAAAACAACCTACAAGAGGTTTTTTTTTTTTTTTTTTTTATGAGTCTAGCACACGTGCTGCAGGGAAGTCCCTAAAGCGCTCCAGGAGCGACACGAGTGCGGAAAAAGCGATTCACGTTGTTCTTGAATCGCTGTAAATTGTACTCGGTGGGAAACACAGCGCTGGGCAAATTATTCCAAAGGGATGACGTTCTCCATATAAAAGATTGCTTGAAAAGCGTTGTACGCGAAGTAACAAGCTGAACCTCATACAGATGTGAAGCACCAGCGCGACGTGTATTTCTAACATGCACTGCTTTGGGGAGGAATTAAGCGGGCTACATCCTTCGAATACTTTCCATGAAAATACTTGTCCCCAATCAGACGGACCGCCCTTCTCTGAACAGAATCCAACAAATGCAGTGTATGTTTGGGAGCGGAACCCCAAACGTGGGAGCAGTATTCCATAATTGGTCGAATTTGGGCTTTGTAAAGAATTAACAGTTGTTGTGGGGTGTAAAGCTTTCTGGTTCTAAATAATATTCCCAACTTTTGAGAAGCTCTCTTTGCTATGCCTGCAACATGTTCATGCCAGGACATATTTGCTCCCAAACTAACGCCCAACAAATTGAGCGACGATGCTAGGGGAATGGAGTGCCCCGACATAACTATGTTGGGTTCAACAACGTTATCTTTCTTAGAAAAAACTGGGTTTTTTAGGGTTAAATTCCACTTGGTTACTGTCACCCCAAGATAGAATTTCTTCCAGGTCTTTGTTAAGTTGAACGACCTCCTGCTGTCTGCGGATATTCGCCTGAGCAGCCGATGTCCGAGCGTTCAAGGTGAATGAAGAGACAAGCGTACTGTCATCTGCAAAGCTGTAGATTGGATTCCCGGTCTTTTCCAGCAGATCGTTAATGTAAATGAGAAAGAGAGTAGGAGACAGTATGAAGCCCTGAGGCACACCGGCGTTGATAGTGAGGGTGTTAGAAAGAAATCCGTCGACCGCCACTCGTAAAGAACGCTCTCTGAGAAAACATGAGAGCCACAAACAGAACCTTTCAGACATACCATAAGAGCGTAACTTAGCCAATAGTCCATCATGCCAAACACGGTCGAATGCCTTGGATATGTCAAGAGCAACCGCTCGAGATTCTCCAAAGTGTTCAATTGCGTTGTTCCAAACATGTGTTACATAAGTCAGAAGATCTCCTGTTGATCTATGTTTACGAAAACCATATTGGTGATCGCTAATAATATTGAATCGTTCTAGATATTTTAGAAGATGCTCATTGATAACCTTTTCCATGACTTTCGATATTATTGAATGCAGTGCAACTGGTCGGTAGTTATTTGGCAAGGTCTTCTTGCCTTTTTTAGGTATCGGCTGAACCGTGGCACATTTCCAGCAGGACGGAAATATTCCCTTTCTGTAGGATAGGTTAAAAAGTCTACAGAAAACTGGTGTTAGTTCCCTTGCACAGTTTTTGAGAATTATGGCAGGTATTCCGTCAGCGCCAGAAGCCTTCTTGGTGTCTAGCTTCATTAAAATACGCTTTATGATGTGCTGTCTGAAGACACCATCGGGCATCCTTGACTGCAATATGGGAATAGTGTGTGGTGTAGGTAGATGACTAAGGATGTTTTAACTTCATATACAGTGTGCCCCAAAAAGTTTTAGACAAATGGAGAAAAAGAAATCTATAATCAAACATCAAAAGTTTTGATGGGAAATAAAAAATAATGATTTATAATGAAGAGTAAAGTGTGTTTAAATTTAAATATAGAGCAAAATATTAATTGAAAATGTTAATAGGAAGTAAAAACTTATGCTCACGTTTAGATTTGCGGCCATCCTAATTAAAAATTCAAAAAAAAAAAACGTTTCCCTTTATTTAGTACATAATCCGACAATTACTGACGTGTTCACTGGAGTTTTTTTGAATTCTTAACTAAGAAGACCACAAGTCTAATTTTTTAGTTCCTATTAACATTTTCAGTTAATATTTTGCTCTATATTTAAATTTAAGTACACTTTACTTCATTATAAATCATTATTTTTTATTTCCCTTGTATACCATCAAAACTTTTGATGTTTGATTATGGATTTCCATGTGATGCAGAACTTTTTCTCAAGAATAAATTTTTTTGTAATATGTAATATAAACTTTTTCTCCATTTGTATAAAACTTTTTGGGGCACACTGTATATATATATATATATATATATATATATATATATATATATATATACCAATTCTAATAAGATCTATATAATTATATGACCAATTTTGGGAATTTTATTTATTTTTAAACTTATAAAAATTATACAATGAACCAACAAATATGTAGAAGTAAACAAACATTTTTTCTAACTATCATTATTTACAATGCTAACATCAACTGTACAACTACCGCATGAACCTAATTCCTAACTCGTTCATGCAACTCGAGATGTAAAGTTTCTTTATTTTTGAATTAGATGTGACAACATCTGAACTCAAAACTTTACAGTTTAGGACTTTATTTCAAATTTTAATTTTATTATTTAGTGAAGAGTTGTAGTGAGTTTGTGTACTTAGGTACCACAATAGACAACAGGGGCAGACGTAATGGAATGATTAACAGGCGAACAATACAAGGAAACAACAAAAGAATATTGCCAGCCAAGTCGGACTTGCGCAATTAGTGTTCCCTACATTGATTGCTTCTGAAATAAAATTTTTTGTTACGGAGGTATAAAATGATCAACGACTTCACAAAACACACCCCAAATGAGTTTTCAACAAAGTTTGTTTTTGTTGGAAACTGACGACCTTGAAATTTTGTTTTTTTTTATATACATCAGATAAATTATTAAAGGTAATGCATTCGTGATAATTTTCTTTCAATCTACACCTTGTGAAGAATATTCCAGTATTTTTTCAATATTTTTTAATCAGTACTTTTTGAGATAAGAGGGGGGGACATCGATTTTTGGCAATTTTTTAAAAATAATACAAAGAAAAATGTGCGCAAGTATTATATTATATATATTGTTGAACTCGTGTTTTTACATGTTCTCATTTGACACCCCACTCGATGACCTCCTAAAAATTTTTTTATTCACTTCCGATTTCACACCCCACTCGATGACCTCCCAAAAATTTTTTTATTCACTTCCGATTTCACCCCCTCAAAACTAACCCCTTAAGTCAAAATTTAAGTTTCGAAACTACACGATGATGCCATCAGTTCCTATATTAGTACCAAATTTTAACTTTCTATGTCAAATAGTTTTGGAGAAAATAGAGTGTGACAGACAGAAAGACGGAAAGACGACACCGAAGGAACCGTACGGAACGCTAATAACAACAAAAATGAAAATACGAATTTATGATACAATTGTAAAAAGTACACTACCATACGGCTCCGAAGTTTGGCAAATTAGCAAGGCAATGGAATGGAAACTCTTTGCCAAAGAGATGGATTTTTTGCGAAGATCGGCCAGAATATCAAAATTGGAAAAGATAAGAAACGAGAAGATAAGAACACTAACAAAAAAAGAAAGAGGTATTATAGAAGAAATCAATTAGTCTGGTACGGATATGGTAACCGAATGGATGAGGAAAGACTACCGAAAATGGTCATGCAGTGGAGACCTAAAGACAAACGCAAACGCAAACGCGGACGCGTACGAGAAACGTGTATGAAGGGAATAACAAGGGCAGTGTCTGAGACATCTACAAGATGGAGAATGCAACAACAGGAAACGATGGCAGCATGGACCCGGAAGGCTACCACATTTTCTATGTGTATATATATATATATATATATATATATATATATATATATATATATATATATATATATATGTATATATATATATATATATATATATATATATATATATATATATATATATATATATATATATATATATGTCTATCTTCTATGTGTATCTTCTTCAGCAATAGCGGAAAATTTCCATCCTTCGTCGCGCTTCAAATCAAATCATTCTCCGAAAGCACTGATCAGTATAGGCCCCAGAAGTTGATAACTTCCGGTGCTTTGTTATTAGCCTGTAGATATGTTAAAACTAAATGTCCCGTTTTGAAAATTCGATTGGAAATGATTATATATTTTTTTCTAAAAAATATACCCCATTTTGGGTTGCGTAGCCTAAAATATTTCTAATTTACTGATATTTTTGGTACTCTCAGGCCTAGCTACTACTTATCGCGTAAGTTTCGATACTTGTTAGCTTGAATGATAAGGTAAATAAAATAACCTAGCAATTTCTAGATATTATTATTATTATTTGTTTATAATTAAAGGCCAGGCCAAATCTAATCGTCGTCGCGGTGGGAAACTTCATCCGAAGAATCTTTTTTGTCGCTTTTATTATCTTCCGGCTGTAGTAATTCTGTCATTGAAGGAAATTCTAAATCTTCTTGACACAACGGTATTCTGTCTTTTTTTATGGCCATAGCACATATATTGCAGGGAAATTCCTAAAGATTTACAGGAGCGACACGTCTGAGGAAAAAGCGATTCACTTTGATCTTGAATCGTTGTAAATTGTACTCGGTGGTTAATATAGTCCTGGGCAAATCATACCAAAGGGCTGATGTTTTCCATATAAAAGACTGCGTGGGGTTGTACGAAGAACGGCAGGCTGAACCTCATACGGCTATAATGTACTATCAAGGAAGTGTTCGATGGATGTACCGCTCTAAGCTACATCCATCGAACACTTCCTTGAAAGTACTTGTAGACTAGAGTCAAGTCGCCAACCGTTCTTCGATGTTCCAAGCAATCAAGATTGTTGGGGAGGTCTGGGTCTCCAGTTAGGCGGAGAGAGCTCTTCTGAATAGAATCCACCAAATACAGTATATTTTTGGGAGCAGAGCTCCAAACAGTGAAGTTGTGTTCGATCATTGGTCAAATTTGAGCTTTGTATAGATTTGAAAGTTGTGGGGTGTAAAGCTTTCTATTTCGAAATAATATTCCCAACTTCTCAAGCCAAGACATATTTGCTCCCAAATTAACGCCCAGCAAATTGAGTGTCCATGTTAGAGGAATTGAGTGCCGTCCCGGCCTAACTATGTTGGGTTCAGCAATGTTAACTTTTTAAAAAAAAACTGTCGGCTGGGTTTTTAGAGCGTTAAATTCTACTTAGTTACTATCACTCCAAAATAGAATCTCTTTCAGGTTTTTGTTAAGTCCTGCTACCTGCGGATATTTACATGAGTAACTGATATTCGAATATTCAAAGTAAATTAAGATATAAGCGTACCGTCCTGATCCTTTCCAGTAGATCGTTAATCTAAAGAAGAAAGATTGCAGAAGACAATATGGAGCCTTGGAGCACACCAGCGTTGATAGTGAAGGTATCCGTCGACTGTCATTCCTAAAGAATGCTCTGTGAGGAAACACGACAGCCATAAAAAACTGTCCGGAGATACCACAAGAGCGTAGCTTATCCAACAATCCATCATGAAAAACACGGTCAAATTCCTTAGATATATTAAGAGCAACTGCTCGAGATTCTCCAAAATATTCAATTGCGTGGTTCCAAACATGTACGACATAAGTTAGATCTCCTGTTCATTGCTAACGAGAGTCTGTCTGAAATACTGGACGTGAACATGAAAGTAATAGCATGTATAGGGTAAGTAATAATTTACTTATTACATCCATAATGCACGTATCTGTTACATAATACGATTTCCGTTTTGGATAACATTACGTTTTCTGGACCATCAAGGAACTAGGGTACGGTTTTTTGCATGGCTATAGACAGTACGTCCATTAGGATGAGTAGTAGTAAATTCTTTTAAAACCGCAGAATTTTCACTTTTACCAGTAGACAGAGTAGCTCACCTCAATACCCAATTACGCCACTTAACCCTTAACCCACTTAACTTGTCTTAGATGGGTTGCCTATGGAAAGCTACGTTATATACTTAAAAACAAAGACATACCGATATGTTTAAGAAAAAGGGTGTGCGAGCAATGCGTAATTCCCGTTATCACATACGGGGCAGAGTCGCTGACTTGAACGAAAAAAACAGTAAACAAAATTAGAGTGACACAGAGATCTATGGGAAGGTTCATGCTTGAAATCACGAGACAAGATAGAGTGACAAATATAAACATCACCCAAAGAGCGGTGATATTATGGAGAGACTAGCTAAACTTAAGTGGAGATGGGCTGGATACATAGCAAGAATTCGAGACAATAGATGAACCAGAAGGATAATCGAATGGAGACCTAGACACGACGGAAGGAGCAGGAGCAGAGGAAGACCCCCAAAACGTTGGACGGATGATATTAAAAAGATACCGGGAAATTGGATGAACGAGGCCAGTGATAGAGAAAACTGGAGGTTGCTTGAGAAGGCTGATACCCAGCAGTGGATGTGAAATAGCTGAGAAAGAAAAAAGAAAGAATCCATTCATTATTTTCTTCAAAATATTTTGTAGGTTTTTGCGATCGGAAACTTCATAGAACTGGAAAACTTTTTTGATGAATCGATCTTTTTGGTTTGATGCCGCTGGCCCTTGATTTTTAGATTACACTTAAAATACCTTTATTTGCGTTTAAACGTTTTAATTTCGTGAGTCATTACAAATTTGTATTAAAATGTCCCAAGGAGACCAAGGAGGCACCTAATCAGCAAATTAGAAAAAAATTTCTCGCTTGTCCCAACAATTCGAGGTCCTTTTGGTCAGTCGCTAAGGCACTTGGTCAAAATTTCACCAAATCCACCATACCACCACTCACACGGCTAGATAGTTCTATTGCAACGACACCTGTTGAGAAGGCAAACTTGTTGGCCGAATTGTTTGCTTCACATTTTACTGCCGATTTCCAAGGAAAAACACCACCTACTATTCCCATAGTGCAGTCAAGGATGTCCGATGTTGTCTTCAGACAGCATATCATAAAACCTATTTTAATGAAGTTAGACACCAAAAAAGCTTCTGGGGCTGACGGAATACCTGCCATAGTTCTCAAAAACTGTGCAAGGGAACTAACACCAGTTTTCTGTAGACTTTTCAACCTATCCTACAGAAAGGGAATATTTCCTTCCTGCTAGAAATGTGCCATAGTTCAGCCGATACCTAAAAAAGGCAAGAAGACCTTGCCAAACAACTACCGACCAATCGCACTGCTTTCAATAATATCGAAAGTCATGGAAAAGGCTGTCAATCAGCATCTTCTAAAATACCTTGAAGGATTCAACATTACTAGCGATCACTAATATGGCTTTCGTAAACATAGATCGACAGGAGATCTTCTGACTTATGTAACACATGTTTGGAACAACGCAATTGAATATTTTGGAGAATCTCGAGCGGTTGTTTTTGACATATCCAGGGCATTTGACGGTGTTTGACACAATGGACTGTTGGCTAAGCTACGCTCTTATGGTATGTCTGAAAAGTTCTGTTTGTGGCTCTCATGTTTCCTCACAGAGCGTTCTTTACGAGTCGCAGTCGACGGATTTCTTTCTAACACCTTTACTGTTAACGCCGGTGTGCCCCAAGGCTCCATACTGTCTCCTACTCTCTTTCTTATTTACGTTAACAATCTGCTGGAAAAGACCGGGAATCCAATCTACAGCTTTGCAGATGACAGTACGCTTATCTCTTTATTCACTTTAAACGTTCGGACATCGGCTGCTCGGGCGAATATCCGCAGACAGCAGGAGGTCGTTCAACTTAACAAAGACCTGGAAGAAATTCTATCTGGGGTGACAGTAACTAAGTGGAATTTAACCAACAAAAACCTAGGCGGCAGTTTTTTCTAAAAAAGTTAACGTTGCTGAACCCGACATAGTTATGTCGGGGCACTCCATTCCCCTAGCATCATCACTCAGTTTGTTGGGCGTTAATTTGGGAGCAAATATGTCCTGGCATGAACATGTTGCAGGCATAGCAAGGAGAGCTTCTCAAAAGTTGGGAATATTATTTCGAACCAGAAAGCTTTACACTCCACAACAACTGTTAATTCTTTACAAAGCTCAAATTCGACCAACTATAGAATACTGCTCCCGTGTTTGGAGCACCGCTCCCAAAAATACACTGCATTTGTTGGATTCTGCTCAGAGAAGGGCTGTTCGTCTGATTGGAGACTCAGAACTGACCGACGGCCTTGATTCGCTGGAACATCGAAGAACGGTTGGCGACTTGAGTCTATTCTACAAATATTTTCATGGAGAGTGTTCGAAGGATGTAGCCCGCTTAATTCCTCCCAGAGCGTTGCATGTTAGAAGTACACGTCGCGCTGATACTTCACATCCGTATGAGGTTCAACTTGTTACTCCTCGTACAACGCTTTTCAAGCAGTCTTTTATATGGAGAACATCATCCCTTTGGAATGGCTTACCCAGGACTGTGTTTCCCGCCGAGTACAATTTACAGCGATTCAAAAACAACGTGAATCGCTTTTTCCGCACACGTGTCACTCCTGTAGCGCTTTAGGGACTTCCCTGCAGCACGTGTGCTAGACCCATAAAAAAAAACATATTCTATTTTTATATCAGTTAAATGGTCGTAACATTGCTTAACCCAATTAAAAAGTATTTTTCTACTCGTCTCCTCTGTACTCTGGTGAAGTTGGGTTGGACAAATTGTTGATGAAATTTTTAAATTTGCAGAATGACATCTGTATTGAAATAAAAGCCAGTAAAACAAAATTGTGTGTACACGTGGGCAATTTTTTATGATATGAATAGCGAATTAAGTTGTCTATAATTGGATACAATAATTTTACCTTAAAACGTTTTGATAATATTACTGAAATGCTATACTTTTAAGGAAAAGTGCATTACTTAACATGGCAATTTCATATTGATAATTCTGCGATAAAAAATTGACGTAATGAAATAACGTAAAATATTACATTTAGTTTAAAGTATATAAAATGTATTCCTCCTTCTGCTTCCAAATCTATAATGAATTTCAATACTCGCAAACAATCTTATAGTACACACTTTCATCGTAAATAATTTTTCTCGTGGACAAATCGAGGACTGAGATGCACGTTTATAACGAATGAATTCAAAGTGATAATCCAGACGGCAAGAAAAAATAAATGGCGACATATGATGCCACGTACCTCTAACTGCATGCTAATGTTCATTAACTCGTAGGCAATTTTTTTTTTATTTCGACATTTGAACAGTTTGTGGATTTCCAAGGAAAAGCACCACGAACTATTCGAATAGTGCAGTCAAGAATGTCCGATGTTGTTTGTCAGCGTATCATAAAACGTATTTTAATGAAGCTAGGCACCAAAATAGCTTCTGGCGTTGGCGGAATACCTGCCATAGTACTGAAAAAATGCATGAGAGAACTAACACCAGTCTTCTATAAGCTTTTCAACCAATCTTACAGAAAAGGAATATTTCCTTCCTGCTAGAAATACGCTACAGTGCGACTGATACCCAAAAAAGGTAAGATGACCTTGCCAAACAACTCCGGACCAGTCGCGCTGCCTTCAATAAAATCGAAAGTTAGGAAAAAGGCATTCAGCATCTTCTAAAATATCTAAAAGGAGTCAATATTATTAGCCACAACGCAACTGAACACTTTGGAGATTCTGGAGCGGTTGCACCTGATATATCCAAGACATGCGACCATGTTTGGCACGATGGATTGTTGGCTACGCTCTTATGGTATGTCTGAAAAGTTCTGTTTATAACTCTCGTGTTTTCTCAGATCGTTCTTTACGAGTGCCAGCCGACGAATCTCTTTGTAACACCTTCACTATCAACGCCGGTGTCCCCAAAGCTCCATACTATCACCGGCTCTCTTTCCCATTAACTATTTGCTGGAAAGGACCAGAAATCCAATCTATAGCTTTGCAGACCACAGTATGCTTCTCTCTTCATTCACTTTTTACGCTCAAACATCGGCTACTCAAGCAAATATCCACAGACGACAGGAAGTGACAGTAACTAAGCAGAATTTAAGGCTGTAAAAACTGATATATAGTGGCAAAGAAAAAAATGAAAGAGCTGCATCAGGGGTTGGCATACTGCTACATGAAAGATTTGAAAACCAAGTCAGCAAAACGAAATATATTAACGACAGACTACTACAAGTGACGATCGAACTACAAAAATCAAGATCAATACACATAATAAGTATATATGCACCCGATACCAGCAAACCTCAAACGGAGATAGACCTATTTTACCAGAACCTACAAACAGTTTTAGACGACATACCTAGTGATGATGAAATAATAGTTCTAGGGGATTTTAATGCGAGAATTGGTGATGAAGTTATACCTGGCATCAAAAATCGATTCAACGAAGAAACTATAGAAACGATAGTGGTGAACAAATGATACAACTATGCATACAAAATGAACTTAGAATTAACAACACCTTTTATCCACATAAACCACAACACAAATACACCTTTGAAAATTCACGTGGACAAAGATCAACAATTGATTACGTAATCATAAATAGAAATATTCATCCAACAAGAATACAGGACGTGAGAACTTTAGCTTCCGCCAATGCTGGAACGAATCACCATCTTGTAATAGCAAAAATACGAACAACCATGCAACGATTTCGTAGCGAACCGGTCGAACAAATAAGCAAAATCAATATAGAATCTCTATCCGACGACTCAACCAAATATCTATATCAACAAAGGTTAACAGAAAAAATAGCCACAAATAATATTCGAGAGTCCGATGACATAGAAACGGCATGGACAAAACTAAAAACTAATATGCTAGAAGCAGCAGAAAAAGCATTTGGAAGAAGGACTATAAAGAAAGGGGGAAAACCAAACACAAAGCCTTGGTTCAAACAAGAAGTTGAGACATTAGCTAAAGAAAAAAGAAAATCGTACCTACAATACAGATCCAATGCTATAACATACAATGATTATAAAAATGTAAGAAACAGGGTCAACGAGAATATCCAGAGAATCAGAGGGCATTGAGAGAAATTTTCGAACGATATGGAACATGATCTGTACTGAGGACAAAAAAAAATATGGAATCTACTGAGAAATAGAAAAAAATCAATAAATGAGTATATACAAAATACAAAAATTACGGTGGAAGAATGAGAAAGATATTTCGAAAAACTCTATAGTCCATCAGAAACCAATTCCTTAACACAGGAAATACAGCATGAAAATGAAAATGTTGCTCAACCAAATAGGACCTTTTGTTTGAATCAAATACAGCACATGGCAGCGAAACTAAAAAACAGAAAAGCCCCGGGCATGGACGAAATTAAGAACGAAATGATCAAATATGGAGGTGATAAATTACTAGAAGAATTACAGATTTTCTTTAACAAAATACTCTCAGCCAAGATTATACCATCGGAATGGAAGGAAAGCATCTTGATACCGATTTTCAAAAAAGGAGAAAGGACAAATCCAAAAAACTATCGAGGTATCAGCTTAATGAGTGCAGTACTAAAATTGTTCACTAACATTTTAGCAGAAGAAATAATGTTAACCGGAATCTGTGAAGAACAGCAAGGGTTCAGAAAAAACAGGTCTACTATAGACGCCATATTTATCATCCGCCAAATTACCGAAAAAGCCATAGAGTTTAATAAGATAGCCTTTATGTGTTTCATTGATCTCACCTAGGCATTCGATAGGGTACGGTTAACTGATGTCATAACCCTACTACAAAAAAGGGGAATTCACCCGAATATAATAAAAACTATCGAAGAGTTGAGCATAAACAACCACACATATGTAAATGTGGTAAATAAATTAAGCAATAAAATACCTATGACATCCGGAATCAGACAAGGAGATAGGCTAAGCCCAATCTTATTTAACATCATAATGAATTAAAATGATAAACGAAGTAAAGAAAACTGGGAGATAATATCGATTGGGAGACAAAGAAATAAAAATAATATGCTACGCCGATGATGCAGTAATCATATCAGAAGACGAAGATAACTTACAGAGACTCCTACATAAGTTCCAACAAACAGCAAAAGTGTTTAATATGCAAATATCTGTAAAGAAAAGAAAATCCCTTACAATATCTAAAGAACCGAAAAGATGCAAACTCGCGATTTATGATCAGAGTGTAGAACAAGTGATGTCCTTCAAATATCTAGGGGCAAACATAACAAGTACCAGGAACCTTAAGGAGGAAGTAAAAACTCAAATAACAAAGGCATCATTAATATCAGGAGCGGTTGCTCTTGACATAGCCAAGGCATTCGACCGTGTTTGGCACGATAGACTGTTGGCTAAGCTATGTTCTTATGGTATGTCTGAAAAGTTCTGTTTGTGGGTCTTATGTTTCCTCAGAGAGCGTTCTTTACGAGTGGCGGTCGACGGATTTCTTTCTAACACCTTCACTATCAATGCCGGTGTTTTCTAAAAAGTTAACGTTGCTGAACCCAACATAGTCATGTCGGTGCATGTTAGAAATACACGTCGCGGTAATACTTCACATCCATATGAGGTTCAGCTTGTTACTCCGCGTACAACGCTTTTCAAGCAGTCTTTTATAAGGAGAACATCATCCCTTTGAAATAATTTGCCCAGCGCTGTGTTTCCCACCGAGTACAATTTACAGCGATTCAAGAACAACGTAAATCGCTTTTTTTCCGCACACATGCCGCTCCTGGAGCGCTTTAGGGAGTTCCCTGTAGCACGCGTGCTAGACCCATAAAAAAAAAATCCTCAGGCAATTCCTTGCTTTATTCATACCGCTTGGATTTGTCCGGTAGAAGAGTTAAAATGAGTCAATTTACAGTATCTGCTATATTTGGTGTTGTGCAGCTAAACTTATCATTACTCTCAACAGTTTCCATAATTTTATAACCAGAAATACGTGACTCTAAATTTCAGAGCCAAAGCACAAGCCGCATTAGAATATACTACTATATATTCAAACTTTATTGTTTCTATTATCTAAGATTGTTTTGATTTAAAGTAGCAAGTTAGTTCTGTTTGTAGTTAATTAGCTTTTTTCTTATAATATTCATATTAAAACACAACGGTCGTAAAAAAACATCATTTGCATCTCGTGCACAAAAATTTCTTGGGTGTTCTCAAACGATTTCAGGTTCATTCTCGACCTTCAAAGTAGTATTTCCCGCACGCGACACAAGAATAACTATTTTAACTGAAAAAGAACCAAAAAAGACAAATTATTATTAAGAGCTATAAAACTTCTGTGGAAATAAAGGGAACTTTACCAAATCTTATAAATGCAGCCATAAACATATAGGTGACCAACGATACTTAAAATTTTGTAGTCCTTAAACATCTAATCGATATATCGGTTTACCTAGGTGTTCCTTAAATCTATAGAGGCAATCATCCAATAAATGTGCAATAAAAATTAACATGGTAAGTTTTTATTTATGGCTCGTATCACGGACATTAGGTTTACCAATAAATAGGATTGTTGTAATCACTTGAACGTGCATATAATATTAAGTATTCGCTATGGCTTTTAAGGAACTAGTTTTATTAATTATTTTAATTTTGTTTATGGAAATGCGTTAAATAGTTAAGTCAACTTTTCATTTGAAAGCCATTCATAGGTTACTTGTCTGTTTGGTTTGAATATTGATTTTAATATTAAGGTAGATTAGTGATACATTTCCTTAACTGGTGATTATTAGTGATTTTTATTTATCCATCTTATGATAAAAGAAAAAATTTAAAGTGTAATGTCATTTTAGTGTACGCTGAAAATATTTTGTGGAGTAGCAGTTCTGTATTAATGTTGTATGTAAGTAACTTTTTTATATACTCGGAAATGCTCCAGGCTTTAAACTCGCGAAGCTTAATCTGCGGGTACCTGTGGTTTTTTGCCTGAGATTAGTAGCTGCTTAAGCATTTTATATGTTACCTGCAGTAATTTTAGCCTCTTACGCTCGTGATATTTCTCATTCCTGACAAAGAAAATAAATTCTATTTCAAACATTATAATCTTGCAAACTTTTAAGTCTAGATTCATTTCTTACTTCAGTATACTTAGAATTTTAAGTATAGTTAACGGCAGATATATATTTTACAGACTCTGCCATTTAAAATGCTTGGTTAATTACATAAATACCATATCAGACATTAATATCTTGCAAACTTGTAAGTCTAGACTCATTATTTTACCTTGGTATATTTAGAATTTTAAGTATATTATACAGAATGTACCGTTTAAAATACTTATTTAGTTAATTACATTTTTTAGAACCATGCTGGAGCAATAAAAGCCAGCGTATTTTCTTAAGTTTGCGTCTACTATATATTTTTAGTAGTCCAGTGGATTCTTTTAACTGACGGGTTGAAGTGTTGGGATTATTTCGGATAGTTCCTAAAAGTACTATTTCTTCTAATTCCTCATCCCTGTTTGATGCATAATTTTGGATCGTTTTTTTTCAAACTGGCCACTATTAACTAGGTTATGTCGCCATCGAGCGAATATATCCCTTGAAGGGGGGATATCGTTCGTGGTACAAATTACTTGCCGCTTCCGAATTTTCTCCGGTTTGTATGAAAGACACTATCATATCCCATTTTCGTAATTTTCAAACGTCATTGCGATTTATTTGACAATTAAATAACTGATCCTGAAGTAAAATTTCACAATTACGAGTAAACAATTGAATTAAACCATATGGCCTAAAAAAAGCCTACTTTACAAAATGTGCATGTAAAACTCGCGTAAAAACTGAAAACCTTTATATTTTGAAGTAGATTTAAGCAAAATACAAAGTGTGCAATATTTTTAGAATGGTAATTTAAAGCTCTATTCGGATAAGGAGAAATATACAGGGTATCCCATTTAAAAAATATATTTTTGCGTTAATAACTGTTAAAATATTAGTTGTAAAAAAATGTAACTTACACTGTTGACATCCACATGAAAAAGAGCTTTGAGAATGTTTTTACAGAAATCAAAAATTTTCAATAGGAAAAGAATTACAGACATTTTTCCAAAATGTAGATTTTTGAAAAACACCCTGTATATCTGAAACGGTACTAGATATCGATATGCGGTTTTCACCATTGAGATTATCATAAAAATTGAGCCTCAGACACCGACATCAGTTTTTGTCTATCACCTTTAGATAAACGGGTTTACCTTTAAAAGTGTCCAATTTGGACCACCCTGTACAGGTTATGAATTCTTTTCAATAGTATAAAAAAATTGATAGCCGGGAGTGAGGAGAAACTTTTTAACAAAACAATCTCTTACAGTGAAACGAACACTGTAACAAAAAATCGATTACTCGGGGAAGGCGATTTTTTTCTCGGAAAAAATCTTACCTTCTTACAGTAGATCTTAAAAATTCTAGACCCTTCCCCGAGTAATACCAAAAAATCAAGGTCCAGACGGATTCCCAAGAAAAAAACCTTTTCCAACAGTTCAACTTCAAAACCATTTTCAAAACCACAAATAACACTTCTTCAGAGAAGATGACTTTTTCTAAATCCAGAAAATCGGAATAACATATGCTGGCTTCCTAACCCCCCCCCCCCCCGGTTGAGTATGCCAGAAGTTATAGGAGAAGTGACAAACTGAACTGCACACGGATGTGCTATATAAATGCAACAAGTTGAGAGTTAAAATAATGAATAATTGCAAACTTTTAAGTCTAGATTCATTACTTTCTTCAGTATACTTAGAATTTTAAGTATAGTTAACGGCAGATATATATTTTACAGACTCTGCCATTTAAAATGCTTGGTTAATTACATAAATACCATTTCAGACATTAATATCTTGCAAACTTGTAAGTCTAGACTCATTATTTTACCTTGGTATATTTAGAATCTTAAGTATAATTCAACGCTTTTATATTATACAGAATGTACCGTTTAAAATACTTATTTAGTTAATTACATTTTTAGAACCATGCTGTAGCAATAGAAGCCAGCGTATTATCTTAAGTTTGTTTCTACTATATATTTTTCCAAAAATATAACCTAAACAAATAAGCAAACTGGTTTAAGATGGATTTCTCATTTGTTAATTTGAAAAAGCGCTACAAATGTTTGTCTTCAATCTAAAAAAAAGTTCAAAATTGGATTTGAATGGATTTGCAAACAACAACAGATATCACTGAGGTTAGGAGGAGCCGAATGACGCATAAGTAGAAAAAATACACCATCTAAATTTGGCAACGTTGATCTGTGGCGCGTATACGGTTGCTGTATTCAAAAATGCGGAACTTTCCAAACCAGGAAAATTGTTACGGATGAAATTCTTCGGTTCTCATGCGGGTACATGCACTTCTATTAAACTTACGAATAGGGGTTCAGATAAAATAATAGTTCTTTTTAAGTAATAATACTATTTAAAATGGTAGGAGAATGTAATTATGACGCAGTTAGGGTCAAATTGATAGCCCGATAGGAGATTATACCAAACTTAATTTTTACTCTACTTGATTAATTAATTATTAAATAAAAATAGATAATTTTTAAGAGAAATTTCATAAATAAGTTCGTTTATCATTGACGTTGCCTACAGGTTTTTTTCTTGCTACTTTCTAACCATATTAATGTAGTTTTTGGATCGTATTTATTTCTAATCCATCCTAGAACTATCCGGAAAGATTATATTTTCTTCTTACTTAATTTTTTTATGAAGACAACACACACGATCATACATTTAACCTGGCCTGAAAACTGACAAGCTGTATTGGTCAAATGCATAGTGTTATCATACTTTCAAAGCTTAAAAAATTTTTGGTTCATTGGCTATCTCCATCTCATTAACAGATCAATTTAATGAAGTGCATAATTCAAGTTAATATAGTAGAAAGTGACTAACATTATATTTATAAGAAACAACTGAATATTTTCTAAATTTGTACTTTAAGTAAGTAACTATATATAACCTGCTATTAAAATTAACAAATTCAAGTGACAACACCTGTGCGTATCAATCATTGATTTTTTTTGGCACTGTTGCACGGAAGCGTAGTAAGGTCATTTTTTTCATAACCCAGGGTTGCAACTCTATCCAGTGTATTCTGTTCTATTTATCCTTCCTACGCGCGTTGATGTTTCTAATGTATCATTAATTTGGCGGGTCACGATTTTATGAATGACATATTTTGTCTACGGGTAGAATGTGTTCTTAATTCATAATTACCCGGGAAAGCGATTTTTTTCTGGGAAAAAATCTGACCTTCTTACAGTAGATCTTAAAAATTCTAGACCCATCCCCAAATAATCAAGGTTCAGACGGATTCTCAAGAAAAAAATCTTTTCCAACAGTTCAACTTCAAAAACTTAGATCATTCTCAAAACCACAAAAATGTTCCACTTCTAAGAGAGGATGGCTTTTCCTAAATCCAGAATATCGGGGGAACATATGCTCGCTTCCCTCCCCCTCCCTGGCTGAGTATGTCAGAAGTTATATGAGAAGTGACAAACCGAACTGCACACACATGTGATGTATTAATGTAACAAGTTGAGAGTTAAAATAATGAA
Source organism: Pachyrhynchus sulphureomaculatus (assembly GCA_019049505.1). NCBI lineage: Eukaryota > Metazoa > Arthropoda > Insecta > Coleoptera > Curculionidae > Pachyrhynchus > Pachyrhynchus sulphureomaculatus. The sequence continues at coordinate 49,961,536 of CM032447.1, forward strand.
TTATTATTACAAAAATTTATATAATTTTTTTTAAGCTGTTGTAGAATATATGACCTTCTAGTATGACATAATATTCCGAGCTTTTGAGAACCTACCTTTGCTATGCATGCTACATGTAATTTTTGTTCTCAAGCCCAGCAAGCTAAATAACTATGCTAACATAATATATAGCTTATATTTTTCCTTACGTGCTGAGATGACGATAGTTGATTAGTATTTCTCCATACGCAACCCAAAAAGTACTTGCCAAAAGTTTTCCAGCTAATGTTTGTGTTTTTGGACGCTTTGGTCGGCTTTTTTGCGATTCTAGCCTGTTGGACTCAGACGTGTAGTGGTGGATCCATGTTTCGTGCATTGTTACGAATCGACGCAAAAACTCCTTTGGACTACGCCGAAATAGTGCCAAACAGTGTTTTGAATCTTCAACACGTTGCTGTTTTTGATCAATCGTGAGAGTGCGCAGCTCCCATCGGGCAAATACCGTTTTCATATTTAAATATTCATACAAAATATACCTCACGCGTTCTGTTGATATCTTTGCAATCTTTATCCTACTTTTACTTTGCGGTCATTCAGAATAATATGGCGGATTTTTTTGTATTTTTTGGAATGACTGCCTCATTTAGAAACATTGTAAGAGAAGACGAAACTTAGATTTATTCATACGGACTGAAAACTAAGCAACAATCAACTGTTTGGGTGTTCCAAGATGAACCGGATCCGACAAAAGTGGTTCGTTCACGAAGCACTTCCAAAAAATGATCGTTTGTTTCTTTAGTTACACCGGACATGTCGCAACCATTGCTTTAGAGGATCGTAGAACAGTTAATGCTGAATGGTATACAACAATTTGTTTGCCAAAAGTCATCGATGAAATCACGAAAAACAACCAAAAATGCCGCAACATTCTTCATTATGACAATTCCAGCTCTCACACAACACGTCAAACAAATGATTATTTCATGGAGACAAACATCGAATTAATATCTCATTGCCCGTATTCACCTGATTTATCGCCTAACGACTTCCTGAATGTCCGGAACGTCGTGCATCATCGGTGGTTATACGACCGCATTTAAGTTTACTAAACCATCGACATGTAGTTGCTTTCGACGGAGCAGATGTGCTACAACTCTTCTCAAGCCATTCTTGGGTTCTGACTGTATTTTTTCCCATCAAAAAGCAATGTTTAATCAACACATGAAAGTTTTATTCATATTCATATTCATCGTTTGTAAAATCCGAAAGAAGCGTCGCTCAAACAGCTGTAGCTCGCAAACTGATATACAAAATTTTTATGAAAATTTTGCACGCGTCTTCTGAGAGTTGACACTAACTGAAAATCATATGATTTTTTGTTTGTGCTGCCATCTCTCGGAAAGTGTTGGGACTTTCTACCTCATGTTAGTAACTCTCTAAGTATTTGTTAAACTATAATTTTTCAGTAAAATGTATTTTTTCAATTTCATTCAGGAATTCTTCTTCGATGTCTACCACTTTGGAAGAATCTGCATCAGCAAATCAAAACCATGACAAACGACTAAGCCAAGTGAAATTCTTTTGCAAGTTAGAGCGCTTGCAAACTTAAAAAAGAGCATTAGAGAAAAAACCGTAAATATGAAAAAACCACCATCTTCGCCATCAGATGGGAGTATAGAAATAGACCAAAAATTAAAAGAAGACTGTCAGAATGATAACCCTAAAAAGAAAATTAAAAAGAAAGCTAAAAAAGGTTAGTAATCAAATAAATGTTTTCTTCTTAGCAATTTTTATATGTACAGGACATTTTAAAAAAATGTGTCTGATCAAAGTTGCATTTTTTAAAATGCATGAACATCATGTTTATTTTTAAATATTTGAAATTACCTGCTAAAAAAAAGACTGGGCGCTTTTAGTAATATTATAAATCAGCCGATCCAAATTGGTTTATTCCCACAATTATTTTATCTTAATTAATGTCATTCAAATTTTAAAGCGGTCCTTGCATGAATTTAACTAATTTAGTTCACTTTTACGTTGGCAAATCATTTCAAAGTGATGAGGTTCTCCATATAAAAGAATCATTAAAAAAGGTTGTACGATTAATGACAAGCTGAACCTGCTGAGTATTAGGACGACGTATATTACTAGCATGCGCTCCACTGATACTCCAAATTACTTTCACTCGGTTTTGGGAAGAACAATCGCACAGTGTCTCGACTAGTACAAGCTAGCGGGACAATATTATTTCTTCACTTATTTCAATTGTTTATGTATATTCCAGATATCTTAAGCTATTTTAAGAAAAAAAAAGTTGAAAAATGTGTACTGTATGTGTATTAATCGAAATATGTAGCTGCAAGACGGAAGTGGTTTACTAATGTGTCTCATTTGTTCACTATTGTCGCTAATTGTTCTTTAATTAGCTACATACGTCTACCTACTCATTATGTGTGAAAAGCACAATCATGTTTGTTTACAAAGAAATTTCTAGGAAAAAAATAAAAATCATAATGATAGTACCCACATTTATTAATTTACAAAATATTATTTCTTTTAAAATAAATTAGTACAATAACAGTATCTATATATCAATTATTTACAATAACAAGGTGTATAAGTAAAAGAAATATAATATTAAATAACTTATATACTAAGGCATGAATTATAAGCAACTACAACACACAATAAAATAAGAATAATAATTACAATAAAAAAATACTTAAACCTACTAATCACCATCAGATGAGTCGTCATCACCGCTCTCCCATTCAGTAGAATATTCAGAGAGTAAATAATCCTCCTCATTTAATTCGTGATGATGACTTACTGATGGTGTTTTCGGATGGCAATGAAGGTGGGATAATCAACTGCAGAACCTCCGATGGCAAAGAAGTAAATTTTCTTCGCGGTAATTCTCTATACGAGTTTATAACAGGATCAGACGTAATTAAAAGCATTCTCAAAAGATCTGTATTTGTGGCAATACGTGACCGCTTCCTGGTGTGCCGTTCACGGAATCTACGACAGTCTTTATTTCTTGCCTCCTGGGCTTCTTCGGAGAGTTGTCCAATGGGAAGAAGAAAATACTTTATAACTTCCGCGCTGTGTGCAAGAATTTTATGCACAGTAACGGGCATGGAATACCACGAATACAGATCAAGGTATAATTTTCTAGTATCAACACAAAACTTTTCGAATTCTATATAATTTATGTCATATCCCGATGACAAAGTTCTTAAAATTACATGGAATCTACGAATAAGGTTTACGTCTAATCCTGTAATTTCGCTGCTCAATTCAGCTTTGGAAAAAAATCTACGTGCTGTGTTTCCATCGTTTGTGTTACCATACCCAGGTTCTGGTTTATCTACAATGAGACCCATACGATCTTTAAACACTTTTTGTATCTCTTGTGAGCGTTGCTTCACAATAGCTTTCTCGTTATCTCCCCTGACTTGCCACTTTTTATTTCTAAACGATAGCTGATGTGAAGCAAACATTCAAACGTGCGGATCCATGCATGTAAAGTAGATAAACCAAATGCAAGGCGTTTCTTCGTTGCTGGGATATTTCTTTGACTCCTCGTTCATAGTAGACGGGGTGGCACCGCAAATATAACACTTTTGTGTTGAACTTGTGTCTGTTAAGGCATTGCACACTTTGCCATTAGTCATTGTCAACAACAAATCGTGTTTAACAGAGATTTGAGATCCAGCAACGTTACATAATGTTGGAAGAAGCTGACTTACTTCATCTAAAATTTTAGAAGTTTCTTCTTTCGTAAACTCTTTTGTCTCCTTGGCAAAAATAAACTTAATAGGATGGCAATATAAAGTAGAGGAAGGTCTTGGATTTTGCCAGATCACAGTTTCGCCATCAAGCAATCTCAAAGGGACAAATGAGTATACGAACAAAAATTCGTCTGTAGCGTTAGTGTTCTCAAATTTCTGCTTATACGTGCTATGCCCCGAACTCCCATCACAGCCCCATTTGCTTACCAACGTATAATATGAACGAGGTAACACACTTCTAATGACTTCCGTCTGAGCTTTAACTAATCGTTCAGCCGTTTTATCCAAAATCGCGTGAAGTTTAATTTCAGCTCGAGATTCAGTCACAGAAATATATTCGTCAGAAGGACAACAAGAAGCTTTGTACTTACCTAAACTATAAAACGATGGATACACTTGATGTCCCGCTTTCATTGACCATTTTCTTGTTTGTTTATATGAGTGAGAAGTCGATTTCGAGTCCACATAATAAGCTAAAGCTTCGTCTGGTGTTAACTGCCGACTTTGTTCAGAACACTTATTCTTTTCTCTAGTTTCACTGACCGCGACGTTATGGATCTGTTTAGCAACACTTCGATGCCCTTCTTTTCGAGTAGCTAACTCAGCTGCTGTAATAAGCTCACTTGCACTTCGCGATTCCAAAAGATCTTCTACTCTCCGTCTCTTCGTTTTCGTTAATGAGTCTTAAAATGATTTTCTGGGTCGCCCTACGGAAAGAGCCGCTGATGATGTTGAAGTGCACGGCTGGTTAACACACATCTTTATTTCGATTCCGGATCCCTCTAACCAATCTTTATGTTTGATTAGAAACATTTCTTTGTTACACTTTAAAGAAGTCCACTTTTGATTGAATTTTGCTGAAAGGCTTGATATTTTCATTTTGAGTCGTTTTAGAGAATCGTCAGAAACATCAGACATATTGAATTTTTCACTTATATAATCAAAAATGCCACTGTTTCGTTCAGTTTTGTCATGTTTTAGCCATTTTTCAAAAACTCCATTTTCGTCATAGTCACGACTCGTTTTGAAAAAAATAAAATAATTTTACTTTCGGGCGTTTTCGGGGTCTATAATATATATATATATATATATATATATATATATATATATATATATATATGAATCTGTGCCTGAATGTTGTAGGTATTACATATAGAAAAATCTAGGTAGATATATGTGGATAAAAAAAGTTGCTACTTTTAAAGTTTACAATTAATGTAAAATTTGCTGATTTATCTATACATTTACAAATTGATATTACACCAAAAGTATACATATTTTTATAAAAAAATATAAGTCATAATAGAGTACATACCTTCAACAGAATATTCCATCACAAAAAACTCGTTTCACTTTGCTACCAATTTTAAAATATGTTATCACAAGTGTGCATAAAATGCAACTGATTTGCAAATGAAAATGACCTCTCTTATAAGGGTTACTTTGACCCCCTGATAAGATCCCTTTATGAGGTGATAAACAAATTAATTCTTGGAATTCGTTAAATGGGGGGGGGGGTTGTTTACAAGTCGTTTATAGTGGTTCCTGGAAATTACGTCAGGAATATTGTCCCGCTAGCATATTCTTGCCGAATCACTGTGAATTGTAAAAAGAGTAAAACGCAGAGACGTGCAAAATTTCATCAAAATACTTGGAATATCGACAATATTTTGACATCTAAACATCTCAGAAACCACTCAATTTAATTTTCATGTAGTTTTTTTTCTCATTATCTCGCAAATTTCTAGACTTTCCGATAGTAATAGTAGTAATATTTTATGAAGGTGTCGGAAGCAAAGTGTTAAGTAAATAGAAGTTTAGCCCCTTTCTGTACGTCCATTGTGACTTACAGTCTGTCAAGTAAGGACTGTCTGCGATAATTCATTTTTGGTAGGTGGAATTCTAACGATTCCACAAAAAATCGGTAAAGTAAACCTTTGTCTACGACGAATTTTAGTAAAAATATCAGTTTGATTCCGAATTTTCGTCGAAATCATGTAAAATCCAAAATGGCGTTGGTTCGAGGCAGTCTTTCTTTGTTCCCATCCAAAGAGGTCTAAAACGACACATTCTGTGACCGCAAAATATATTAAAAAGTCGGTATCGTTTGTGAAGAAGTGGGTAAATCATTTTAACGAGACGAAAAATGTCAACGACTTGCCAAAACGTAGCTCGGTAGGCAAACTCACTCCAAAAGTCGAAAAACGAATCGTGTCTTTGTTTTCATGGGACTCCAAATTGACGCTGCGTCAAGGAGCGACAAAAATCAGGTTTAAATGTGTCCCATGAGACAGTTTGACATCTTCGTGCTCATGATATCAAATGCCGAAGCACGTTAAAGAAATCTTTGCTGGGTGAAAATCACGTCGCGAAGCAGTTCGCTTGAGCCCATAATAAGATAGTAGAGGGGTCCTCACAATCGTTGGACGCCACCCCTATTCCAAACGGTTGATCCCTTGTAAAGAAAAAGCTCAGAGTATTTTGACTCATTTGTCTCGGCACATTCGAAAAATTTGCAGAGAATACAGAAAATTTCGTCGACAACATGCCTCAAAGATGCTAGGCGATTATTAACGCAGGAGGTGAATGGACAACTTACTAAGGTAAATTGAGCCATTGTTAGCACATGAAGGAATAAATTGATCGCAAAAAATGTTTTCAAAACACATTTTTTCAAGAATATACGAGCAGCCACGTTCTTACTTGACAGTGTGTGTAGTTTTAGCTAGCGGAGCCGCGAGCAAATGTTAATATTACATATACGAGGCTGGTTTGAAAAGTCCGTGCAAAAATAAAAACTACTTATGTGTTTGGGGTAAACTTTTTTATTTTTCGACATAGTCTCCTTTTAGGCTTATACACTTCGTCCAACGATGTTCTAGTTTGTTGATCCCTTCCGAATAATAGGATTTGTCCAAGTCTGCAAGATATCCATTAGTGTCTGCAATCACCTCCTCGTTTGAAATAAAATCTTTGTCCCACCACCAGCCATTTCTTCAAATTGGGGAACAAATAGTAGTCCGAGGGAGCCAAGTCTGGAGAATAGGGGGATGTGAAACTAGTTGGAATCCTATTTTTCCATTAATTTTGCGACCACAACTGCTGAGGTGTGTGTGTGGTGCGTTGTCGTGATGGAAAAGGACTTTCTTTGTGGGCCAATCGCGGGCGTTTTTCTTGCAGCTCGGTTTTCAAACGGTCTAATAACGATGAATAATATTCACCTGTAATAGTTTTACCCTTTTCCAGATAGTCGATGAGGATTATCCCTTGCGAATCCCAAAAGACAGTCGCCATAACGTTTCCGGCCGAAGGAACGGTCTTCGCCTTTTTTGGTGCAGATTCCCCCTTGGTAACCAATTGTTTAGATTGTTGTTTGGTCTCAGGAGTATAGTAATGTATCCATGTTTCATCCACAGTGACGAAACGACGCTTAAAGTCCTCCGGATTCTTCTGGAACAGCTGCAAACCATCCTTGCAACACTTCACACGATTCCGTTTTTGGTCAAGCGTGAGCGATCGCGGCACCCATCTTGAGGATAGCTTTCTCATGTTCAAATGTTTATGTACCCGTTCAGTCGAGATGCCCACAGCACTAGCAATCTCACGCACCTTACTCTTCTGTCATCCATCACCATATCATGGATTTGATCAATGATTTCTGGAGTCGTAACCTCCACAGGCCGTCCAGAACGTTTAGCGTCACTTGTGCCCATATGGCCAGTCCGAAAATTTGAAACCACTTATAAACTGTTCTAATCGAAGGTGCAAAGTCACCATAATGTTTATCAAGCTTCTCTTTAGTCTCCTGAGGCGTTTTGCCTTTCATAAAGTAATGTTGAATCACCACACGAAATTCTTTTTCGTCCATTTCTTGAAAATCATTCGACTTCCTTGATTCACACTAATGCCAAACACAAAGAAATAGACCAATATGGGTGAAACTTGGTGTGCGTTCATTCAAGAGATGCTACTAACTAAACATGACCTCGATACGCGCCGGTGGTGCCATCTCTCGGACTTTGCACGGACTTTTCAAACCAGCCTCGTATGTGACTAATATATTTAAACTAATCATAACACAATTTCTGAATGAACTCTGATAACATTTGGCGGTATTTGTGATGAAGTCAATTAACCTCAGAAGATAAAGCATTTTACCACGAAAAGATACATGTAATAATTAAAAGATAACACGTACACATTATAAGATGTTTAGTTATATTTTTGCAAGTATTTAGCCTTAACCCCTGAACTATCTAAATTGCATTTTATAACGGTAATATAAACAATGTTTAAATATTATTTCTGTCAATTTAAATATTTAAAACTGACGTGTATTCAAACTATTGCTCTATTTTTTGATAATTTAATTAAATATTTGATTTATATTTAAAAATCTTTTTGTTTGTCGTTGTTTATGTTATAGTTATGTAATTTTTCTAAAAACATGGAAAAGTTTCCCTATTATTAAATTGCTGATGACTTAGGGACAGGTCGCGAAAGTGTGCGAAAGATTTTACATAAACTTGACTTCAGATCTTATAAATATCAAGTCTACCAATTGAGGACGACTCCCTATAATTATTGTACTTTACAAACTGGTATCTCCAAGAGGAACGTGAACACTCAAATTGAAAATTTTTATTTTATTTTCGGACAAATATCGTTTCGCTAATATTAGTGCAGTAAAAAAAGTTAAAATGATAATGGGAGAGGCATAGTTTAGATACAGCAATATTATGATTTTATCCTCTCTGGGGTATTATCAAGAGTATTGTCCTGAGTTTTGCACATCGAAAAACTCGTACTCTTTTGTTTATAAACAATTTAAGTTTTCAGAACGCGTTTTTTTGAGCTTAAGATGTGAGTAACTCCAGTTATATAAGTCGGATCCAGACAAAAAAAAAAAATTTCTAATACTGTTCGTAATGAAATTTCCAAAAAATGCTTGTTAGTTTTTAAATCGCTCAAGTGCGTATATAATCGACAAAACTGAAAAAATAGGCGAAAAACTATTTTTTTTAATAGCATCGGAAAGTTAGTGTCAAGACCCAATTTTTTAAAAAAAAAAGATTCATGTTGAACCAAATAGCATAAAATGGTGGGCAATTTAAATTTTAACTTAGTCAACCTGTACAGGGTGAGTCAACGATAGAGTAAAGTTCATTATCCCATTTGTTTCGGGAATGACGAAAAAATGTTAAATACAATAGTTTTAGGGAATGTTAAGGTGCACAGTTTAAAATTATTTTTGAGTATCCAGGGTACTTCAAAAGTGTGGCCGATATAACATATGTTTTTTTAAATGGAACATCCTATTTTCTAATTTATTTTTAAATTCTACATACAATTTTATAACTTTTTTGTTAATAATGTTATGTACCTAAACCTAGTAGTTTTTCTCATATTTCAATTTTTTTAAAAAAAATACTATTTTTCGGTTTTGTAAAAAATTGCTAGTAGCGCCATTGTTTCTGAAGGTGGAATACTCATAATTGGTACGAGCGTTCTATAGAGATAAAAAAAAAAGATATATGTAAAGAGATTTCAGTTAGATGCTACAGGATGTTTCAAATAAATTTATACATTTCGACTTTTAAATTGAAAAAATCTAAATTTTTTTACATGGCACACCCTGTATATTATTATTTTTTCTGATAAATTTTACAAAACCCTCCAACTTTTATTAAGTATGATATACCTATTTCTAATAATTTTCGATTTATTTTGAATTTTTCAATTTTTACCCTTGTTTTTAATACACTTACGCTATTGTGAAAACATAAACAAATAGTTAATAATAATTTTAATATAGTTTAACGTATAATGATTAAATGACGTAATAAATGTTTAAAAATATGCCCGTCTACTTGAATACACCTGTTTTAGTCGTTTTACTATATTTTCCTTCACTTTCCTTAGCATAAAGGGCGTTATTGTCCTGCACGCATCCCGAATCCTATTTTCCATATCTACTGGTGTTGTATGGGGATTCACGTAAACACAATCTTTAATGTAGTCCCACAAAAAGAAGTCTAAAGGTGTTAAGTCACATGATTGAGGGGCCACTGAATGGATCCATCCCTACCGATCCATTTTTGTGGGTAACGATCGTTTAAAAATTCCCGGTGGTAATGTGCGGGAGCTCCGTCTTGTTGAATCCACATTTATTCCCTTTCAAGGTTATCAACTTCTTCAAGAAGCTGGGGTAATTCGCTTTGCAAAACATTGAGATATCTAGGCCCGTTAAGCCGATCGCGGAAAAAAATATGAACCAATAATTCGAAAATTTAATATTCCACACAATACATTAGGCGACCAATGATTTTGGTTCTGAACTTCCCGGACCGAAAATGGTTTAACTGTTGAATAATAATGCATGTGATGGCTGTTAACTACTCCATTACTGCGAAAAGTAGCTTCATCAGAAAACATTAGTGTGGATAAAAAATTTGGATCGGCCTCTATTGCTCCATTCGTGGTGGTACAAACGTTTACTCGTCGTTCAAAATCACGGTCTTGAAGTTTTTAGTGTAGTTCCATATGAAAGGGATGATACTTGTATTTTCTCGTGGTGCGATTAGCCGTAGATTGGGATGTGTCAGATAAGTCAGCTAGTTGACAGCTACTAACCTGGGGATTATCTTCAACATGAAGTAAAATTTCCATTTTTTTTTCCTCAACGCTACCACTACCATCAAACCGTTCCATTAAGCACTGAAAAAAATTTCTACATGGTATACGTCTATTAAGGTACTTCGCTCCGTAAAGCCTTACTGCCAAAAGACAATTTTTTCTCGCCTGGCCCAGTATATAAACCATATCAATTAATTCATTTTTAGGAAAATCCATAATTATTACCTTAATACGTCACTTACTACAACAAATTAAACTATTTTTACTTGCTTAATAGACATGTCAAAATTTAACAATGCCTACATTTTTGTTTTGTATTGGCAACTATGTTGTTATAGCGTAAGTGTATTAAAAACAGGGGTAAAAAATTGAAAAATTCAAAATTAATCGAAAATTATTAGAAATAAGAATATGACATACTTAATAAAAGTTGGAGGGTTTTGTAAAATCTATCAGAAAAAATAATAATATACAGGGTGTGCCATTAAAAAAAATTTGAGATTTTTTAATTTAAAACAGTCGAAATGCATAAATTTATTTTGAACACCTTGTAGCATCTAACTCCAGTTTCTTTACATACATTTTTTTTTTCATCTCTCTATAACGCTCGTACCAATTATGAGTATTCCACCTTCAGAAACAATGGCGCTACTGGCAATTTTTTACAAACTGAAAACTAGTTAAAAAAAGAAAAATCGAAATATTAGAAAACTACTAGGTTTAGGTATATAACATTATAAATAAAAAAGGTATAAAATTTTACGCGGAATTTAAAAATAAATTAGAAAATAGGACGTTCCATTTGAAAAAACATATGTTATATCAGCCACACTTTTTTGAAGTACCCTGTATACTCAAAAATAATTTTAAACTACGCACCTTAACATTCCCTAAAACTATTGTATTTAACATTTTTTCCTAATTTCCGAAACAAATGAGATAATGAACTTTACTCTATCGTTTGTCGGTTTTTCCAATTTTGTAGGTTATGTATTTACTTGAGTGACTTAAAACCAATGAGGATTTGTTGGAAATTTCATTACGAAGAGTTTTCTTTTTTTTTGTCATGTTCCGACTTACATAACCGGAGGTATTCGCATTTTAAACTCAAAAAACGCGTTTTGAAAACTTAAATTGTTTATAATTAAAGGAGCACACGTTCTTCGAGGTTCAAAACTCAGGACGATACTCCTGATGATACCTCAGAGAGGATAAAGTCTCTAGACTGCAGTTCTAAATGCTTTTTTTACTGCACTATATGGGGACGTTTAACAAAACTAATACTAGGTATTGGTCAACGAGAAATCTTCCAATAGTCCAATAAGAATGCCATCAAGGCCACCAGACTTACGTCTCTTGATTCTTTTTATTGAGATCATACAAGAAAATACTAGAGAATATTCAAGACCTTACAAATAGGATTACATAAACCACTCATTCTATATCGCCACTTCAAATGGAAAATGTCTTTCGCGAATTTTAGGCTCAGGTTCATTCATACTGGAAGGCGAATGGTAAACGTTCTGAACATTTAAACTACGGTATAGGATATGATATATGTCTTAGTTTTTCTTCCATAGAATTCAAAAATGATATATTATACAGGGTGTTCCATAAGAAATAACGAAGGTAACTCGTGTCTGGCTAACCGGAAGTAGTAATCACGTTTTGTTACACTTCAATTCTGGACCTATTTGAACCGTTAAATTCGAATTTAGTTTCCTTTTTAGGTTCAAATAAGAGTTTGACTAGTAATCTTGTGGTTATATGTACGAATATTTGTTTGTGGGAAAAGGTTTGTGGAAACTTTCGCTTCTCCAGCTTTCGATTTTTAAATTGGCATAGTAATTTTTTTAATAGAAATTTCGTTTGTGGTTGTGATTTATCAACAAGAGTCAGTAAGGTATGTACTTCAGATTATCGAGGTCTTTATGATTTTTACATTGTAAACTAGGTGTGCTCTTATGTTTTTTATGATACTTATGAAAAGTTTAAATTTTCTTTTTCGGTAAAAACTCATCCAGTAAATATCTCAAAATTAAATGCGCATATGTGCATAAATAAATATGATAGTAAACCAAAATTATCACAACAAAGTAAATTTAACTTTTTTTTGAGACATCTGTTTATTTTTGAATATTTATGAAATTGTAGACTCAATTTCTGGCAATTCGTAGTAGTATTAATCTAGCCTTAAGTAAGTTAATTCAAGTGTCGATTAATAGAGTCTGGAGCCATCATTATTTGTCAATATTGATTTTTTGCCCTTCTAAAAATTATCCTCCCAAGATTCTTGCATTTCTTTAAGTTCTAAGGTGCTTAAATTACAAAAAAATGTAGTTCTAATTACTCTCGATCTGTTTTTTCTGCCTGTATCTGTCTGTATATTGGCACGATAACTCTCGGACAAAATCATATAGCGATTTCAAATTTAGTATACATATAATACCTGAAGAAGGAGAGCGATATCGCTTTGAGGGAGAGGGGGATAGATATATTTTGTATAACTTTAACAGTATTTTGAGACTTTTTTGTTGTTTTTGGTTGAAATATTGAACACATTTTAAGCATAGCTATTTACAAAACATAATTATTTGTAAGTAGGTTCAAGGGCACATAGTTTTTCACCTGCAAAATATGTCTCATGAATTCCGTCCATGATGTCAGCTATCTCTCTCACAGAAAATTCTTTTTGTTTCATCGTTTTGCAAAAATCATTAGCGGCACTTAAACAGCTGTAACTAATAGACAAAATATCATAAATATTTTACATGAATTTTCTGAAAGTTGTCACTTACTGAAAATCCTATTTTTTTTTTGTTTGTGCTGCCATCTCTTGGAAAATCTCGCGACTTGTTAACCCATGTATATATAACGTATAACGTTCTTTTTTTCAAGTCTGAGAATCTAAAGATTATGTTGTCTTTTGATTTATAAATATCTTCGAAACCCTTTCTTTACTTAACGATTTTTATGACTAATCTCTCAGCACTATTGCCGATCCTTTAAACCATCGAGGTTATTTTTAGGGTGATAAGGTCAAATTCAGTATTTATTATTAAACTGATTTTTAGTGTTGCATATGGAACACTTATGGTATCATTTCAGTGGCTGTCCGTATGTCTGTCACACCCGATTTTCTCCGAAACTCTTTGACATAGAAAATTGAAATTTGGCACAAATATAAGAATCGATGGCCCGATCAGCCGTGTTGTTTTAAAGTAAAATGAAAGCTTGTGAAAATACGAGTTCTAAAATATATATAACTAGCCGTGCCCGCGGCTCCGCTCGCGTGGACTTGATTCACTACTATCGTCACTGCTTATTCCTTATGTTACCTAACGTAATAAAATATCTGCCATTATTTCCCCTTATCTCCTTATTATTTTTCCTTATCTCCCATTATCTCTCCATAATTTCCATTATCTAGGCTTATCTCTGCTCATCTCCCATTATTTCTCCTTATCTCCCATTATTTCTCCTAATCTCCCATTATCTCACCTTATCTCTCATTATCTATTATCTAGGCTTATCTCGACTTATCTCGCAGCATTTCTTCTTATCTCCCATTATTTCTCCTTATCTCCCATTATTTCACGATATCTCCTATTATCTAGACTTATCTCCGCTTTTCTCCCCCATTATTTCTCCTTATCTCCCATTATTTATACTTATCTCCCATTATCTCACCTTATCTCCCGTTATCTAGGCTTATATCGAATTATATAGAACATATGTATAAATTTATAAAAACACGTAAATCGAATAAGTGGTTCTCAAGTGATAAGCGCACTAACGGACGGACAGACAGACAGGGAGACGTTGCATTTTATATACATTATATTCTTTGCAACATGTTTTTGTTCCATATTTATTGGTTTGGGCAGTGTATTGCAAGAGAACGCGCTAACGGTAACCTTTTTTCCGACTTGATTCACTATTATGGTCACTGCTTATTCTTTATGTTACCTAACGCAATAAAATATATCCTATAACTTGGCCAGAGAACATAAGTGTGTTTTAAAAAAAAGCACGTAACGCACTAACGGACAAAGAGACAGATAGACAGACAGAGAGACGTTGCGTGTTATATATATTATAGATAGATAACCTGGCCAGAGAACATATGTATGTTTTAAACAAAAGCATGTAAATCGGATAAGTGGTTCTCCAGTGATAAGCGCACTAACGGACAGACAGGCAAAGAGACAGGTAGACAGACAGACAGAGAGACGTTGCATTTTATATATATTATAGATAGATAACCTGGCCAGAGAACATATGTATGTTTTAAAAAAAAAAGTACGTAAATCGGATAAGTGGTTCTCCAGTGATAAGCACACTAACGGACAGACAGACAGACAGAGATACGTTGCATTATATATATATATATATATATATATATATATATATATATATATATATATATATATATATATATATATATATATATATATATCATAGATGTAATGAAATATATATCTATAACCTGGTCAGAGAACATATGTATGAATTTAAAAAATTACGTATATCGGATAAGTAGTTCGCGAGGGATAAGCGCACTAACGGACAGACAGACAGACGTATTTTATATATATTATAGATATAGGTTATTATTGTATAACCTGGCCGAAGAATATATGTATGAATTTAAAAGAAGACACGTAAATCGAATAAGTGGTTCTCGCGTGATAAACGCACTAGTGGACAGACAGACAGACAGAGAGACATTGCATTTTATATATATTATAGATTATAAATATTCTCTGCTACATAATATTGTTCCATATTTAATGGTTTAGGCTGTGTATTGCAAAGGAACGCACTAGCGGCAAACTTTTTTCCTACTCCATTCACTATTATCATCACTGCTCATTCGTTATGTTACCTAGCGTAATAAAATATAGCCTATAACCTGGCCAGAGAATATATGTATGTTTTAAAAAAAAAAGTACATAAATCGGATAAGTGATTCTCCAGTGATAAGCGCACTAACGGACAAACAGAGAGACGTTGCATTATATATATATATATATATATATATATATATATATATATATATATATATATATAATATATATATATATTATAGATGTAATACTTGGGTATACTTTTATTTGTATTATTTTTAAAAAATGGCCAAAAACTCCCGTCAAACTATCTCGAAAAGTACTGATCCAGAAATTTTGAAAATATTCTGAAATGGTCTACATAAAGTGTAGATTGAGCGAAATTATCACGAATGCAAATAAGAAAAAACTATTGACTGACAAAATGGTAAACCTTTATTTCGTCGAAAGTCGTGAATTGAACCGGGCCTAATAGCTACTGCTTTAAGCATTAGGTACCGAGACAAAATAATTTTATTTTATTTGTTTATAATTAGACAAATATTTAGGTAGTAAATATATGTTTTAACCTTTACCACTAAATTCTAGATTGAGTTAGATTGATTTATTGGCTATTTGGAAGCTAGGATGCTATAACTATTAAACATTATTGTCTATCTTGGTTGGTTATTAATTTGCCTGCTGAGTCAGTATTTGACTAGATATGTTTATAATCTGGGCTCTTAATTCTTTTATTGAAAACTCATTTGGAGTGTGTTTTGTGAAGGCACTGATCATTTTGTACCTTCATAACAAAAATGTTTATTTTAAAGGCAATTTCAGTACGGAACACTAATTGCGCAAGTCCAACTTGCACTTGACCATTTTTTTTTATTTAAAATATGTACTGTGTCAAATCTTACCTTCACCAAAATTTTATTATTTTATCTAAAACCGTTTTAAAGCGGCACCAACGAAGGATAGAATTATTAGTTTTCAGTAGGCAGTATTTACCTTATATTTTATTTTACAACTATAATCTAATCCCTATGTCACCAAGCAAGTAGCAAAAAATTTTATATTTTATTATCTGATAAAGATAAATGTATTATCCTGTTATTTTTAGGGTTAATATTTTATTGTCTCGTCATTTAACGTTTGTTTAACAAATCTAGATAAATGCTCTAATCTTTGATGTCCTTAGGGGAGAATAGATTATTAGTGTTCGGCTAAATTTTACCTGTAATCTCGACTGTATTGTTTTGGCCGATACTTGGTAGAGATCCATTAAGCTTAAGTTAAGTGAACAGTAAAACAAACATGTTTTTCATTTACTCCACATTTATTTTAATATTTCAACAAACATGTTTCGCTGTCACTGTAGCTTCATCAAGCTTGATAAATCAGTAAATGAAAAAAATTGTTTGTTTTACTGTTCACTTAACTTAAGCTGTATTTTTGACCTAATTGGCAGTTCTAACAAAATTATATATATATATATATATATATATATATATATATATATATATATATATATATATATATATATATATATCGGGTCTTCCATTAAGGACTTGACAACTTTTTTTGAAATAAAACGCAACCCATTTGAGACATTTCGAAAATTTTACTATCGGCTTGAAGTATAATCAAAACATTTATGTATGGAATTCGACTTCATTCATATGTCCACCACGGGCACGTTTGCAGCGGTCGATTCGTTGAACCCAGTTTTCGATGACTCGGCCACACATTTCGACGGAAACGGCCGCTATCTCTCTTTCAATATTGGCTGAGCTCCTCTAACGACGCAGGCTTGTTAGCATAGACCAATGATTTAACGTACTCCCATAAAAAGAAGTCTAGAGGTGTTAAATCACACGATCTAGGCGGCCATTCGACGGGACCATTTCTCGATATAACACGTTCACCGAATTTAGATTGCACCCCCATGAAGATTGTAACCTAGATTAAGTTTAGAATTAAGTTCTAGATTAGTTTAGAATTAAGCTCTAGTTAAGTTAGATTAGTCAACCAATGTAATTAAAACCCAATGTCCTAGGTTAAGTTAATTAGGATTACTGTATAGAACCTAGGTTAAGTAGTATAGGAATATAACCTATCATAAATGTAAGTAAGAGGCATAGCCTAACTTAAATTCAATAAAGACAATGACAAAATTTAGATTGCAGTAAGTCGATTGTTACACCGGCGAGGTGCCTTGTGGCGCCGTCTTGTTGAAACCACATATCATTAATGTCTAGGCCATGCAATTGATCAAAGAAATAACGTTGCAACATGCCTTTGTAGCGATCTCCAGTGACTGTAACGTGACGGTTATTTTCATCAACGAAAAAGAACGGCCCGATGACACCACCGGCATGAAAACCGCACCAAACAGTAATTTTTTGTGAATGAAGTGATGTTTCTTCAAGCACATGAGGGTTTTCACCTGACCGATAACGCATATTCTGTTTGTTGACGAAGCCGTTTATCCAAAAATGCGCTTCATCACTAAAGATGATTTTGCGATGAAATTGGTCATCTTCTTCCAACATTTCTAGAGCCCAATTCGAGAACGTACGTCGCTTCATATGATCGAGTGGCTTTAGTTCTTGAGTTAACTTTAACTTATAAGGGTGCAGGCCAAGATCCTTTCGCAAAATTCGCCATAGTGTGGTCTGAGCGATGCCCAATTCTTGAGAACGCCGTGAAATCGACTGTTTTAGTTCGTTTGAGATGGACGCTTGAACGGCAGCAATATTCTGGCCACTTCGACCAACCCGTTGTCTCACTGGCACGGGAACATCCAGCAGCGAATATGTTAACTCAAATTTTTTCACTAGACTATGAATTGCTTGTCTACTGGGACGAGAATTACAACCAAAAATTGGCGTTAACGCTCTTAAAGTTGCAGTCACCGACTCCAAATTTTGGTAGTAAATTCTAATTATTTGTAAACGTTGTTCGTTCGTGTACTTCACCATGATAAAAATGTTGACTTTACTGAATGTTTTGACGTTGACAGTTCGGTGATTGGCTTAAGGGTGCGTTCACAGTGAAATTTCAAAGTTGTCAAGTCCCAAATGGAAGACCCTTTATTTATATATATATATATATATATATATATATATATATATATATATATATATATATATATATATATATATATTTAAATATTTTATTAATATAAAACTGCGTATATATAAATCCTAAAATGAAAAGCAACTGCAAAAGAAGATATCGACCCTGAAGATGTAGAGTTGTTCAATATGCACACTAATGACTGCAGTAAATAGAATCGTCAAAAAAAAAACTTATTCACACCTGGCAATTATGTTGATTAAAATAATAATTTTGGTATGTTATGTTATAATAAATAAAAAAGTTCTCACATTTTTCATCTGAAGCAAAAGAAATTATTCATAGCACAAGTTTTCCTAGCAAAAACTAAAATTTGACACCTATAATTTCCGTTAAGAAATTGTTTAACTTTTATTATAGTTTTATTAACACACCAAACAGTGTAAAAATATAAAGGATATAATTTTGGTTACTTAAATTTGGAAACATACTCCGTAGAAAACATAGATAGGATACAAATACTACAGACCAGAAGACACTTTGCATACCAGTTCAGTATTACGAAATTCACTTTTTATTCTTAAGTCTACAAAATGTTACTTGTAACTCTTTAGACTGCGAAAGGTTAAAATTTCTATAAAAAATTGTTTGATGAATGAAGGTTTGTTTAAAAATTGGTCTGTCAAGACTCGAAAAATCAGTCTACGACATGATTTCTGTAAGGGTTGTTTGTTTATTTTTGCATTTGTGGTTAAAATTACAATATTGGACTACTATGCTCTAATTATAGATAAGGATTTGTAATGAAAAAGTGACAGTATTCTATAACTTCCGGTTAAATCGGAAGTAGATGATAAACTCTTTATTTTTTAATAGAATTTGTTATATAGTAGTATTACGATTATTAGTCATTTTTTTTCAGGGATTAGCAGTTTTTTAAACATTTTGCTAGATGTGGCTTTTCACCAACACAATAAAAGTTGAAAAACTGCTTCCTCATGATTTTAAAAATAATCCCTCGAATGATAAAATTTTTGAGACTCTACAATTTGCAGATAGCCAAAGACTATTATCTAATTATTTTTGGTCCTCTAGTTAGGCCATTCAAGTAGCATAGATCACGTCTCTAAAAGCAGTGTCATCTAAAGTGGAGCCTCAGAAAGGTTGATTTAAAAATCAATCTATCCAAGAACCATTTTATGACAAATCTTATATTAAACGATACTATAAAACTGAATAACGTGGAGATCGAGCAAGTACACCGATATAAAAACCTAGGACATGAAGTCTGCATAGGACAACAAAACACATAAAATTCAGCGGAGAATAGAGAATCTCCTGGGCGGCGTGGCGTATGGCAAACCGGATTATATATTTAAATCTAATCTTCCGATGTGTTTAAAAAGAAAGGTTTTTGACAAATGCATACTACCCGTTCTTACGTATGGATTCGATACTCTCAAGCCGGTTTTCCACCAAACGGACAGTTTAAAAAAACAGTTCTGTTTTTAATAAACAAAACAAAACATATTTTGTTTTTTTCAAACAGTTTCTGTAGACTGTTCCAAAAATTTTGTTGCTAGAGTTTGTTCTCTTTTTACCATTTTGTTTAGTCCCGCAAGACGACGATTTTTTATAATTAGCTGTGGTTTGTTTTTAACTAATGGCCAAAACAGAAAACACCAAGATATTGGATCAGTTCTCTATTAAAAACGAGAGTTAATTACGGCACAGCAGAATTATTGGCTGATTTAAGCACTGGCGATATTGGGTTAAATGGGGAATTGAGATTTTCCTTCCACAATTTTACCAGAATGTTAAGTAGCGATTTTGAATTGTTAATTAATTTGTTAGGACCTAAAATTGCCAGTCAAGTTTAACTAAATAAATATAAAAAACCGGTCAAGTGCAAGTTGAACTTGCACAATTAGTGTTCCGTACGTTGATTGTTTTTAAAATAAAAATTTTTGTTAAGATGGTATAAAAATGATCAGTGACTTCACAAAACACACCCCAAATGGATTTTCAACAAAGTTTGTTTCCAATCTTTACTGAAAACTGGTGACCTTGAATTTTTTTTTTTTTATATACCAAATAAATTATTAAAGGTAATGCACTCGTGATAATTTTCGTTCAATCTATACCCCGTGGAGAATATTCCAGAATTTTTTCAAAATTTTTTGATTAGTACTTTTCGAGATAAGGTAGGGTCAGCGATTTTTTAAAAGTAATACGAAGAAAAGTGTGCGCAAGTATTACATTATATATATATATATATATATATATATATATATATATATTTTACTCGTGTTTTCACAAGCTTTCATTTAACACCACACTCGATGACCTAGTAAAAAAAAAATTGTTTTCACTTCCAATTTCACCCCTCAAAACGAACCCCTTAAGTCAAAATTTATGTTACGGTGGTATAAAATGATCAATAACTTCACAAAACACACCCCAAATGAGTTTTCAACAAAGTTTGTTTCCAATCTTTACTGAAATCGGATGACCTTGAAATTTTTGTTTTTTTTTATATACCATATAAATTATTAAAGATAATGCACTCGTGATAATTTTCGTTCAATCTACACCCCGTGGAGAATATTCCAGAATTTTTTTGAAATTTTTTGATAAGTACTTTTCGAGATAAGGCCCGGGACAGCGATTTTTCGCGAATTTTTAAAAATAATACAAAGAAAAGTGCGCGCAACTATAATAATATATATATATATATATATATATATATATATATATATATATATATATATATATATATATTTTACTCGTGTTTTCACAAGCTGTCATTTGACACCACACTCGATGACCTAGTAAAAAAATTTTTTTTTCACTTCCGACTTCACCCCCCAAAACTAACCCCTTAAGTCAAAATTTAATTCTCAAAACTACATGGCTCTGATGAGGCCATCAATTCCTATATTGTTACCAAATTTCACCTTTCTATGTCAAATAGTTTCGGAGAAAATCGGGTGTGACAGACAGACAGACAGACAGACACCGAAGTGATCTTATAAGTGTTCCGTACGGAACACTAAAAATGGTACTTACTTTTTAAATGTTGACAAACTCTTCATAAAAATTGCATACATTTAATAAAAAGTTGATAACTAGTTGAAAGAGTAGAGTACAAATGTCACAGAGAACAAAACTATAACATTCAGGTGTTTCAACCAAAGCGACTAAAAAACACGAACAAATTTGTTTTCCTTTGATGTACCGACTCCAGATGGGAAAGTCTTTTGTTTACTAAAAACACTGTTCCCCGACAAACATGTTTTCGGAACTGTTTATTTTTTACAAAACATCCCTCTTTTTGTTGAGAGAAAACAGTTTTTGTTTGTGTTTCGTGCTATGTCCGTTTGGTGGAAACCCGGCTTCACACAGACGAAGTAAGATATCAATAAAATATGTGTAATGCAAAGAAAAAAATGGAGAGCTCAATGTTAGGCGTTACTCTTAGACATCATATCTCAAATCGCATTATCAGGCAAAAAACAGGGGGACAAGACGCAGTCAAATTCATTCTACATCTTAAATGGAACTGGGCTGGGCATGTTGCTAGGTTTAAGGTGGCGACCAAAATCCGAAGCTTATTGGAGTAGAGGTAGACCACCAAGTCGGTGGGCTGATGATTTGAAGAGAATGGCTGGAAATTGGTTACAAGTGACCCAGAACGGAAAAATGTGCCAAGACTTGAGGGAGGCTTTCGTCCAGCAGTGAACAGTATAAGCTGATGATGATGATGATGATGATGACTTCGGTGTCTCTAAAAGTAGTCGCTGACGTAAAATGTAGCTTTAGGGCATAGCTAAGTAGTATTTTCTGGAAGCTGATTAGAGGATGGCCAGTGACATCTTGAATTCACTTTAATGTAGTCAAGATAAATGTCCAAATCTAATGATACTTTTTGATAAAAAATTTCCATCTCTCCCCTAATAAATTCGGATACATTTTTGGTACGAAAAAGTTTTAGTTTATTGAAGTTACATAATTTTACCGCGAAAACGTTCAGTCCATATAATTAAAACACAAAAATATTAAAAAATTTAATTAAAAATTGTGGAAATGTTTGATTTGTGCGCCGTACGTCGTTTTGGAGTGAGAAGCTTTAGATAAAGTAATTAAATAATTATATTGAGATTATGATATAGTATTTAATTTATCGAGAATCTTTTTGAACTGCGATTATTTTGAAATCAGGGTCTGGTAACACTGCCACTTTGTGGTAGGCAGTTGTGTGATTAAGTTGGGAGTGAAAAATCAAAATGGGTTTTGGTAGAGGTGAGTTCTTTATAAGATTTGTATTTGTATTTTTATTTTAGATGTATTAATTTATTAACTAGTTACCATTAATTAGGCTTTAATTTTTGCAAATTTGGTTTGATGTGTTATCATTTCAGATGACTACATACTATGTTAAAATCGGTAAAAATACAGAGCAGGACATTCAAAAATAGGAAAAGTACTCAATTAAGTAAAAATAATGATTTGCTATCTCCCATAAAATTAAACTGAATGAATTTTAAGCTTCAATATTAAAATTAGTGTGACAAATTTACGTGATTTTCGAAAATTGAGTGTACATTTTAATGAGTAATTTGTAGTACTAGGCTGGTTTGAAAAGTCCGTGCAAAAATAAAAACTACTTATGTGTTTGGGGTAAACCTTTTTTATTTTTCGACATAGTCTCCTTTTAGGCTTATCCACTTCGTCCAACGATGTTCTAGTTTGTTGATCCCTTCCGAATAATAGGATTTGTCCAAGTCTGCAAAATATCCATTAGTGTCTGCAATCACCTCCTCGTTTGAATAAAATCTTTGTCCCGCCAGCCATTTCTTCAAATTGGGGAACAAATAGTATTCCGAGGGAGCCAAGTCTGGAGAATAGGGGGGATGTGAAACGAGTTGGAATCCTATTTCCATTAATTTTGGAACCACAACTGCTGAGGTGTGTGCTGGTGCGTTGTCGTGATGGAAAAGGACTTTCTTGTGGGCCAATCGCGGGCGTTTTTCTTGCAGCTCGGTTTTCAAACGGTCCAATAACGATGAATAATATTCACCTGTAATAGTTTTACCCTCTTCCAGATAGTCGATGAGGATTATCCCTTGCGAATCCCAAAAGACAGTCGCCATAACCTTTCCGGCCGAAGGAACAGTCTTCGCCTTTTTTGGTGCAGATTCTCCCTTGGTAACCCATTATTTAGATTGTTGTTTGGTCTCAGGAGTATAGTAATGTATCCATGTTTCATCCACAGTGACGAAACGACGCTTAAAGTCCTCCGGTTTCTTCTGGAACAGCTGCAAACCATCCTTGCAACACTTCACACGATTCCGTTTTTGGTCAAGCGTGAGCAATCGCGGCACCCATCTTGCGGATAGCTTTCTCATGTCCAAATGTTTATGCAAAATATTATGTACCCGTTCAATCGGGATGCCCACAGCACTAGCAATCTCACGCACCTTAACTCTTCTGTCATCTATTACCATATCATGGATTTGATCAATGATTTCTAGAGTCGTAACCTCCACAGGCTGTCCAGAACGTTCAGCGTCACTTGTGCCCATATGGCCAGTCCGAAAATTTTGAAACCACTTATAAACTGTTCTAATCGAAGGTGCAGAGTCACCATAATGTTTATCAAGCTTCTCTTTAGTCTCCTGAGGCGTTTTGCCTTTCATGAAGTAATGTTTAATCACCACACGAAATTCTTTTTCGTCCATTTCTTGAAAATCACTCGACTTCCTTGATTCACACGAATGCCAAACACAAAGAAATAGACCAATATGGCTGAAACTTGATGTACGTTCATTCAAGAGATGCTACTAACTAAACATGACCTCGATACGCGCCGGTGGTACCATCTCTCGGACTTTGCACGGACTTTTCAAACCAGCCTCGTAAGTATATATATATATATATATATATATATATATATATATATATATATATATATATATATATATATATATATATATATATATAAATATATATATATATATATATATATAATATATAATATATATATATATATATATATATATATATATATATATATATATATATATATATATATATATATATATACATATTATGTTATAATTTTAAGAAATAGATAAAACTATTTTTAAAAGTTCAAATTTTATTATATTAAATTTTTTTGTCTCTTAATTAATCTGGACCTGATGACAGAACCATTTTTTTGAAGTATTTTCCAATACCTCCAAAGGATAGCCTCTATAAACAAAGAAAAAATCAGGCTCATAATTTTCAAGTAAAAAGTTATTTGAAGCTGTAAACTCGCTTTTTAGGATATTGAATCTCTCCTTAATTATATGTTCATCGTCTTAAAAAAATCTATGGAAAAATACAGAGCAAATTCTTTATTTGGTAAAATCCTTTGAAACCGATACCTGTGAAAAATGAACAACAGTGAAACAAAATGAATATTTTTTTTCGGTGATATCTTCGGAAAGTCTAAAATTTTAAAAGATAGTATGAACGACATACGTCTAATCTCTACAATGTCAAGTTTTTAATGATAGGCACGGAATTTGTAACGCAGTATGTAAGACATTAATAAAAAAAGCACGAAAGTTCAGCATGTTAAATTTAGAAAAGAAAGCAATATTTTTAAGACAATTTTTTGTTCATTTTTATCTTTTTATCTTTGAGAAATAACAGGAAAGGTAATTGACCTTTTTTTTTTTGGCTACTATGTATGGTCACATCAAAACTAACCTTACATCATGTTGTATATACCAGATATGTTTAAAAAATGGGAGCGAGCTATTCAATTTTCTATTGGGGCTATTGGTTTATTATTATGCTATAAATAATCGCATTTTTCTTATACACTGGAAATAAAAATATCGAACATTTTCTTAGGATAAACTCCAAATAATATATACTTTTTAAAGTTTTCGAAGCAATTCAGTTTTTTAGAGGAATTCCGTTATTATATAATTTATTCTACTGCAAAAAGGCTCTAAAATTTATTAGCTTAATTAGTCGTTTAAATCTGCTTCAATATGTTAAATTTGAAGTCATAATAATATGATGCCAAATTCATGGTATTTCCAGTTTACAAGGATTTCGTTTATTTAAAAAGTCATCTCAACACATCCACATTAAAAAATTGTGAAGATACACGAAAAAAGGGAAAGCAACCAAATCGAAGCTAACAGTACTTACAACACTTAGGAAAACGAAACATACAATTTTCCATCCGGAAATCTAAGCATACCCAACCCAATATTTAATATTTAACAATGTCACACGTGACGTGACTTTTTATGTATTTTACTATTTATTTTATTATTGATAATTATTTTTATTTATTAAGCCCGACAGCTTTGGTACTACAGGAGAACATTGACTTATCTAATCTCCAATATGCTTAGATATCATAAGGACTGAGCTCTAAGTGAACATTTGAGCCTGATTGACGTTGTGTTTTTCTTACAAATTTTTGGTCAGTCCATGCGTTTGCAGATATCTCTACCATCTGCATCGTGTTGTATAAATGCTTATTAAGGTTCAAATGCTTGATGTATTGTAAAATCCTTTTCGGTATCACACCTCTTGCTGACAGGGTTATAAAAAGAAGGGAATTGTTTGCAGTTTCATTTTCATTATTTATGTGCTTCCAAGTCCTTGTAGATTATTTTTATATGAGATGACGACGAAAACCAACTTGAAGATTTGTATTTATGGAGCGACTATATGCAAAGCTATAAGCTTAACAAAAAAATATCCACTATTACAAAGTACGGCCTATATGCTACTGCTTAATCTAACAGAGTTTCGACTGATTAAAACTTGTAGTTGTCTTCAAAAATTGGCTCTGGAGCGTGTTTGCGATAATAATAATAATTATTATTACAATTATTCATACAATTATATAATAATAATTTATTATTTGTATTACATCTCCCCATGAATCAAATGAACATTTATTATTACCAGGAGGATTTTAAATTTCAATTTTTTGTTTTAATGTCAATTTAAAATAGTTCATGATAAGATAATATGAAATCTAAGATATTACTCAATCACACAAAATACATAAATAACATTACAGTTGGAAAACATTTTTTTTTTTAATATAAAATTTGTTTTTGCACATTTCCCCACAAGATTATTTACCTTTTAAACAATTTTTCCTTTGGGGAATATTACTTATCGCAGTAGTGAGCAAAATATAATTTTCCATACAATGAGCTGTGATGGTGTATAAATTTCATATTTGTTATGCAAATTTGAATCAATAATAATATTATTTATGTAGTATGTTTTATATTAATTTCTCCTTCTTTTTCTTCCTTATATGGTGTGTCATGTAAGTAGGCATAATGCCTGTTTTATCTCCGTTAGGTTTCGTCCGATGTAAACATCCAGCATTTTTTCCACCCTTTCGGAAGTCTGCCCCTAGTTCCTCTATCGCAAGGCTTATTGAGTTTGGCCCTTTTTGCCAGTCTGTTGTGGTCGATCCGATCTATGTGTTTACTCCATTGTTTTCTTCTGGTTCTGGTCTATTTGAATATTTCTTGGATCTTACTTAGTTCTTGTAGATGTGTGCTGCGAATTTTGACGTGAATAGTTTTCCCATAGATGTCTCTAATCACCTTCATTTCTGTTGTTCTCATGATTTGTGGTGTTATACATATGTCAGCTCTTGATTCTACAGCATGAGGGTTGATCTCACTGTTGTCTTGTATATTCTTGTTTTGCTTTCCATCGTAAGATATTTTTTTGTCCAGACTATATCCTTCAAACAGCCTGATATTAGTGATGCCTTCATACACAAGTCAAGTTAAAGGATTGAAAAAGAAAGATGTTCTTCTACTTAAAAGCGATTAAAGGAAATAAGGTTGTTATATTGGATAAGAAAATTACTTTGAACAAGTAGATAATCCTTATCGAATCTGGCCCTTATGAAAAGTAATAAGAAATCCATTACCGAGAATGATATCAGCGGTTAAAATTCTTTAAAAAAATGTAAAATGAACCTTGTCTCCGATTCGCTAAAATTTAATTAAATGTGAGTAATCCGACCATACCAAAATTGTATTGCTTACCCAAAATTCACAAACCTGGAAAAGCAATGCGACCCATTGGTTCATCGGTCGGATCACCCACATATTTAATATCCAAATGGTTATCAAAAGAACTTGAGAAGTTACCATTAAATACTTTCGCAGTGAAGAATTCGTTAGAATTCATTAATAAAACAAAAAATCTAGTTCTTAATGAAGGTGAAGTCTTAATTTCTTTTGATGTTAGTTCCTTGTTCCCAAGTGTCCCAATTCCACAAACTTTACAATATCTCGAAGAATTACTTAGAATGAATGACTTTGAAGACGAAATTATTCGTGAATACTTAACATTATCTAAACTTTGTATGGAACAAAATTATTTCCAATATAACAATCAATTTTATGTTCAGAAAGAAGGAACAGCTATGGGTAATTGCTTGTCACCTTTCATAGCCAATTTATTCATGAGTAAGTTTGAAATCGAAGCCAGTCAAGAATTCGAATATTTCCCAAGGGTATGGTATAGGTATGTGGATGATATTTTCGCGATTTTTGATACAAAGAAAGCGATGATTTTTTTTCTAAATTAAATAGCCGGTATGATTCCATTAAATTCACTTACGAAGTTGAGAACAAAGGACAATTGCCTTTTCTAGATATTTTAATTATTAAAATAATAATAGATTAGAATTTGATATCTATAGGAAGGACACAATAACAGATAGATATATTCCTAATGATTCATTTCATTGCAAACAACATAAATTAGCCTCATTTCATTTTTTAGTTCATCGTTTGGTCACTTTCCCTCTGAATAAAGTAAACTTTAATAAAGAAAGGAATCGTATTAGAAATATAACTAGAGTTAATGGTTATGACGATGACTTAGTAAATAAGCTAATAAATAGACATAAATTTAGGTTTAATATTCAGAATTCCACCTTTTTTACACGCGAAGAAAATAACACCAAGTATGTCTCCATACCATATAATCCGAAATATAGCAAGGGACTCAATAAGGTATTTAATAAGGTAGGCCTCACCTTAGTCTATAAGTCATCAGACAATCTGAGGAATATCTCAGGAAATCCCAAAGATAAGATTCCTAATTGTGAGAAAAGTGGAATTTATGAAATTAGTTGTAATGGGTCCGGGGGGGGGGGGCATTGTGACAAAAAGTATGTTGGGCAAACTAAAAGGTCAATTAAAATACAAACGAAGAAATCCCGAAACAGAATAGCTGCTCTCGGCACCTGAAATATACAGGGATGGAGGACAAAGAACATCGAAGTCATACAAGTGTTTAAGAAGATGAACATAGACATTTTAGTAATAAGCGAGACGAAGAAAAAGGGAAGTGAGAATAGAAGAAATAGATGAAGTGATGCATTGTTGGAGTGGAGTAAAAAAGGAAGAAAGAGCAAAGGCCGGAGTTGGAATATTAGTAAAAATGAAGTGGAAAAAGAAAATAACATCTTGGGAACCCATCAATGAAAGAATCATAAAACTAAATATAACAATTCTAGGAAAAGACATGGTAATATTAGGAGTATATGGTCCAACAGAAGACAGCACTATAAGAAAAAAAGATAATTTCATGGAAACACTAGAAATAGAAACACAAAAAGTAAAGAAAAACCAAGAATTAGAGATGGGAGATCTGAATGGGAGAATAGGAAGGAAAACAAAGGACAATACCGTAGGACCATTCGAAGAAGACATTACTAACGGCAACGGAGAGAGACTAATAGAGCTGTGTGAACTAAACGGCCTCAAAATAACAAACGGATTCTACAAACACAAAGACATCCACAAATATACTTGGATGCAAGAAACACGAAACTTAAAATCAATAATAACATAGACTACATTATAATTAAAAACAATACCACTATCAAAATAAAAGACGTAAGAGTAAAGAGAGGGGCAGAATGTGGAACAGACCATAGACTATTAATAGCAAATATAAAAGTACCGTGGTACAAGACAATAAAGCAAAAAGAAACAATATATAAAGAAAACAGAAATACTAATGAGATAACAGAAAAAGCAGAAAAATAAATAAAATACAAAATACACTTACTGCAAGACTAAACGATAAGAGACCTATATAGACGACGATCAAAAATTAAATGAATTTAACTACGACAACTTCCAACAGATGTATGACCACATAAAAGAATGCGTCAAACAGGCATCCCTAGAAGCATTAGGTAAAGAAGATAACGAGAATGAGAAACATAAAATTAGAATCTGTGAAAAAAACAAAGAATCTATCAAGGAGAAAAAAAGACTATACGAAAAATGGCTGAATACAAAATCAGAAGACGATCTATAGAAATATAAAGAGAAAAATGCAGAAACAAGGAGGATGATAAACAAAGAAAAGAACGAGAGATGGGAAAAATCGTGCGAACCTGTAGTGGAATGGGAGTCCCAATACGAGAAGATTACTTATATACTTTAAGTTTCACAGACGACCAAGTAATCATAGCGCAAGATGAGGAAGACTTCAGTTATATGGTAAGAAAACTGAAGCACTAAAGCAGGATTAGCAATAAACTTTGATAAAACGGAATATCTAACAACAAAGGAGGGAAACGTGGAGAATCTAGAAGTAGATAACGAAACAATAATCAAAGGAACCGACAGATTTAAATATCTAGGAACCATCATTTCAAAAAACGCAACATCAGAAAAAGAGATCAAAGCTAGATTAGGACAAACGCGAACATGCATAAGACAATTAACTTCGATCCTGTGGGACAAGCACTTTACAAAGAGAAACAAAACACGCATATACGAATCAATAATACAAAGCATAATGACATACGGGTCAGAAACATGAACGATCAACAAAAGACATAAATCTAAAATTAACGCGGTAGAGATGGAGTATTGGAGAATATGTTGTAGAGTGACACGTATGGAGAGAATAATAAATGAAGAAATAAGAAGCAGAATGAACATCAAAGAGAACGCAATAAAAAACACCATTGAAGAAAAAACGATTAAAATGGTATGGACACATAAGACGAAGCGAAGATAATAGGTGGATAAAGAAAATAACGGAGTGGAACCCTATAGGGAGAAGAAAAAGAGAAAACCCAGACGATCGTGTGGACGACGTGGACGGCTATGGAGGACAGGGGTCTAACAGATGGTGACTGGGAAGATAGCAACGGATGGAATCAAAGGCTGAGAGAAGGAAGACAGCGTCAGCTGTAGAAAATCCTTGTTATATATATATATATATATATATATATATATATATATATATATATATATATATATATATATATAAAATGAGCCACTTGTTTGCGCGTCGGTTCGAGGCGCTCTTTCTGTGTTCCCATCCAAAGGGGCCTAAAATAACACATTTCG
This sequence comes from Pachyrhynchus sulphureomaculatus, assembly GCA_019049505.1. NCBI lineage: Eukaryota > Metazoa > Arthropoda > Insecta > Coleoptera > Curculionidae > Pachyrhynchus > Pachyrhynchus sulphureomaculatus. The sequence goes on from CM032447.1 coordinate 49,992,298, forward strand.
CGGCCGCTAAATATATTAAAAAGAAGTGGGCAAATCCTTTTAAATGAAAAATGTCGACAACTTGCCAAAACGGGGCCTTGTCTAGACAAAGTCAATTTGAAAGTCAAAAGACAAATTGTGTCTTTGTTTGGGACCTGAACTTGACGCTAGGTCAAGAAGGGGCAAAATTAATAAAATCGGGTTTGAATGTGTGCCACGAGACGATTCGACAACATCCTTGTGCTCATGATGTCAAATTCCGAAGTACATTGTAGAAACCTTTGCTGGACGAAAATCACGTCGCGAAGCGGAACGCTTAGGCCCACGATAAGATACTATAGTGGCCCTCCCAATCGCCGTATGCCAATCGTATTAGTCCCTCGTAAAAAGAAAGTTCAAAGGGAAGACTCTAAGGACTTTGATTCAGTTGTCTCGCGAGATTCCAAAAATTTGCAGAGTATGCAGAAAATCTCGTCGACAGCATGCCTCGAAGATACCAACAGATTATTGATGCAGGAGGAGATTAGACAACTTACTAAGGTAACTGCACTGTTGTTAGCACACCAAAGAATAACTTGATGGCAAGAAATGTTCTCGAAACACATTTTTTCAAGAATACACACACACACATTCTAGGAAAAAAGATTTTGAACGATAATTCTAATTTAAGCACTAATAAAGACTAATGTTTGTATAAAACATCAAATTGATTTTGCCAAGTGCTTTTTGCTATTTTCATATATCCTTATATATTTTGCTATTAATTTCTTGATATCGGTAAGAAAAAATATTTTTTATAAAATTCATTCATATATGAACATAAATGCGTATTAATATTCATAAGTTTGAAAATAAATAAATAAATAAATATATATATATATATATATATATATATATATATATATATATATATATATATATATATATATATATATATATATATATATATATATATATATATATATATATATATATATATATATATATATATATATATATATATATATATATATATATATATATATATATATATATATATATATATATATATATTATATATATATATATATATATATATATATATATATATATATATATATATATATATATATATGGTCACGTCTCACTTAACAGATTGTAGATTGTTGTTTTACTTCCTTGTTTAAGTTGCGTAGCTTGTTATCAATGTTTTCAGGTATTTAAAGGTATTAACCTCTTCAATAATACTTCCTTGGATTTCCAGTTTGCATCTTAGTATTTGTTGTAAAGCTACCCTAATTTTGTGTTAGTTGTATTATAAAACATGGTTACTTTTCTTGCTTGCAAATTGAAGGCGTGAACGATCTTCTGAACATTTTTTTGGAAAATAATCATACAGCTCGTGAGTTCTCAAGACTCCGTCTAGGGTCATTCTTAAACTTGTTCACTCGTTCTGTCAAATACCATTTTTCAATAAATTGTTGTTGAAACCGAAAACTTTGCAATCAATTATTCCAGTATCACTTTAATCACTTGTGATTAAACCGACACCAGGCCCAATAACGACCATCAGTATTGCTTTCAGCAATATCGAAGGGCTATCAATTAACTTCTTTTAAGATACCTAAAAAGAGGTAGTCACAGACAGGTTTATTTCAGGTCGATTAACCGTTACGGAACCCGACATGATTATGTCGGGACGCCCTATTCGATTATCGTGAGGACAACTTGCTGGGCTGACATACCCGAGCCGCTTTTCCTGCAGAGTCTTTACCAATAAAAAATAAACAAATCAACAAAAATGCACACTTAAAGTGAGGTACCCTGTACGTTGATAAACACGAAAAAAATATATCTCTAAGTATTGACGTATCTACGTGACCTTTTTTAGTACAAATCTGTTATTTCGTTTAACATTGATAGCGAATATAATGTTTATCTTTGAACCTCTGGACTATCCCGCTTATCATTATTTATAATTTTGATTTAACGAAATCACCAACAAATATATACATTTGCAAACTAAAAATTAATTAAAACGAGTCGATTGCTAGGTCAGTTTATTAAGATACGAGGATCGAAACAGAAGCAATAACTAAGTTTTAGCTCTATTCGTGAGAATCAGAGTGACGATAGTCCTTTATTTTTAAGCGATCCTATAGTACAGGATGGTAGGATACAGCGAATTGTACTAAATACGCATACCTAATCGGCAGCTTTCAACCCGACAGAGAGTCAACACTTAAACGCATGCAGCGCCTTTCGAAAGATTCTCCTTAGGCTTATGTGGCTTAATGTAAAATAACTGAAATCGGGCAAGGCTCATATTTCAGCAGTTTACCAACTGTTCTCTTATTTGTCAAATCCATCTCGAGACGCGTTTCGCCATATCACGGCTCGTCAGTCAGGCTAGGATTGACAAACAAGAGAACAGAATTTACTTACTTATCCAAGTAGTTACGGAACACTATAGTAGCCATGGCTCATAGCAAACAAATATACAATATATATTAAAACTTATAAGTAAAAGGCTTCATTGGTTAACACTTTTAAATTAAAAGTCCATATGTTCAGTTCGTTCTTATTTATTCATGTTTGGATAAGTATAGGAAAAAAAAAGCATAATGCTGTGTGACTGTGATTTCTATTTGTAACGTAAAAATCAAACGCATCAGTACATTTCTATAATATTTGTATTGTTATTATGATATTGTAGTGAAAGATCTGTATTTGCCGCGTATCAGTTAAACTGGCGTTGTCTATTTAAAAATGGGCCTATACCGGCATATTTCTAATACATAACTCTTTTTAGTGTTCCGTACGGAACACTTATAAGATTACTTCGGTGTCCGTCCGTCCGTCTATCACACCGGATTTTCTCCGAAACTATTTGTCACAGAAAGTTGAAATTTGGTACTGACATAGAAATTGATGGCCTCATGAGAGCCGTGTAGTTTTGAAAGTTAAATTTTAATTTAAGGGGTTAGTTTTGGCGGGTGAAATCGGAAGTGAAAAAGAAATTTTCTTACTAGGTGGGGTGTCAGATGAACGCTTGTAAAAACACGAGTTCAAAAATATATCTAATGTAATACTTGCGCATACTTTTCGTTGTATTATTTTTTAAAAAATCGCGAAAAATCGCTGTCCCCCACCCTTATCTTGAAAAGTACTGATTAAAAAATTTTGAAAAAATTCTCGAATATTCTCCATATTATCACGAGTGCATTACCTTTAATAATTTATCTGGTATATTAAAAAAAAAAAAACAAAAATTTCAAGGTCATCAGTTTTCAATAAAGATCAGAAACAAACTTTGTTGAAAACTCATTTGGAGTGTGTTTAGTAAAGTCACTGATTATGTTATACCTTCGTAACAAAAATTTTTATTTAAAAAGCAATCAGCGTACGGAACACTAATTGCGCAAGTTCAACTTGCTCTTGACCGGTTTTTTTAATTTTATCGGATGTGGTCCAGAACTATCGGGTAACTTGATAACTAGCTCTAAAATTACTGTGTGCGGATTAAACTCTACCAGCGCCTTCAATGCATTATCCTCAGCTATTAAAGGATGATATGATATGATTTTCTTTATCTTCAAGGCTTCCATATTTATCCAGAACTTTTTGGAACCAACGTTGCATAGTTGGTGGTTCTCTATCCGATTGAGCTATTGATGCTACGAGTAACCTCTCCAATTGCTTCTTTTCCATTATTATATGTAATACTAGCCGGGCCCGCGGCTCCGCTCGCATGAACTTGATTCACCACTATCGTCACTGCTTATTCCTTATGTTATCCAACGTAATAAAATATCTCCCATTAGGTCCCCTTATCTCTCAATATTTCTCCTTATCTCCCATTATCTCTACATAATTTCCATTATCTACGCTTATCTCTGCTCAGCTCCTATTATTTCTCCTTATCTCCCATTATTTCTCCTTATCTCCCATTATTTATATTTATCTCCCATTATCTCACCTTATCTCCCATTATCGAGGCTTATATCGAATTATATAGAACATATGTATAAATTTATAAAAACACGCAAATCGGATAAGTGGTTCTCAAGTGATAAGCGCACTAACGGACAAACAGACAGACAGGCAGAGAGGCAGGCAGACAGACAGACATAGAGACGTTGCATTTTATATATATTCTAGATAGAAGATTATAGATAACCTGGCCAGAGAACAAATGTATGAATTAAAAAAAAAACACGTAAATCGGATAAGTGGTTTTCGAGTGATAAGCGCACTAGCGGACAGACACACAGGCAGAGAGACGTTGCATTTTATATATATTATATTCTTTGCTACATGATATTGTTCCATATTTAATGCTGTAGGCAGTGTATTGCAAGAGAACGCGCTAACGGCAAACTTTTCTCCGACTTGATTCACTATTATCGTCACTGCTTATTCCTTATGTCACCTAACGTAATAAAATATATCCTATAACCTGGCCAGAGAACACATGTACGTTTAACAAAAAAGCACGTAAATCGGATAAGTGGTTCTCCAGTGATAAGTGCACTAACGAACAGACAGACAGACAGAGAGACGTTGCATTTTATATATATTATAGATACTCTTTGCTACATGATATTGTTCCATATTTAATGGTTTAGCATGTTTAAAAAAAAAGCACGTAAATCGGATAAGTGGTTCTCCAGTGATAAGTGCACAAACGGACAAACAGACAGAGATACGTGGCATTTTATATATATTATAGATGTAATAAAATATATATCTATAACCTGGTCAGAGAACATATGTATGAATTTAAAAAATCACGTAAATCGGATAAGTGGATCTCGAGGGATAAGCGCACTAACGGACAGACAGACAGACAGAGAGACGTTGCATTTTATATGTATTATAGATATAGATTATTATTATTATTATATAACCTGGCCAAAGAATATACGTATGAATTTAAAAAAAGACACATAAATCAGATGAGTGGTTTTCGCGTGATAAACGCACTAATTGACAGACAGACATACATTGCATTTTATATATATTATAGATTATAGATTATTAATATTGTTCCATATTTAATGGTTTAGGCTGTGTTTGCAAGGGAACGCGCTAACGGCAAACTTTTTTCCGACTTCATTCACTATTTTACGTCACTACTCATTCCTTATGCTACCTATCGTAATAAAATATAGTCTACTCGTATAACCTGGCCAGAGAACATATGTAGGTTTAAAAAAAAAGTGCGTAAATCGGATAAGTGATTCTCCAGTGATAAGCGCACTAACGGACAGACAGACAGACAGAACAGAGAGACGTTGCATTTTATATATATATATAGATAAGACTACGTACATAAATAAAAGATAGAAGAACCTTCTGACTTTTATTTATGTACGTAGCTCGCTTAACCATTGTTTGGAGGGCTACTATTTCGTTTTCTTTCTCCTTTTTACTTAACTAACACCGGCACCGTTCTGGAATTTTATAAATAATTGTTTACTTTAGTATTATGAGCTGATCTAACGATACAAAAATATCAAAATTTATTAACTCTTTTTACAGGAGATTCCAAGAAACATTACTTTACAAACTTTATGTCAGAAGTGATGGGAACAGCACTTCTAATGTTCTTAGGATGTATGGGTTGTACTCCACAAGCTGACAATCCACCAGCTGTACATCACATGTCATCTTTGTCATTTGGTTTAGTTGTATTATTGATTATTCAGGTAAATTTTTTAGTTATAAGTATACAAAAACTCCCACTAGTATTTTTTGGCCGAAAACATACTATACCTGCTTTAATACTTCCATACCGAGGGTAAAATGATCAAAATTACTGGAGTGCTAGGCGTTGGGTTAATTCGGAATAGGTTGTTTTCTTCTTTATGAGCAGAGTTTCGCAAGCTTATTATATCATATAGGGATAAAGTAAATAAAATAAAAAAAGAAGTGGGTACTCGATAGAAGTGAGTTAAGTACTCGGGTAGACTATCACTCGAGTTATCACAACACTAAAAAAGATATTAAATTCTTGATAAACAAATAGACGTTTGAGGGCAGGTTCACGTGTTGAACGAACAAATAGGCAAAAAAAGACATCCAAAGCACCGCAGAATACAAACCCTTACAGTTTCTGATTAAAAACATTTTCAAAATATGTATGTATAAAGATGTTAACTAGGTTGTTCTGACCATCTGGCAATATTTTCAAACATCTGTAATTACAACGTATCAATATAACAAAGGTTATGTTTGAGAGTCTTTGAGTTTAGCAACGAACATATTAATATATAATAAAAGACTGTTTTTAGTCAATTTCCACTGGTTTATTTAAATTGCGATGACGCGTTTCGCTGTCGATGCAGCTTCTTTAAATCTACATTTTACACTGTCAAGTTAGGTTTAATGTTCACAATTTTATATAATTTCTTAATTATAATATTACACCTAATTAAATTACATTGCTGGTATTGAAAAACCCACACAGATTTGGAATTAGGAGAATAAATTCAATAATGGTGAATTGTTTAAATCTACCTGTTCGTTGAGTAAAGTACCTGTAGTCCTTAATCGATTTATTTGCTTTGTCTCTAAAAGGTTTAGTTTTAAACCTTTTTGTTGGGTGTGTAAAATTTTGAAATTCTTGTTAAATGTGTGATTTTCTGTTAAAAGATGATTAGCATATGTTGAATTAGATTTTCTATGGATGAAACTTTTTTCGTGTTCTGTAATTCTTTGTATAAATGTACGTCCAGTTTGTCCTATGTATGTTCTAGGACATGACCCACATGTTAATTGATAAACCCCTGATTTATTGTCTTTATTGATTTGTGGTTTGTAGTTTTTAAGATATTTTTAGTGAGTTAATTGTACAGTTACAGTATATTAATTCTATACATAGAAATATCAGTTTTAGAATGGAAGAAGTCGAAGGGAAAATCAATTTTCTAGACTTAACAATCAGTAAAACATTAAGATACCATAATTCACAATAGTTCTCACCACCCTAACCATCATAAACTCGCAGCTTATCATAGTTTTATACATAGACTAACTAATATCCCCTTATCAGAGGAAAACTTTACTAAAGAATTAAACTACATAAAACAAGTAGCCGTTAACAACGGTTATTCGGTTACTTTAATCAATAATATTGTTAGGAAAAGACTTAGAAACAAGGCAATCTCAGAAATAAACCCACGTTTTAAGGACAGAAATACCACATTTAAATGCTTAACCTATTTCGGCAAACCAACGGAAAAACTGGGGAAATTTTTAAATCAAAAAAATATCAACATAGCTTACAAGACTAACAATACTATAGGAAAATATCTTAAAAACTACGAACCACAAATCAATAAAGACAATAAATCAGGGGTTTATCAATTAACATGTGGGTCATGTCCTAAAACATACATAGGACAAACTGGACGTACATTTATAAAAGAATTACAGAACACGGAAAAAGTTTCATCCACAGAAAATCTAATTCAACATATGCTAATCATCTTTTAACAGAAAATCACACATTTAACAAGAATTTCAAAATTTTACACACCCAACAAAAAGGTTTAAAACTAAACCTTTTAGAGACAATGCAAATAAATCGATTAAGGACTACAGGTACTTTACTCAAAGACCAGGTAGATTTAAGCAATTCACCTTTATTGAATTTATTCTCCTAATTCCAAATCTGTGCGGGTTGTCCAATACTAGCAATGTAATTTAATTAGGTGTAATATTATAATTAAGAAATTATATAAAATTGTGAACATTAAACCTAACTTGACAGTGTAAAATGTAGATCTGAAGAAGCTGCATCGACAACGAAACGCCTCATCGCAATTTAATATAAACCAGTGGAAATTAACTAAAAATAGTCTTTTATTATATATTTATAATGAATTTCCATCAAGTAGAAGCTACAACCATCCAAAACGAACATATTGATAGATTAAGCCATCTTCAGTGTCAGCTCTATAAGTTAATAATAAAAAAAACGACAAGACTATCAAACAAATTCGAATGATATTAAAACAATGGAAAAGAAGGTTTTAGACAACAATATAATATTCTCCATCATATAATTGATTTAAAATATCATCGAAAAGACCTTCGAATATAACAAGGATTTGTACTTAGCATTTATAGATTGCATCAAGGCTTTTGACTCTATCGAAACTTGGCCAGTTATCAATTCAAAAAGAAGTAAAGAAATGGAACTCCACGTTATCGAAGCGGGTATTTCAAAAACTAAACTGAGAGAACTATGGTATACGCATTGAAGAACAAAAATGACACATACTGATATGATGATATGCAGACGAGGTAGTGCTTATTACAGAGAATCGCTTAGAAGTGTGGGAAATGTTAAAAGAGGTAAAAGAAAGACTGGAGGAAATAGCACTGAGTATAAATACGAGCAAAACAAAATTAATGAAGAGATGCTCTCAGCACAATAACGAACCAAACATGCTGAATGGAACAAAGATAGGGAAAGTAGAACAATACATATACTTGGGACCAAACACAAAAATAGACAGGAAAATATAATCGACGTATTTAAATACAAAAATATTCTTTCGACAGCTTTTGGATTCTAGCATGAAATAACCAGTTTCATGTCAAATTCTGAGGAAGTCGGTTCGCAGAATAAGCTCTGAAGAAGCCGGTAAGATGACTAGCGAAACGTCGGCATAACTTTTTTAAATCGATAGAGTAGAAATTCCAGAATTATAACATGTGGAAGTTTCCCCTCAAAATGCAATTATCTTGTTTATTTTCAGTTTTTTTTTCACTTTAGGTATAGTTAAAAATTAATAAGGAATTTATTTTCATTATTTTACCTTAAAAATCAACCATTTTATCTTTAATTGCGTATTTTTTATTTAAATATACGTCTGTATTTGAAGTGTTTGCAAGCCATCTTTTCACGAGAAAAATCAGTGAGTAAACAATAAATAGTAATTGAAAATATAAGTAATGAAAGTAAAAACAATTGATATTTTAATTGTTATTACAATAATGGAAAAAGGGAATAGTAAAATTAATACTAGGTTATCATTAATTATTGATATGAAAGGCTCTTAAGTTACTGCTGATAATATTGATAATGATTTGTTTGTACAATGTACATATACATATGTACATACGTCATATTATAAATCTGGCCTTGACCTCAACCCTCACCATTCATTGGTGGGTGTTTAAAATTTTTTTTTGTTCTCAACACAAATGACAAAACAAACTTGGGAACGTCAATTATCTTAAATCACGTATTTTTAAAACAAGAGCATACGAGGGACGTTCAATAATTAACGAGACAAAGGGCTGTGAACAAGAAACGGTTTATTCAACTACAATGAAATTTACACTTCTTTTCAACGTAGTCTCCATCAAGATTTAGGGACTTTTCACACAGTTCTGTGAGCTTTTGAATTTCTGTAGTATAGAATTGTTCACTTTCCTGTCTGAACCAGTCGTGTACAGCTTTCCACTCAAGATTTTCCCGTTTGGATTCAAATTCAAAATTATAAATCTACGTGTCATCACAGATTATTATACGATCTAGAGAGTTATTACCTTCTGTAAAAAACCATTGTTTGGGTGCAGATCAAATGCGGTTGTTTTTATGGTCCTGAGTCAGCTGTCTTGAAACCCATCTTGAACACATCTTACGATAGCTTATCTTGAATCATGAAGTGCACGGTTCCAGAACTGACATTCGCAGTTTTTATACATCTGTCGTCCCTGATAAGATCATTTATGTTACTTTGCAGCTTGTCGGTCGAAACTTCAACTGGTCTTCTCGAGCGATGAAAATCGGTGACACTTGTTCTGCCTGAATTAAACTATTCAATCCACTGTCAGTCTGTCAAGTAAGAACGTGTCCGTGATAATTCATTTTTGATAGATGCGTTTCTAGCTATTCAAAAAAAAATCGGTAGAGAGAACTTTTGCCTACGACGCATTTTAGTGCAAATATCAGTTGATTCCGAACTTTCGTCGAAATCATGTAAAATCCAAAATTACTTGTTCGCGCGTCGGTTCGAGGCAGTATTTCTTTGTTCCCATCCAAAGGGGCCTAAAATAACACATTCCGCGGCCACTAAATATATTAAAAAGTCGGTGTTGTTTGTGAAGAAGTGGGTAAATCATTTTAATGAGACGAAAAATGTCGACGACTTGCCAAAACGTGGCTCGGTAAGCAAAGTCACTCAGTCGAAAAACGAATACGGGATCGGAAATTGACGCTGCGTCAAGGAGTGGCAAAATTAAGAAAATCGGGTTTGAATATATCCCATGAGACCATTCGACAACATATTCGTGCTCATGATATCAAATTCCGAAGCACATTGAAGAAACCTTTGCAGGGCGAAAATCACGCCGCGAAGCGGTTCGCTTAAGCCCACGATAAGGTACAAGAGTGGCCCTCATAATCGCCGGACGCCAACTCTATTGAAAACGTTTGGTCCCTCGTAAAGCGAAAGCTCAGAGGAATGAATCTGAGGACTTTGACTCAGTTTTCTCGCGAGATTCGAAAAACTGCAGAAATGCAGAAAATCTCGTCGACAGCATGCCTCGAAGATGCCAGGCGATTATTGATGCAGGAGGCGATTGGACAACTTACTAAGGTCAATTCGCCGTTGTTAGCACATCAAAGAATACATTGATGGCAGAAAATGTTCTCAAAACACATTTTTTCAAAAATACGAGCGATCACGTTCTTATTTGATAGACTGTACAGGGTGGTCCAAATTGGACACTTTTAAAGGTAAACAAACCCCTTTATCTAAAGGAGATAGACGAAAACTGATGTGGTGTCTTAGGCTCAATTTTTATGATAAACTCAATGGTGAAAACCGCATATCGATATCTGGTACTGTTTTAGATATACAGGTTGTTTTTCAAAAATCTGCATTTTGGAAAAATGTTTGTAATTCTTTTCCTATTAACGCAAAAATATATTTTTTAAATAGGATACCCTGTATATTTTTCCCTGTCCGAATAGAGCTTTAAATTTACCACCCTAAAAATATAGCACACTTTATATTTTGGTTAAATTTACTTCAAAATATTAATGATTTCAGTTGTTACGCGAGCTTTAAATGCCCATTTTGTGAAGTAGGCTTTGGACGGAGCGGCCATATGGTTTAATTCAATTGTTTACTCGTAGTTGTCAAATTTTATTTCAGGATCAGTTATTGAATTGTCAAATAAATCGCAATGAAGTTTGAAAATTACGAAAAATGGGATATGATAGTGTGTTTCATACAAACCGTAGAAAATTCGCAAGTAATTTGTACCACGAACGATATCCAGAGTTCAAGGCTATATTCTCTCGAAAAGAAACGACCCAAAAATCACCTTTAGATAAAGGGGTTTACCTTTAAAAGTGTCCAATTTGGGCCACCCTGTACACGTTTTCGAGGCTTAAATGCTTTCACTATACATCCTCGAGTAAATTTCGGCTGGTTTCACACCTTTCGATAACAGAAATCTTATTACTGAACGTTACTCTTCGAGCGTTGGACTGATATTTTTATATAAACATATTAGGTTATCTTTACTATTTTTTTTTTCAAACAGCTGATTGAATCCATGGCCAAAGTTGCCAACTTGGCCCTCAGAAAGTTTCATCTAAAAATATTTAGTGCTTTCCCACTATTGCTGTTGGTCTCGTTAACTAATTTACGTCCTCCGTTTATTAACGAATCTTTCTATCGTTATTTATTAGTTCTTTTCACTTATGGCTAAGTTAATTTACCGTTTTTTCTCCTCAAAATTGTCAAGCTAGAGGTGTCAAAGTCTAAAGGCGTCAAAATTACACCATTAGATGTGTGGGTCGATTAGTTCGTTGATAAAAAATATTTTCTAAAGACTAACTGAATTTTATAGATACGTAAACAGATATGTCCACTTATTGTCGAACATTCAGGTTGAGTAGGCAACGACTACAGACATTTAGCCTTGTAAAAATATAGATTATTTTTCACACACATAGAATAGGGCTTTATTCGTAACTGGTTTTAAAATTTAGTACAAGTAACTCTCTAATTTTGTTTTTATCCGATGATTTTTTTTTAATGAGAAAGTAAATGAATGAATTAATGTAAGTTACCATAATATTGCAGTATCATGGTTGTGCTGAGCTTTGAGTAAAAGTATTTAAAATGAGTAATTTCACTAGTCACACCAGTTTAGCATCGATGAATCTAATTTTCGCTATCTCTTAGAAGTTTGTTTTACTTCTTTGCAAAACTTCTTTAGAAGAATTTGCGCTATTCCTTATTTGATCTACCCCGTGAAATTGCTAATTAAAATATAATACCAAGATTAAATAAACGCCAGTTAAAATTTTAAAAATAATTACAAAACAAAAATTCCTAATGAAACAAACTAATAGAAGTTTTTTCAAGAATGAGGTGCGACTAATGTATTTTTTCCAGAGTTACCAATAGAAATGATTCCTTCGATTGAAATTTCAAATGAGCAAATATTTTTCGCGAAGTTTTTATCAATTTGTAAATACCATTAGAAAGCGGTGTTGCCAGATTTTGGGTCGTATATATATAACTACTTTTATATAGTAAAGAAGGGCGGACTAGTATTAAGCAGACTTTCGTTTTATTATATTTTTGTGTATTGAGAGCATGCAGTAAATCTTTTAGGAACATTTATCTTCCTTAAAGTAAAAACTTTATTAAATAATTTATTATTAATGTTTTTGTTCTTTCTCCCATTTAGTCAATGTAGTTCCATGTTTGGCTGACGGGCCTAAGCCAAGTCAGCACAAACGCTATTACCATTGTGTCTTAAGGAATGATTTGACAATGTTACATGTTTTCAAAATCACTGACTTCTCAATATTTTTGTGTGTTTGTGTTTAGTCCTAATTGTACTAAGTGTGGTGTGAATGTTGTTGGTGTAAGGCCTGTTGATGATATGACAAGGGGGACAATGATGACTTTTTCTTGTTTCCATAGCATTCTTATTTCTGTTGCAAGGTTTGTGTATTTTTCGTTTGGATGTTTGTGTCGTTCGGGACAGATATGTCAATGAGATAGGTGATTTTTCCTTTTTTGTATTGAAAAATAATATCGGATCTATTGACGGGGACTGTTTTTATGGATATTGGTGTCCCAGTAGAGCTTGTAATCTTTATTTTCAACTATTGAAGTTGGTGTGTATTTGTAGTACGGATTTGTGTTTTCTATGACTTTGTATGTTGCGGCTAATGCTTGGTGAACTACTTTTGCCGCTGAGTCATGTCTAGCTGTGTATTCCGTTCCGGCCAATATTTTATATCCGCTTGTTATGTGTTCGATAGTTTCTTTATGCTTGTAGGATTTCCTGCAGCTGTCTTGTGTGATGGTTGGGTCTTTTGGTAGTTTCTGTTTCAAGGAATAGCTGTCCATCCCGGTTCATGATTGTTTTTTATTTACATGGTCTTGTTCTATATGGTACCTGTGTTTTCCGTGGAGTATTTTGTCTGACCACGTTTTCGTCTTTCCTGTTTTAATTGAGTGTGACTGTGTGTGTCTGCTGGGTGGTTTATTTGGGATAAGTCGAGAAGTGTGTAGTTTTTGTCTACTCTTACTGTTGTTGTGTGGAGGCTGGTTTGCTTGCTGTGAAAGAATTTCCTAATTGCTTGGATTTGTTTTGTGTGCAGTGATCTTATATATATGATTCCCCTTCCCCCTACTTTCCTGTCGATAATAAGTCTTTCTTTGAATGCCTTGAGGTGTAGTTTCCTCTATTAAGTAAATTGAGAACATATAAGTATGTGAATGTTTTCTATATCTGTATGTGACTATTTGATGATACCGAATGAATATGTCAGTATAGGTATAGCGAATGTGTTAATGGCTTTAGAGAGATTATTGGAGTTCAGTTTTGATATAAGTTTCGTGAGTCTGTCTGTCTATTATTATTATTATTACCTTTATTGTAGATATTTGGTCACGTTTCTGGGGCCCATCTCAACCCAGCTGTAACAATTAGTACTGTGATATTTAAAATGCTTTCGCCTCTTATGGGTGCTGTATATATTGTAGGGCAATTTGTTGGTGCTACTTTAGGATTTCTTATCGGATTTGCACTCTTAAAAGTAAGTATTAGGCTTAACGAGTTCAGAAAGAAGGAACAGCTATGGGTAATTGCTTGTCACCTTTCATAGCCAATTTATTCATGCGAATATTTCCCAAGGGTATGGTATAGGTTATTATCTATTCTAAAAACAACAAAAGGTCAATTAAAACACGATTTAAAGAACATTTTTACATACTTTTACTGATAGGAGATTGTTGAACGCATTACGAGTTAAAAGAAAATCGAGATAACTTCTAAAGAACCTAACTGGGTTCATGAAAGATCGAGATATTGTTTTCAAATATTGTGTCATAAATCGTATCTTAATGAAGTGAGATACCTAAAAAGCTATCCACTTGCTTGAAAAATGTGCTAGCGACCTAACACCAATTTTTATAGGTATTTCAGCTTATCTTACAGACAATGAATATAGCTTTCCTACTAGAAATATGCTCAGATTTGGCTGATACCCAAAAAAGGCAAAAAAAAACCATGCCATGCCATGCTATCAATCAGCATCTTTTAAAATTCTGGAAAGATTTAGTATTATTAGCGACAATCATTATGGCTTTAAGCAAAGGTCTCCTATCTTCTAACATGATTTGTACACAATTTAACATTATGACAAGGGAGGTTATGCTTGATATATCCAAGGCATTCGACCGTGTTTGGCATTATGAATTGTTGGCTAAGTTGCTTTCTTTCAGTACGTTTCAGCGGTCTTTCTTTTCAAGTGACAGTTGTTGAATTTTTTCTGACGCCTTCACTAAAAACGAAGTGTTCCCCCAGGGCACCATGCTAACTCCTACTCTCTTTCTTCTGTAGATTAAAAATGTGCTAAAAAAGGGGAAAAATTTACAGCTTAGCTGATAACTGCACTCTTGTTTCTATGTTAACTTGGACAACTTGGAGGAAATTGTATTTAATCCTCTTTTTCGCCTATTCTATTCCTTTGCAATTGAAATTACTATTCAAATAAGGGATAACATAGGAAGGAAATTAGATGATTCAATTTAAGATAAGTGCAATTTTGATGAACCTCCTTATTGGGTCTTTTGTACTCCCAAAGTGTTTATTTACCCAGCAACCCAAATTGAATGTATGGTCCCAAAAAGTTGGAAAGATAGAAATAAAGTATCGATATCGTCGCATTCTTATGTTAAATAAGTTTTCCGAAAATAAAAAACGTTTACAAAATTAAGTGATTTATAAAGTCAAGAAAGAAATTCCTGGCATCATAAAAAAACAACAGGAATTAAAATACCAGTCTATGTTGTGGAATATAAATATCGAAAAGTATGGATGAGTTGCATCGTAATTTGTGTGACAAAACTGGTACTGTTACATAAATATATGTACGAATACCTTATTTTAGCAACAATAGTCATAAAGTTAACTGAAGCCTAAATAAATTGTTATGGTAATCACATTTTTATTTATTTGTTTATTTTTTTTATTTATTATCAATAAACGGGAAACCCCATTATAAAAGTTATAATATTCAATTTATAAAGTAATAACAACAGTACAGTAATGAGTATTTAGATAGAACAAAACAAAAATGATACAACTTCACAGTTCAAAACACCCAATCTAATAAACAGGAAACATATCAGTGGTCACACACCACTTTAATGACTTGTCCTTTAAAGCCAGACAGCGAGCCTCCGAATGGATTGATGAAAGGATTATTATTTAGGAAGAGCAAGGATCTAGTCAATGGAGAGTGGACTCCATAGTTAGTACCGTGATGACCGACGACAAATATCTCATTTCTTCTTAAGGAGCGTTCTGGAACCTTCAGCCGTATCTGCCCTAAGAGGGGTGGACAATCAATAACACCATTTAGCAATTTAAATATCGTGGAAAGATCTGACACCCTTCTCCTGTCCGCTAATGTCCGCAGACCAAGCATACTAGCCAGGGCTCCTCTGTCACCAACCAACCCCAATCTATGAGAGCAATATCCAATAAATTTATTGTGGACACGTTCAATCCCTGCGCTGTGGACATTGTAGTAAGGTGACCATACCGTTGATGCATATTCAAGGTGAGATCTTACCAGAGAGCAGTATAACTTCTTCATTGAGTCAATAGATAGATCTCTCCCGATTCTAAAAAGAAGTCCCAACATTTGGAATGCCTTTCTTGTCATGCAAGAGTAGTGTTCCCTAAACGATAACTGAGCGTCCATTGTGATTCCTAAATCCTTCAAAGAACTGACCGGTAACAAGTTCTCATCACCAACCTTGTATTGAAAGGTTATTTTATTGTTTTTCCTACAAAAACTAGTCGTACTACACTTCCCAGGGTTTAAAGACAATCCATTATGATTGCACCAATGCACAAACAGATTCAAGCTCTCTTACAACTCCATGCAATCTGCCCCAGTCACAATTTCACGGTACAATTTCAAGTCATCGGCAAACAAAAGAAAGCTACAGTCAGGAACAGCCTGACGAATGTCATTAATAAATATATTAAACAGTAATGGAGCACAGTGCCCCCTTAAAGAACTCCTGAGGTCACCTCGATACTATTGGATATAAAACCTATCTTCACTCTCTGCGAGCGTCCCACTAACATAGCCAACGAGCCACTTTACAGAGCGCTCATGAAACCCCATCGCTCTAAGTTTTGCTAACAGTTTTTGATGGCTAACCCTGTTAAATGCCTTAGAGAAGTCAGTGTAGATCAAGTCCACCTGGCATCCCCTCTCCAATGCATCCACCAGAGCATTCTCATAGATAATCAAGTTGCTGACAGTTGACCTACCTCCCATGAAGCCATGCTGTTCTTCTACCACTATACCTTTACAAATCCAGCTTAGTTGATCATAGACCAGACCATCAAGCAACTTAGGAATTGCAGACTGCTTTGAAATGCCCCTATAATTCTGGACATTCTCTCTCTCATCCGAGTTGAAGATCGGTACAATAAAACTCTCCTTCCATAAATCAGGAAGCTCGCCCTCCGCCAGCGACCTATTAAATAAAATAAACACTGGCCTGGTAATACTATAGACAAGATTGCTTAACAAATATTCATGTACATTGTCAGGACCATATTCCATTTTTTTTTGACAGCCTAGTAATCTTATGAAATATCTCAGAAATGGTAAAAGGTTTAATTATAATATCCGCCCTGTTATCTAATCTATATTCTACACAAGATACATCAGCTTTACAGTATACAGTACTAAAAAACTCCGAAAATAGATCAGCAATGTCTTGACCGCTGTCAGCCACTTTATTGTTATAAAACATACAGCCGGGTAAATCAGATGATTTCCGGTGGTGATTGACAAAATTCCAAAAATGTCTAGGGTTCTTGGAGACATCATGCTCAATATTTCGGACATAAATGTCATAATCACGTTTAACTAGTTCTTTGCAAAGGGATCTCAAATTACTAAACTGGAGATAGTCCGCCCGTAACCCACTGGAGATATAATTTTTGTGAGCTATTTTTTTATTTATAATAGTACTTTGGAGTTCCGCACTAAAATAATGTGGAAAGTTGGAGGCTTTTAACAGCTTAATAGGTACATAAGATAAGATAGCATTATTAAGTATTTCATAAAACATTCTTGTAGCTTCCTGTATATTCATGCTGGCGAGCATCACATCCCACTCCACCGCAGAAAGATAACGATTGAAGTTTGTAAAATCTGTGTTTTTAAAATCATGGAAATATACTTCTTGCTTAAGCATTTTAACATCGTCCACCTTGATCTCACAAGAGTGGGCAATATGATGCTCACCATTCGGAAATAACATTTTAGTCATTACTCTCTGAATAGGCGCCATAACCTCCAATCTGTATTTATGCCATGGTCTAAGATATACGGAAAAAGCAAATCTATTCTTATAATTGTGTAACTTTTGTGATTTAATTAATTTATTTACTTTTTTTTAGATTTTATTACCATACCAATGGATAGTTCCAGGGTTTTGTGCTACTAAACCTCACGACCAAATAACTGCAATGCAAGCTCTTGCTATTGAAACAGTTATAACATGCACGCTTATTTTAGTATGTTGTGGTGTATGGGATAAACGAAATGAGGCGAAACAAGATTCTACTCCTGCTAGATTTGGTTTTATAGTTGCTGCTATATCAATGGTTGCTGTAAGTAATTGACAAATTGATACTTTGAAGTTCTTGACCTCTTTTTAACCACCAATCCGGAGATTTACACAGTCAGCGTAAATCCGCCCTTAGGTTCTTCAGACCATAAACTACTTTCGACATCGAGTATTCTACCAATCAATGACAGAGAGGCGCCTAAACCGCGCAAGATTTGGCACTACAAGTCTGCTAAATGGGAAGATCTCATGGAATATTTTCGAACTTTCCCTTGGTTAGACGTTTGTTTTCGATGCGACGACCCATCTGACTGCGCCAGGCAGCTTTCCGATGTTATTTTGGCCGGTATGGAGGCTTACATCCCTTCCTCGAAGAAATGCCCTTCCAACGGCAAGCCTTGGTTTGATCGAAAATGCAAAGAAGCTGTTGCTTCTAAACATCTTGTATACCGACAATGGCGTGAAAATGCTAACACCATAAATCGTAACACATTTGTTCGTGCCAGGAACAGATGCAAAGAAATTATCGACGAAACCAAAAAGGTAGACAATCAACGGATTAGAAACAAACTTCTCGCCTGTCCCGGCAATTCAAGGTCCTTTTGGTCGGTTGCTAAGGCAGTTAGTCAAAATTTCACCAAATCCACCATACCACCACTCACACGGCCAGATAATTCTATTGCAACGGCACCTGTCGAGAAAGCGAACTTGTTGGCTGAACTCTTTGCTTCACATTCTACTGTCGATTTGCAAGGAAAAACACCACCTACTATTCCCATAGTGCAGTCAAGGATGCCCGATGTTGTCTTCAGACAGCGTATCATAAAGCGTATTCTGATGAAGCTAGACACCAAAAAGGCTTCTGGCGCTGACGGAATACCTACCATAGTTCTTAAAAACTGTGCGAGGGAACTAACACAGTTTTCTGTAGACTTTTCAACCTATCCTACAGAAAGGGAATATTTCCTTCCTGCTGTAAATGTGCTACAGTTCAGCCGATACCTAAAAAAGGCAAGAAGACCTTACCAAATAACTACCGACCAATCGCACTGCTTTCAATAATATCGAAAGTCATGGAAAAGGCTATCAATCAGCATCTTCTAAAATATCTTGAAGGATTCAACATTACTAGCGATCACCAATATCGCTTTCGTAAAAATAGATCAACAGGAGATCTTCTGACTTATGTAACACATGTTTGGACGATGCAATTGAACACTTTGGAGAATCTTGAGCGGTTGCTCTTGACATATCCAAGGCATTCAGCCGTTTTTGGCACGATGGGCTGTTGGCTAAGCTACGTTCTTATGGTATGTCGGAAAAGTTCTGTTTGTGGCTCTCAGGTTTCTTCAGAGAGCGTTCTTTGCGAGTGGCAGTCGACGGATTTCTTTCTAACACCTTCACTATCAACGCCGGTGTACCCCAAGGCTCCATACTGTCTCCTACTCTCTTTCTCATTTACATTAACAATCTACTGGAAAAGACCGAGAATCCAATCTACAGCTTTGCAGATGACTGTACACTTATCTCTTCATTCACTTTGAACGCTCGGACATCAGCTACTCAGTCGAATATCCGCAGACAGTAGAAAGTCATTCAACTTAACAAAGACCTGGAAGAAATTCTATCTTGGGGCGACAGTAACCAAGTGGAATTTAACGCTACAAAAACCCAGGCGGCAGTTTTTTCTAAAAAAGTTAACGTTGCTGAACTCGACATAGTTATGTCGGGGTACTCCATTCCTCTAACATCGTCACTCAATTTGTTGGGCGTTAATTTGGGAGCAAATATGTCCTGGCATGAACATGTTGCAGGCATAACAAGGAGAGCTTCTCAAAGGTTGGGAATATTATTTCGAAGCAGAAAGCTTTACACTCCACAACAACTGTTAATTCTTTACAAAGCTCAAATTCGACCAACTATGGAATACTGCTCCCAAACATACACTGCATTTGTTGGATTCTATTCAGAGAAGAGCTGTTCGTCTGATTAGAGACCCGGAACTGACCATCGGCCTTGATTCGCTGGAACATCGAAGAACGGTTGGCGACTTGAACCTATTCTACAAGTACTTTCATGGAAAGTGTTCGAAGGATGTGGCCCGCTTAATTCCTCCCATGTTAGAAGTACACGTCGAGCTAATTCTTCACATCCGTATGAGGTTCAGCTTGTTACTCCTCGTACAACGCTTTTCAAGCAGTCTTTTATATGGAGAACATCATCCCTTTGGAATAATTTGCCCAGGACTGTGTTTCCCACCGAGTACAATCGACAGCGGTTCAAGAACAACGTGAGTCGCTTTCTCCGCACACGTGTCGCTCCTGTAGCGCTTTAGGGACTTCCCTGTAGCACGTGTGCTAGACCCTTAAAAAAGTCTTCTTTACGTAATATTGTTCAATTTAATTGTTGACCATATTTCGAAATATTTCTTAAACTTACGCTAGATTTGGTGGACAATATACTATGAGAAATGTGTGCCCTGATATGCTTATACTCACAGTTCCCTTTTCAACAGCTTGGTGGTACCGTTTTAACTATCTTCACTATATCTTGATATACGCGAAAAATAATTTTGAGGATTCTGCATTTAATATCTGGATTAAGAAATTGCTGATTAATCGCAAAATAGAATCAACTAAATGAACTATTAAATAATATATATAAATATACTAAAAACTTTTTTAGGGGCCATTAACTGGCGCTAGTATGAACACCGCAAGATCTTTTGCTCCAGCATTTTTGGAAGGAGATTTTACCAATCACTGGGTAAGTTATACTATAGATAAGTTAAAGAACATATATCAATGTCATATATTTTCAATCTTTGGAAGTGTTTGTCAGGTTGTATTGCGGTTATGTGACAAGAACTATAGGAAAGGCTGGAGAATGTATATGATAATTTTGTATGTTGAAGCTTGTGTTAAAGTTGGACAACCCTAAAATTGGCTCAATGTGGCACCGAAATAATAATAAAAATACTACAAAGAAAAGTGTGCTCAAGTATCACATTATATATATTTTTGAACAAGCTTTTATTTGACACTCCACTCGTCGACCTGATAACTTTTTTTTTTTCCACTTCACAGTTCCCCAAAACTATCCCCTTAAGTTAAAATTTAGTTTTCATAACTACACGCCTCTGATGAGGCCATCAATTCCTATATTAGTGCCAAATTTCAACTTACTCTGTCAAATAGTTTCGGAGAAAATCGGGTGTGACAGACAGACAGACGGACAGACACCAAAGTGATCTTATAAGGAAAAAAGCAACTTTTAATTCGCCTTAAAAAAAATATCTCCTTTACATAAAAAGCCTAATTTTTACGAGTTTTTTTGTCCAAAAAATATTCAAGTGGATTTGACTGTTTTTGCAACTGAACGACTCAATTATAATACGTTTTCCTTAAAACATCTGTTTCAAATATTGTAACGTGACCTCTTTCTCTCATTTCTTTATTCTTGCCTAATATTGTTAAAAAATCCATTAAAATAAATTGAAAGATCCCTAGAAAGAAATCAAAAACGTTACATTCAGTTCTACATACATATTTTATATTTTCCTTTTCGTTACATAATTTGTTTAGAAATCTTAATTTAAAACAAAAAAAATCAAAAGGAAAAATAGAAATACTGGCAACGTAAGAAATATTATATTTATGTTCAAACCAGTGGCGTCCCGAGACCGGGTGACACTCGATATGGGGATGGCATATCATCCTTAGAACAGGTAAGGGCCCACTTATATTTTATAATGCCAAAAAAAATATTGTTGTTGCTAGAAACTTTCCTCCATCAATCATTACACTGGTTTACAGCCAAAAAATACCAAGAACGCCACATGCCTAGATAAGTTAATTGGGACCTCCTGAACACGAAAAACGCTATAATTTTTTTTTTTTTAAGTACCGTTTTTTAGATAACGGTACTTTTGTGTTTTTCGGTGTATGGTCCCACTCAAACCCTTATGGAGCCCAACCGAAAAGTCCGATCGAGATAAATGTCATACCGTTGGAAAGGCAACTAAATGCCTTTTCCGGCGGTATACTATAAATTTCTATGTGACAAGAAGTGGCTGAGTTATAACACCTCAAAGTTCAAAATTTGCCTATTTTTTACGTTTTTTTTCAAAATTTTTCATTTTTATTTGGTTTTTTTTTTCTACGTTATTGTAAAGATCTGGAATGTTTTATTTTTTTACCAAGTAGTTTATTTAATAACCAACATTTTAAACGTAATTTGAAAAAAAAAAAGGATGAAAAATAAAGTTTTTATTAAGGATTTTGTGGAACGACAATATTTTCATTTTCATTGCTCACACGCTATATTCGGCGTAAATTAAAAAAATTTAAATTAAAATGACGAGTGACTTGAATTTTTTTTTTTTTTTTCGGATGTATCTTCGCGAATGAGGAACCAACAATAGTCTGCCATCATTTGTTCATCCCACCAGCCCTTGTAACGTCTCTCGATTTCTTGCATTTCCTGGTGAAATCTTTCACCCTGCTCATCACTTTCGGATCCCAAGTTCACGGGGAAAATATCCAAATGACTGAATAAAAAGTGTAGTTTAGGTGTCATATTTGAACCTAAAAGTTAAAAAGAATAAATTTCAAATAATTTTCAAATGATAACGGCCTTTTTGATATACATGCTTTCACTCAACGCTTACCAATGGCATTGAATTTTTGCAGTAATGTATCGATCTTCTCAGCGTAATCAGGACTTCTGTAGTTTCCCAAAAAGTTGTAAACGATGTCCTGGAATGCTTCCCATGCCTCCAAATGAGCTGGACCTAAACACTCATTAAATGCTTGGTCACCGTACAGAGCCCGAATTTGAGGTCCATCAAATATACCAGCTTCAATTTTGCTCGCTGTGGCTCTCGGAAATTTTTGTTTAAGGTAATTCATGGCAAGACTGTCTTTTGGCAACGTTTTCACAATATTTGTAAATAACCCAAGCTTAATATGTAGTGGAGGAAGTATTATCTTCTCCTGAGGAATGAGTGGGTCATTTTTAATATTGTACTCTCCGTGCGTACGCCCACTTCGTTCGGGCCAAACTTTTCGGATGTAGTGATTCTGACGGTCACGGCTGTCCCATAGACATAGAAAACAGGGAAACTTCGTATTGCCCCCTTGCAATCCAGATAGTATGGCAACTAATTTAAAATCAGAGCAAACTTTCCATTGATGTTGGTCATATTGTATGAGAGCGAGAAGTTCTTTCATTGCTTCATATGTTTCCTTTATGTATTTTCCATATCCGATTGGAATTGATGGTTTCGTATTCCCTTTATGAAGCAAGACTGCCTTCAAACTATCCTTGCCTCCATCCAGAAAAAGACGCCATTCCACTGGGTCATAACTTTGTTGGAGAGCATTGAAAAGACCACGTATGTTGGCACAAAAACAAAAGTTTCCCGTTTTTTTGCGAAAAAAACTGCAAGTTGTTTGCTACGATCACGGTAATATGTAACACGTGTCTCAGGAGCACAATATCCCCACTGTTGCAATCGCGATGCAAGTAATTCAGATTTCGATTTCGGCAAATACAAATCTCGGCACAAATCATTAAGCTCGGCCTGAGTAAGTAAATGGGGTTTCTTATTTGATTGCATTTCTGATTCACTGCACTCATCTGATGAATCACTTATTGTTGTTCTTTTTCGTATTTTTGTGGGCTCTGCTACAATCAGCTGCGGTTTGGGGCACGATACTGAGTGCGGCACTGGCAGCGTCACCGAGCTAACAACTGGATAAACTGGTTCAATTCTACGTCCGACAGCCTTTTCCGTTAAACAGAAATAACAATCTGTTGTATGACTGATCGGGTTTCTCCATTGCATTGGCTTTCCAAATGTGAAGAAACACTCTTGACCCTTACCAATTTTATTTAATATTGTTCGGCAGTTGTTACATGCATTATTCGGTGTCCACGGTTTGTCCAGAGACGCAGGTCGAAAGCCGAAATACTTCTTATACGCTTCAGATAAATTTTTCGTATTCATTTTTCGCATCAAATGCTGTGATTTCTTTTTCACAAGAACTCCACAAACATAACAAAATTCGTTGGGATCGATTGAACACATTTTATTTTTTGCACGTACAAAGCCAAACTGTTTACTGTGATCAGATTCAAATTCTGATGGACGCCGAATATAGCGTGTGTCAGGGCTACCAACGTATACAGTGATTCAAATTCTGATGGACGCCGAATATAGCGTGTGTCAGGGCTACCAACGTATACAGTGATTCAAATTCTGATGGACGCCGAATATAGCGTGTGAGCAATGAAAATGAAAATATTGTCGTTCCACAAAATCCTTAATAAAAACTTTATTTTTCATCCTTTTTTTTTCAAATTACGTTTAAAATGTTGGTTATTAAATAAACTACTTGGTAAAAAAATAAAACATTCCAGATCTTTACAATAACGTAGAAAAAAAACCAAATAAAAATGAAAAATTTTGAAAAAAACGTAAAAAATAGGCAAATTTTGAACTTTGAGGTGTTATAACTCAGCCACTTCTTGTCACATAGAAATTTATAGTATACCGCCGGAAAAGGCATTTAGTTGCCTTTCCAACGGTATGACATTTATCTCGATCGGACTTTTCGGTTGGGCTCCATAAGGGTTTGAGTGGGACCATACACCGAAAAACACAAAAGTACCGTTATCTAAAAAACGGTACTTAAAAAAAAAATTATAGCGTTTTTCGTGTTCAGGAGGTCCCAATTAACTTATCTAGGCATGTGGCGTTCTTGGTATTTTTCCAAATTAAAAATTTGTAAACCTGTGTTATCAATCTTTACAAAGCTAGCAACTTTTAAAATTCTACCAGATATCTACCTGAGGATGTTCCTTCTATTACATTATCCCAGATATCTTCATAATACCGGATGTTGGTTTTCCTCTTAAAACCAAAAGGAGCAGTTTAAAGCCAATTTAATAAAGGCAAGAATGCTATCATAAAACTTAACTTTTCGAATTTAAATTTCGAAATTTATTTGTACACCATCACTGAGTTACTGGCTTTTGAAATGTAATTTCCTTAAAATAGTAACACATGGATTAATAAAACAAAACAATACTTATCTACAAATGGTATATTACTTTGAGTTTTCAGCATAAAATTTTCCAATTTTCCTCTTATTTTTTTGTGGTTTTCTTGGCTACTGATTATTTGTATAGTTGTGGGGAAAGTGTTTGAGCTATGGAAGTTTCTTGGCGAGACAAAATGTTTGGCAGAAAGACGCCTTCTGGTCAACAACTTTTTTTGAAACGTGCTGGGAATTGGGTAAGGTTCGAAAGTAGAATAATAACAGAATTTTTTTTTTTCAGAGAGCTCCCCTCTCATGTAATCATCTTTTGAATGTGGTGAAGTAGTATGAATCCGTAGGGAGAAAAGAAAATATTCACCCTCTGTATTTTAGCTTTGAAAAATTATAAACAGTAATATTTTCTAGCCAGTTTTTGGAGGCCCATGGGGTATTACTCGGTTTAGAAGGCACTCATTGGTTCGATACAGTTTCAATCAAGGGACTGTATAGCGGTTCCGATACATTTAGAGAAGGAATCATGATTTCAGTTCCGCATACATACGTTTTTTATAACTCTTTAACAGAACTTTAACAGAAGAAATAATATCAAATGATTCTTGTTTTGAGAATCAGTTCCCTTATTTTTTCACAGAACCCTAACCTAGAGCTTCATTTACAGAAGACACTTGCCTTTCAGTGGTCTTAGTGGTCCAACTTGTTTAATTGTATTGCAAAGCTACAAGTCTAGTTTTAATACTAGTTTGATTGTGTTTTTGTGTCGAAATTAGCTTTGATGACGTGAATGAGTCTAGTAATAAGTAAAGAGAAGAAGAAAAATATTTATTTTTCGTAATTTACTCGGTCATTTTTGGTAGTTCAAGAAATTTCCGTTTATTATTTTTTAATTATTTTCAGATATACTGGATTGGTCCCAATGTAGGTGCTATTATCGGCTGTGGTTTATATAGTTTCTTCTTTACTTATAAGGGAGAAGGTGAAGATGAAGAGACAGAACTAGAAGAAGTTAATCATATGATCACCGAAAAGGCATAATATTAAAAACAAAAATGAGAATATTGTCAACACAACCATTAAGAATCAAAGAATAGATCAGTATTAATTTATGAAGCATTTCTTACGTGCCAACACACCGTGGTGCAATGATCACAATAGTCACAAGAAAACGTAGAATTATGCGAAATGGTGGGAATTGGGAAAAGCGTTCATCAGCTTCAAGGCTACATCGGATTCTCACTCTTACAGGCAATCTTTCTTCCACTTTTCGTATAAAAGACACGTTCTTATCGAATAGCCAAATAAATACATCTATTCTTTGCTTCTCGATCTGGTGCCTCATCATATAGATTAGTAGAACTGTTTCTCCAACCTAAACTAATCGTTTTACTAGTGCTAAGTACATCAAATTTGGCAACAGGAAGCACAATACCGTTAAATCATATCTTTATTCTGCCTCAATTACTTAAACAAAATAGGATTTTTGTCCGTGATACTCCAAGAAACTTAATTTCCACAAAAAATAATATACTGGAAAATGACTGAATAAATTAAGAAATCTGAGAAACTCAGATTTAAAGTTTTGTTATTCGTAAATCGTCAGGTAAGATAGGAAAAGCGTAGACGCAGAAAGACGCCTTCACTACAGAAAGACAAACACGTGGCTACCGCCGGCACGTTAAAATGTATTTCGTCCAGTTTCTCAAGGATTCCGTGCAAGTAGAAGTTGCATTAAATGTAACAATAATAGGAAAAAATAAGCGCGCTATTTCTGAGAAATTCGACGAGGCATGTACCGCCGATAGCTAGCCGGCTTCGTTTTCTGGCCACGCTTTATTCCACGTTTTTGTCTTTCTGTAAGGATAGTTATTTTTCTGTGACGTAGAAGTGTGCATGCAAATCCTTTCGGCTGATTTTATTTTCATCCAAGCCTAGAAAATTCCTTATGCAATGCCTAAAATGATGAATTTGTACCCTCATAGGGTTAGCTTTGTTTAACGACATAATTCATTTTTTATATTTACGTAATATTAACATCAATAATGATTGTTTAACAGAGTATCTGCTCAAAGTGTGTAAAATCGCTACCTGTAGTCACTGTTACTCTTGTTTTTTTTTTGGAATTTTTAACAAATACATCGGAAGGGAAATACTAGAAAAATACTCAAATTTTAAAGCGTTGGAATAAAAAAACTACCCTATTTAAAAAGTTAGCTTCTATTGAGCCTAATATGTCCTATGGAATTTATATTTTAATATAACCTAAATATATCTAGCTATTAAATGCGGAAATCTAATAAGTATAGTTACTAGATATAATTTATCTTATTTGTATAGTAATTTATACTAGATATAGTATTATTTTCTTTGTACAAAAATTATTGTTGAAATGAAGAAAAAAATAAATTTTTATTTTTTTGTAAAAGACTGTTTTCTTGACACACATATCTTTAGTAACAACTTTTCTGTTTTGTATATTCTCTCTTTGCTTGGATGGACTAAACTTAGAGGGTTAAAAACAATACTGAAAAGGGTAACAGAGTCATTACAAATTTTAATTTGTCGATATGAACTTATTCAAAATGTAATTTTTTTTATCCACTTTTTTTGATTTGATGTCTTCGCCACAGTGTCAGGAAAATGATATTCGAACAGTAATAAAATCTTTTCAGTAGTTACGCCAACTATAAAGTAATGGAAGCTACTTTTCTTTTGTATTAAATGAAATCAGGCTCAAAGGAGCAGAGGAGCGTAAGTTCAATTCGCACATTGGGTGGTATGTATCCAGAACATGACGGCCGAATCTAAAAAGAGGGAAATTTGAAATAAAGTTTTGGCTTTAAAACCAAACATTACGAGTTAAATTAATGATCAGCAACTTTATTTTTGACATACGTAAAATGATCTAGTTAAAAGTATGAACTGGTGTTACTGGTGTATATATGTACGTCTCGTCGCCGGAGACAATTTTCTTGTTCGCATTTCTTTACATGTATATATATATATATATATATATATATATATATATATATATATATATATATATATATATATAAATATATATATATATATATATATATATATATATATAATATATATATATATATATATATATATATATATATATATATATATATATATATATATATATATATATATATATTTATTTTTTATTTATCGGGTTTGCGATCTGTGACAATTAACACTCGATTGCTGTTAAACTCTCTATATTTCGTTGTACTTCACAACTTCATCGGGAGAAACTATAATTTTTAGAAAAAACAGTGTCAGAAAATTTATTTGCAAATAAATAGTTATTTTAAAAACTTATCAACTAAGAGATGGCCACAACAATTATAAAAAAACAAAAGACTATTGACTACATTAGACACGTAACAGAAACAAGAAAATACTTATGTACAGTGACAAATAACAGTTAACAATGTCAACAATCTAGGCTATAAAGCCGAAATCGGACCAAAAAACGAAAACGTTATTTATCAAATACAGTGGTTTAGTTATTCATAAGGTAGTTCAGTTATTGGTAAAATTTAAAAGTTCAAAATATTACAATATATTACACTTAATTTACTGGTATCTGCCTTATAATTAACACAGTCCTTATGTTTGTTTATGTGACACATTTCAAGAAAAAGTCGATCCTTGTAATTATTTACTCTCTCCAAAACTTCCACATTGGCAAAATTGAACTGATGTCCCGTTTTTAAAACATGGTCAACTAAGGCACATGACCTCTTATTTATTCGACAATCGCTTTTGTATTGTGTTATTCTTTGTTTTATCCACTGCGATGTCTGTCCGATATAACATGAAACACAACCCAAACAGGACAACTTGTAAACTACGTTGGTGTTATAAAGTAGAGGGGGTCTCTGTTTGAGTTGGGTAAACAAGGTACGGCTACTGAGACTGTTATATTTAACTATTTTAATGTGTGGAAAATCTTTGAAGATGGAAACCACTGAATCTGTCAATCCGCGCACAAACTTTTTATAACTGAGAAACATTGTGAGTTTCCTCTGTAGGGATATCAAAATTGTTAGAATTGTAAATGAGTTTTTTCAAAATGTGTCTTGGATACCCATTGTTGGAAAAATTTTTATATAACTTGGTGAGATTGGTAGACAGGTAACTCTCGTGGCTAATATGTGTTATTCTGTTCTTCACTGCTATTACGCTATTATATTTTTGTTTCATAGGGTGATTTGAAAAATAATTAATAAACCTGTTGGAAGCTGTTGGTTTCTGATACCAATTCAAAATTAATAAATTATCATCAGTTCTAATGACCTGTGTGTGTGTGACCCGGTACCTGCGAATTGTACTAAAAAAATGTTAGATACTCTTTCAACAGTCATTTGCAATTTACCATATATATATATATATATATATATATATATATATATATATATATATATATATATATATATATATATATATATATAGCAAAAGCACTTAAAAATGCCAACTGAGATTTTGGCGAAACGTCGTGTAAATTTATTGTTAGACGAACGGATTTAAACCCGGAATTTAATTATTTATATATATATATATATATATATATATATATATATATATATATATATATATATATATATATATATAGGATATATATATATATATATATATATATATATATATATACATATATATATATATATACAGGCTGCATATAATGAAACGGGTCACTCGTGGAGACCTGTAGAAATACATTCCGTACTTTTTTTTTCAAATTCGAAAATTTTTGAACAATTAAAAAAAGGGCACAACTGGATTTTACTAGCCTAACCTACCCGCTCTTGCAAGACTGTCATTGTACGAAATAACTCAAGCGCAGGTCGGTGTTGTCAAACATATGATTTTGTTCAAAAAAATTACAGATTTTTAAATTTCAGGTGAAATTAATTTAATAACAAATAAAAATAATAATAGAAAACACCTAATAAAAAATAATATTTAAGCAGAATTAAGAAAATTTTGTATCTCTTACTTGAAAACAAATAATTCCTTGGTAAGACGCGAGAACAACTGGATCATTGTACCTTAACAGCTGATTTTGACTTCTATAATAACAGCTGTTTGGGTTCAGGTAAAATAAAAACAGAATTTCAAATAGGTTTTTCTCTTAACTTTTCCAAGTTTAATACCGAAATGGTAAACGATGTTTATATATATATATATATATATATATATATATATATATATATATATATATATATATATCTATATATATATATATATGTATATATATATATATATATATATATATATATATATATATATATATATATATATATATATATACATATGTATATATACATATATATATATATATATATATATATATATTTTATATATATTTGTATATATATATATATATATATATATATATATATATATACATAAATATATATAAATATATATATATATATATATATATATATATATATATATATATATATATATATATATATATATATATATATATATATATATATATATATATATATATATATATATATATATATATATATATATATATATATATATAACAATAGAGATTTTCACCCTCTTTTTGAGATAAGGGGCGATTTATTCGCGATGTATTACATTTTACAAGCTTTCATTTCACATCCCATTCGAGGACCTGTTAAAAATTTTTGTTTCTCACTTTCGATTTCACCCCATAAAAACTAACCCCTTAAGACAAGATTTAACTTTCAAAACTACACGGCTCTGATGACGCCATCAATTCCTATATTACTACCAAATTTCAATTTTCTACGTCAAATAGTTTTGGAGAAAATTGGGTGTGTGTGGACAGACAGACGGACAGACACCGAAGTGATCTTATAAGTGTTCCATACGAAACAATAAAAAGATTACCACAGCCCTAAAGCAGAATGGATACAAGTAACACACAATAAACAGGGCTATAAAGCAATACTAAAATTCACAAAAAAATCTAGTTAAGACAGGATATAACATATATATTGAATTAATTGATTATATTAAATTGAAGCATACGAAGCAGCATTTACTTTTTTATAAAGTAACCACTGGAAAGGTTTGTGTGAATTCGTTCATATATGGGTACAAAAAATTAGCACAGCATTTTGGTTTTACGTTACCATAATGTAACTTTAATTTATTGGATTAATTTTTGATGATATTTTCTATAAAAGGTGCTCTTATGCTAATTAAAAAGTATTTATAATCCTAATAAATCCTACAGCAGTATACGTTTCTCAAATTACTAACTTGATCAGACTATGATATGTCTCCTAAATTGCCGATGTTTAAACGTATGTTAAAAATAGAAATATTAAAATTTAGATTAGATCCTTTTTTTCATGTTATATAAAATTAATGATAGCGTCTCTTTCTCTGCTTTCAAAAATGGGTATAAATAAAACCGTGAATAAATATAGAACAGATACCAATCCTATTTAATTCTTAATTCAGTGACCCGACAAAAATAACAACCTATTTTCATCGCATCGGTAATTTAAAATTTTAGGAGCTTCGGATCATCAGCAAAGTTCGGCAGTTTCCAAGAATTTTTTTTTAAACTAAATTACATGAAAATGAAACAGATTGTTAAACTTATCGTAAGTGGGTTCGTGTAGACTTTTTTAAATATTGCGCTCCAATTTCTAAAATTAATTTACTTAAATGAGGTAGTTAACGCAAAGACAAAAGAAAATTTATCATAACAACGCCCTTACTTAAGATTTTTTTATTAGTTTGGGGAGCTACCTCATAAAGACTAAGTATGCTATGTGTAACATCGATTCCCGCCAAATCAATAATCCCTAAGAAATGCCAGTGAGTGGGGCAAAGACAAATAGGAAACACTGGATAGAATTCTAACTTGTCTTACAGAGATAAATTATCGTATCCCGCATCTGTACAACGCCGCTACAAACCGGAATGCTCGCACATGTTGTGCTAGTAAAACCAGCTGTGGATACATACTGTCACTTATATTTTTCATTTTAACAGCAGGTTATATGTGGTTATACATAACTTATTAAAGTACACATTTAGAAAAAATTCAGTTGTTTCTTATAAATTTATTGGTATTTACTTTCTTCCCTATTGGCTAAAGCTATATACGATAATTTTACTTCAACAGGTTAGACTTTTAATAATATAGCGAAAGCCGGTGAACCATTGAATACTTTAAATTTTACAAATCTTACAACACTTACATTCAATCAAATCGTAACTCAGTGTTTCCAGTCACCTTTCTTGGATCGCATTTAGATGTAAACAAGTGGAGTCTTGGTAAATACCAAGAAATAATAACCGGTCAAGTGCAAGTTGAACTTGCGCAATTAGTATTCCGTACGTTGATTGCTTTTAAAATAAAAAATGTTGTAATGGAAGTATAAAATGATCAGTGACTTCACAAAACACACCTCAAATGAGTTTTCAACAAAGTTTATTTCCAATCTTTACTGAAAATTGATGACCTTGAAATTTCTGTTTTTTTTTATATACCAGATAAATTATTACAGGTAATGCACTCGTGATAATTTTCGTTCAATCTACACCCCGTGGAGAATATTCCAGAGTTTTTTTCAAAATTTTTTGATAAGTACTTTTCGAGATAAGGCGGTGTGGACAGCGATTTTTCGCGATTTTTTAAAAATAATACAAAGAAAAGTGCGCGCAAGTATTACATTATATATATATATATATATATATATATATATATATATATATATATATATATATATATATATATATATATATTTTACTAGTGTTTTCACAAGCTTTCATTTGACACCACACTCGATTACCTGGTAAAAAATTTTTTTTTTTCACTTCCACTTAAGTCAAAATTTAACTTTCAAAACTACATGGCTCTGATGAGGCCATCAATTCCTATATTATTACCAAATTTCAACTTTCTATGACAAATAGTTTCGGAGAAAATCAGGTGTGACAGATAGACAGACAGACGGACAGACAGACACCGAAGTGATCTTATAAGTGTTCCGTACGGAACACTAAAAATTGTGTTTTGTTGTTGTGTTGTTTAAGTAATAAGTCCAATATCCTCAAATCGCTACTGCAAGAAAATATATAGTGGCTTTTTCTTCTTACGACGCCGTCTCCTGACGAAGATTGGCGATCCATACAGCTAACCGAATTTTAGAAACTGCTGCTCGAAAAATATCACTTGCAGCACATCCAAACCAGCGAAGAATTCTGTCGTCTTCCTATCGATCGTCTGCCCTTAATTTTGCCTTCAATAATTAGACGTAGCAATTCGTACTTTGGGCCCCTCATTATATGTCCGAAGTATTGAGTTTTTCTTATTTTTATGGTTCTTAGTAATTCCTTCATTTTGTTCGTTCTTTCCAGTACTTCTGTATTATATTTATTTTCTGTACCAAAGAGATGCAATCTATGCATGTACATTTCAAAAGATTCTAGTAGTTTCTCTGTGCCAGGGTCAAGGGTCCAGTACTCAAATCCATACAATAGCACGGAGAATACATATGCTCTTACCATTCTCATTCAGAGTTCAAGATTGATACTTGTACGATGGAAAAATTTATTCATATTCATATATATTACTCGGACTTGTTCAATTCGGGAATATATTTCTTTTCTTGGGACTCACTTGTCATTTATTCAAATGTGGAGACTTGTTCTACGGTGTTGTTCCTAATATCGAGGAATTCTAGTGGTAGATTTTTCTTTGTTATTACTAAGGAAACCCAATTATGCAAGTGAAAAACTTTAAAATATGCGCATAAATATGCAAATAATATTCTCAAAATAGTAAAATCCCCCTTTAAACTATTTTTTTTCCATAATATTCCGAAATTTTTGAAAAATTTTGCTCCCAATTTTACATGCGACATTTTCAAAAGCGACCTCACATTGTTTTATTAGTTGAACACTTCGGGTTAATGGCAAATTAGATTCCTCCATTTGAGTTATGGTCTTAGAAACAAAGCTATAATTTGTTTTAAGAAAGGAAAGTTGTTTTATCTCCTTGTTTTTGAAAAATCGTTTAAGTTCTGTAAGGGATTGGGAAGATTCGTCTGATAATTCTGCAATTAGACCATTTAGTTGACAGAAGTTATCGCAATAAAAAAATGTTGCTTCCAACCAAGTGCCCCATCTTGTAATAACAGGCTGAGGTGGAAGAGGAGTGTTTGGTACTTTTTCTTTGTAGAATTGAATCCTTAAAGGAAGATTTTCTTCATGCTAGAAATTAAGCTATTCACAAGCGGAAAATGATTCCTAATTTCCTCAGCAACCCTATTTAAAGCATGAGCGAGACATGTTACATGTATTAAGTTTGAATAAAAAATTTTCAAATTTTGCCCGGCCTTTATCATGTACGGTGCTGCATCTGACAAAATAAGCAAAAAATTATCTCCTGGAACAGGCGTAGGAAGAAAAAACTTCGATAGTTCCTCTTGAACAAATCTGGCCACTGTCAATGCATTTGTTTTTTCTAAGTGTTTGGAAGTAATCAGATAAGATTTTGGCAAAATATCGTCGCTAAGAACTCCAATCAATAAATGCGTAATATACCGTCCTCTTGAATCGGTGGTTTCATCAATACATATGTAACAATATTCGTTGTGAATTTTACCTTTAATTTCCTCAATTACCTGTGAATACAAGGAGCTTACGTCGTTTCACCTGGGATATTAAATTTGCAATACTTCTGGAGGAAGGAAGTAAAGTTTTGATTACGTAGCTTCGATAACGGAATGATTTATGTCATCATTGCATGGCATAGATCTCGATTAAAGATGTCTTGTTCATTTAGCTCTTTATTTTTGTACGTTGGTTGGAAACATTGCATTAATGTGTGTTGTGGCCTATCTCCAGGTTTCGTCTTACTCAATTTGGCAATATGGCAAGCAGTTTTCACGTGTTGCTGTATTTGAAATTTTTTATCGCATGATATCTGCAATAAAAAAAAGAAAATTTAAATAAAATCCCAAGGAAAAAATTCGTTAAATAGAAATTTCGTTAAATAGAAAACTAGGTGCTTAGGGCAGGCAAAAATTAAAATTATGCTTTGTGCCTTTTTTATTAGATTACCTAGAAACACATACGTTTACGTATGTATTTCTATTTCGTGGTTTCGTTAAATAGAAATTTTGTTCGTTAAATGGAACAAAAATAACTTAAATAACATTGAAAATAGCATCAACGGCAAAATCCTGACAAAAATTTCGTTATGTTTAAATATTAAACGAAAATGAAATACCCTGTATATTCAATAGGTATTCAAAAATTATACTTACAATTTTAACACATGCAGAACAGCAGATTTTTCCCATATCTATTCTTAGTTCTTTGTATGGTTTAATCCACTACTGGCTTTGGGCATTTCACTGTAATAAAATACGACTTACAAGATAAAAAGCCCAAATCGACGTAACCACTTTAAAAGCACAACCAAAAATGAAATCTAATAAATTAATAATACAAGTATGCTCTGATGACCGTCTGGGGTTTACTGACTGGTTTTTACTGACCATAAAATAATAAAATTTATTTGGGGAAAACCACCGGCGCGGCGGCGGCGGCCTAAACATTGACCCTTATTCCGAAAAATGAATGAACACGCCTGCCAAAGACCTACATTATTATAAATTCCTTCAAATATGCACATATATGATATTTTTAAAGCATTTATGCAAATATTTAGAAAATGCATATAATATGCAAAATATGCAATATATGCGCTTTGCATATTTGGGTGTCCTTAGTTATTACCATCCACTTGGTTTTTCTTATATTCATAGTTAATCCAAATCTCTCGCTGGCTCTTACGAATCGATTGATCAGTTGTTGGAGATCCTTGATATTATTTACTAATAGAACAGCATCATCAGCATACCGTATGTTGTTTAGTGTACTCCCATTAACTGTCATTCCTTCAGTGGATTCATAGATGGCCTCATTAAACACAGCATCAGAATTAAGACTGAACAAAAGTGGTGAGAGAATGCATCCCTGTCTTACACCATGGGTTATTTTTATTCTTTCGGACTTTTCCAGTCCACTTTTACCTTTCACTGATTGATTCCAGTACTGATTTTTAATAATATTTAGATCACTATTGTCTATATTTGTTGTTTCTAGAAATTTCTCGTGCATCACACAGTTCAAAGTTTTATTGTACTCTGTAAAACATGCATATGCATCTATGTTACATTCATATCTTTACAACACTGGGCAAGTACATTTAATGAGATTATGTTCCCATGTCTTTTCGGAATCCAAATTGTTTGTTATTTATTTCTGCTTCACATTTTCTATATGTTTTGGCATGGAATATCTTGAGAACGTGAGACATTAAACTTATTAAGGGATAATCGTCACATTTCATTGATTCTGACCTTTTAGGAATTGGAATGGAAGTCGACTTTAGCCAGTCAAGAGGAATTTGTCAGTTTCATAGATCTTATTAAATAAGATTACCAGTCGATTAATAAATAGACCTTCATCCGAAAATATTTTGAGACCTTCTCCCTTTATCTCATCTGGACCAACTGCTTTTTCATCCTTCTGTAGTTGTATAGCATGAATAACTTCTCTTCTTTTTATTTCTGGCCCTATCTCATTATCCCTATTTAGCTATAAGTTTTCTGATCTATGTACATTGAAAAGTTGTTCTATGTACTGCTCCCATGTCTTTATTTAGTCCTTAATATCCAGTATAATTTCATTACTTCCATTTCTCAAAATTGTTTCTTGTTTTTTCCTCTCAATTTCTTCACCCTCTCTTGTAGGTTGAATGTGTCATGTTTCTCTTGCAGTTCTTCTATTTCTCGACATTTCTCGCTTAACTAGATTTCCTGAGCTTCTCTATATTTTAAACATATTACTCTGCTTAGTTCGTTGTACTTTGAGACATCTTTTGTTTTCTGTAATCGTCTTTCGTCCATCAGATTTAGTATGTCTTCTGTCATCCATTTCTGTTTTTTCCTATTCCTATAGTGGCTTATGTAGAGAAATAATGACTAATATTTTTTTTTAAATGGCATAATATTGATATTCGTATTATATAATTGTAGAAAAATGGTTACTTTTGTATTTAGCGTCCGAAACACAACTTTGGTAATGGAAAAAAATCATTCAAGAAGAACACCTCACAAATGTGCATGAGTTACAAACAATATTTTTTCTACAGCCGTTGCGCTTTAATATAAATATTATAATATGTAATATTATATAAATTGTTGAAAACTACAATAAGTTGATCGGTACACCATAAAATTTAACAAATTCTGTTAATTTAAATCTTTTACCGAACAAATCTAAGCGGCAATATGCAAATACATATCAGCAATTCAAAGTATGGTTTGGTATAAATATAGCAAGAAAAGTGTTTGAGAACGTTTTGTTGGCACATTTTGCGGAAAAGTGCAAGAAAAGTAAGACATTATGGTTACTATATTTTATGCTCACTTAATGTGAAGAAAATATTAGAAAGTTTAAAAAATTGGTCGCATTAAAAGTAAAATAGGTGATACAACCTTGACACAAAGTTTATAAAATTCAAACTTGTATCAAGGTAGGTTTTCGTGTTGCATAGTGCATTTAAAGGATATTCCTTTCCAAAACACAATAACTTCCTTAGGTTATTATACGGCAGGAAATAAATACTTGTCAAGTTACTTTTTTTTTATAGGTCTAGCACACGTGCTGCAGAGAAGTCCCTAGAGCAGGGCTGTCAAGGTCATGCACACTTCGAGCCAATTTCGGAGGTAACGCCTCCCGCTGCCCCCACCATTGCTGCTGCCGCCGTTCGCGCAGTCTCAGGAGCGGCTATGAGAGACATAGGAGGAGCGCATTGTGTTTGGTAAGCGGCCGAGCCGCGATCGGCGGCTCGGCCGCTTAACGTCTAGCAGTGGTGGGGGCAGCGGGAGGCGTTACCTCCGAAATTGGCTCGAACTGTGCATGACCTTGACAGCCCTGCTCTAGAACGCTACAGGAGCGACGCGTGTACGAAAAAAGCGATTCACGTTGTTCTTGAATCGCTGTAAATTGTACTCGGTGGGATATACAGTCCTGGGAAAGCCATTCCAAAGGGATGATGTTCTCCATATAAAAGACTGCTTGAAAAGCGTTGTACGAGGACTAACAAGCTGAACCTCATACGGATGTAAAGTATCAGCGCGACGAGTACTTCTAACATGCAAAGCTCTGAGAAGAATTAAGCGGGCTACATCCTTCGAACACTCTCCATGAAAATACTTGTAGAATAGACTAAAGTCGCCAACCGTTCTTCGATGTTCCAGCGAATCAAGGCTGTCGGTCAGTTCTGGGTCTCCAATCAGACGAACAGCCCTTCTCTGAACAGAATCCAACAAATGCAGTGTATGTTTGGGAGCGGAGCTCCAAACATGAGAGAAGTATTCCATAGTTGGTCGAATTTGAGCTTTGTAAAGAATTAACAGTTGTTGTGGAGCGTAAAGCTTTCTGGTTCGAAATAATACTCTCAACTTTTGGGAAGCTCTCCTTGCTATGCCTGCAACATGTTCATGCCAGGACATATTTGCTCCCAAATTAAGGCCCAACAAATTGAGTGACGATGCTAGGGGAATGGAGTGCCCCGTCATAACTATGTCGGGTTCAGCAACGTTAACTTTTTTAGAAAAAAACTGCCGCCTGGGTTTTTGTAGAGTTAAATTCCACTTGGATACTGTCAACCCAAGATATTCTATCTTCTTCCAGGTCTTTGTTAAGTTGAATGAGTTCCTGCTGTCTGCGGATATTCGCCTGAGCAGCCGATGTCCGAGCATTCAAAGTAAATGAAGAGATACGCGTACTGTCATCTGCAAAGCTGTAGATTGGATTCCCGGTCTTTTCCAGCAGATCGTTAATGTAAATGAGAAAGAGAGTAGAAGACAGTATGGAGCCTTGGAGCATATCGGTGTTAACACTAAAGGTGTTAGAAAGAAATCCATCGACTGCGACTCATAAAGAATGCTCTCTGAGGAAACATGAGAGCCACAAACAGACATACTATAAGAGCGTACCTTAGCCAACAGTCCATCGGGCCAAACACGGTCGAATGCCTTGGATATGTCAAGAGCAACCGCTCGAGATTCTCCGAAGTGTTCAATTGCGTTGTTCCAAATATGTGTTACATAAGTCAGAAGATCTCCTGTTGATCTATGTTTACAAAAGCCAGATTGGTGATTGCTAATAATGTTGAATCCTTCAAGGTATTTTAGAAGATGCTGATTGACAGCCTTTTCCATGACTTTCGATATTATTGAAAGCAGTGCGACTGGTCGGTAGTTGTTTGGCAAGGTCTTGTTGCCTTTTTTAGGTATCGGCTGAACTGTGGCACATTTCCCTTTCTGTAGGATAGGTTGAAAAGTCTACAGAAAACCGGTGTTAGTTCCCTTGCACAGTTTTTGAGAACTATGGCAGGTATTCCGTCAGCGCCAGAAGCTTTTTTAGTGTCTAGCTTCATTAAAATACGTTTTATGATACGCTGTCTGAAAATAACATCGGGCATCCTTGACTACACTATGGGAATAGTAGGTGGTGTTTTTCCTTGGAAATCGGCAGTAGAATATAAGGCAAACAGTTCAGCTAACAAGTTTGCTTTCTCAACAGGTGTCGTTGCAATAGACCTATCTGGCCGTGTGAGTGGTGGTATGGTGGATTTGGTGAAATTTTTGACTAACTGCCTTAGCGACTGACCAAAAGGACCTGGAATTGTTGGGACAAGGGAGAAGTTTGTTTCTAATTCGCTGATTGTGTTCTAGTTTTTTTTTTAGTACACACGTATCGTCGGTTGGGTAAACCTCTACGACAAAACCCAAAATATATAACACATGGGCTGAAAAGTCCCGGGCCTAACACATAGATGGCGCTAGTTTTATTGCAGTCACC
This sequence comes from Pachyrhynchus sulphureomaculatus, assembly GCA_019049505.1. Classification (NCBI taxonomy): domain Eukaryota; kingdom Metazoa; phylum Arthropoda; class Insecta; order Coleoptera; family Curculionidae; genus Pachyrhynchus; species Pachyrhynchus sulphureomaculatus. The sequence goes on from CM032447.1 coordinate 50,032,403, forward strand.
TTTTTTTTTCAGTTAATACTAACCTTCAAAAGACAGCTGTTAAAATTTCATGATATTCTATTCATTAGTTTGTGAGTTATTGTGCTAAGAGTATATGCGTATATTGGCAGCTGCCTTAGTCGAAGAACGCTGCGGTGCAATTGGCTCTCGCAAGACCACGTGACTCACAGCTCCCATGCTTTTGTTAGTAAGAATTTTGGAGTAGTTATAAGATTCTCAGTCTTATTATTTATTAGTAGTGTTTTATTATTACTAGTATTTTATTTATAGTATATTTTTTATTTTAGAATTTTTATATATTTATCTATAAATATTTTAAAACTACTCCAAAATTCTTACTAACAAACGCATGGGTGCTGTGACTCACGTGGTCTTGCGAGAGCCAATTGCACCGCAGCGTTCTTCGACTAAGGCAGCTGCCAATATACGCTGTCTCTCGCACTTCAGCTTACCCATAGCGCTGTTCACTCGCACCCATGCTTAACATTCTCGATCACCTGGCAGGTAGAATGTCCCAGCGAAACGACCTGTCTTTTTAAAAATATCTTTTTTTAGTTACCAATATTATGCTGTCTAAATTTCGACGTGCTTCAAATACATTTTTTTCGATTTTTTTGAAATATAATTTTACAAACATCTTAAGTTTTTAGACCCGACTAAATAATCTGGCCCGACTACCCTTCAGCCAGGTCTGGGTTTTTGTATTCAGGTATCACTAAAGAAGTATTTGACAAGTTTTCATGGTGCCTCAAATACCTACCCAAAAATGTCTACCAGCTTTCCTACTATAGGCAAGCAGTGGTAAAAGGCGGCAAAAGATAGGGAAGAATAGAAAAGATTAGAAGAGATCTACGTTCAGGAGTGGACAAACTTGGATTGACAAGAAGAAGAAAAAGAAGCCTTAATGTGTAATATTTCTTAAGGAAAGCTATAATATTTACTAAAATGACGCATTAATTCTGCCAGATACGAACATTATTTCAATTTATAGCGAGATGGATAATGATCTCATAAAAACATGTTTTTCTTCTGATTATAATACTCCTAATATTGGTGGGTATTTTTATTTTTCTCTTTGAGAAGACAAAAATATAAGAAAATAATTAGTCCCTGGTATCGTTAGGAAAATACCTACATAATTAATTTTTTTATTTGACCATTTACAAGTTATAGGATTTCAATTTAAAAGAAGACCAATAAACATACACAAAAAAGAGATTAATATGAATGTAATATATGTAATAAGCAGGAAATATTAGAATATGATCAAATGTTTATGAATATCATTAATTAGGATTTAAACTGTCTTTTTAAAACAATACCTACTTAGTAGTAAAACAATGAAGAGTTTTTATATATTCATTTTGATATTGGCATTTAAAAATGATTGAAAGGTGAATTTATTTTAGTGACAAGTAAGGTTGAAATAACACTCAAGTGTGACTTATTGAAGGGTACTCTGACCTCTCTCTTCACGGTTCTATTTCATAGACAATGTTGGAATCCCGAGCGGTTTGGATTTGTTCAGTTTGAATTTAAACACTGTTAACTATTGATACTGATATATTTAAAGTGATTAAACTATACTTGATGAAAGAAATAATAAATAGAGAAAGATTGTTAGTAACGTAACTAGTTTCTCGGGTAAATATTATTATTAAGGTCCGTGATTTAATATTTTTCTTTGAGTTCACGAGCAGAGTCACGAGTAACTGTTTTTCTTTGAGGTCCCGAGCAAAGTTACGATTAAATGTTTTTTCTTTGAGTACCCGAGCAAAGTCAGGATTATCTGTTTTTCTTTGAGGTTCCTGAATTAGTTAAACAAGCATCCATGCGTTACAGAAGCTTAATTGGTTTCGAGATAAAAAAAAAAACTCTAAATTGATTATTTAGAAGTATGACAAAAGTCATTTAAAAAGATATAAGAGTTAATAAATTATTTTGATATAATCGTAAGATATGTTTAGTTACGGTCTAACGGTCTAACAACAATTTCTTGAAGAGTAAACGACAACATTGTATTTTCTGTCAAATTTCAGTATTTTTGATTTTCAGCTGAATTGTCGGTTTCTAAATTTATTTCGTGGTTGTTAAAAGGTAATACAAGGATGGACTGAAAAGTTCGCGGCTTCACCAAAAAATAATTATATTTTTATTATAGTACCCTAAATATGTTCATACTTTCTTTAGTTGTCACAGTGTAAAATTGTTGCTGTAGAATTTATGGTTTTGTGTTAAAACGAGTTTAGTGAGACCAAGTGCAGCGTTTTCGGAAAAAAAAAAAATGGAAAAAATTGAACAACGTCATCGCGTACCTGTTTAAAAAAAGGTTAACACCAAAGGAGATCCACGATGATATGAAAACAATACTAGGAGAATCTGCTCCGTCATATAGCACTGTGAAAAAATGGATTGCAGAATTTCAACGTGGATGAGAGAGCATCGAAGATGACTCTCGCTCCGGCCGGCCCACGACGTCTACGATTGAAGGAAACATCGGCAAACACAAACCATCATTGCAAACGAACTTGGATTTTTGAAGGTTTCCGCTAGGTGGGTCCCGAGACTGGTTTCAGTTGAATAAAAACAAATTCGACTCACGATTTCCTGCGACTGTTTGGAGATGTTTGAGGCTGATCCGCAAGATTTTCTTAACAGGTTTGTGACAATGGACGAAACCTGGGTTCACCGCTATACTCCAGAGTCAAAACAACAATCCAAGCGGTGGAAAAAATCTGGTGAACCGACCTCAAAGAAAGCGAAAGCAATTCTGTCACCCGGAAAAGTGATGGCGTCAGTTTTTTGGGATGCTAGATGTATTATTACGGTGGACTACCTTCCGAAAGGCGAAACAATAAACTCAACTTACTATTGCACCCTTTTGCGTCGTTAACGTCAAGAAATTAAAGAAAAACGCCCAGGATTACTTAGAAAGAAAGGTATGTTCCATCAGGACAACGCTCGCGTTCACACGTCTGTTGAGTCTATGGCTCAAATTCGTGATTGTGGTTTTGAATTGCTGCCCCACCCAGCTTATTCTCCTGATTTGGTACCTTCGGACTTTCATCTGTTTCCAAACCTAAAAAAACCTCATCGAAAGTAGAAGTCGAAGCTGCAGTTAACCAATATGTTGAAGGCCTTGAGGAATCTTTTTTCAAACAGGTGTAGAAGCTTTGAAAAGCAGGTGGAAGAAGTGCATAAAGCTAAGTGGAGATTACCTCGAAAAATAAAAATATTATTGTACGTATTTTATTTTGTTTTCTTGACTAAGCTGTACATAACATTCTACATGAAGATATAAAAATGAAAAAACTGAAAAGTGATGGCTGCTGTTTTTTGGGGTCAAAAGGTTTCATCATGATTAATTATTTGAAAAATGGTACAAAAGTGACTGACACTTATTACGCACCTTTATTGGATAATTTGCATAGAGAACTGAAGCAGAAGCGACCAAGATTATCAAGCAAAAAAGTGCTCCCGCATCCGGATAATAGACATGCTCACAAATCAGCCGTTAAAATGCAAAAATGGACGAACTGGGCTTCGAACTAAAACTGTTTTCTTAAATTCATTTTTCAACCGATTTATAAAGAATAAAAGGAATAGATAAGTAATAAATATTTAAAGTTTTCAATCCATCCTCGTATTATTAATATTTTAACGAATAAAATATACAATTTTTCACATTCCTAGACGTTTTTTATAGTTTTGAAAATACTGGATATTAGAAAAATACTTAAAATATCTTGTATACTTTAAGACATGAGAAAATTTTGACCCCAGGTTTATTTTTAACGAAAAATAATATGCAATTATTAACTGGCTTATCTAACAGAATGAACAATGAGATTTACTTATGGGCATAGCATATGCGTTGCAAGGAAATCCCTAAAACAGTACAGGAGTGACAAAGTGATTTACAATGGTTCCTGTAAAGTTTAGGTACTCAGTGAGAAACATAGGCCTGGGCGAGTCATTCCAACGGGATGAGGTTCCTCTTATAAAAGACTGCTTCAAAAGGGTTTTACGAGAAGTGACAAGCTGAACCTCGTACGAATGTTAAGTATTAGCGTGACGTGTAATCTTAGCATGCTCTACTTTAGGAGGAATGAAACAAGCTACATCGACCGAACACTTTCCATGAAAATACTATTAATACCATGTGACTAAATCATTGACTCAACACAATATTGCCTTTAATTAACAAAATTTTTCCGGATGACCCGGAAGAAATGATCAAAATTAGCGAATCGTTAAGACATGGTCTTTCGTCACGATAATACCTAGAACCCTTTCTGGTTATCATCTATTCCGCTTTGCTAAACCTCTCCTGGTAAGGGGAACTTGAAAAAGTACGTCGGTCTGTTTGAAGATGGTGAATAGACGGCAAGAGATCATTAAAATCATGGTGAAAATATTATTGATTAGAACAAAAATTATTTGAAAAAAAGTGTTTTACTTTGAAAAACAGAATAAATTTAATTACCAATCCAGTACACTATACTAAAAAAATAACCGGTCAAGTGTAAGTTGAACTTGCGCAATTAGTGTTCGGTACGTTGATTGCTTTTAAAGTAAAAAATGTTGTTACGGTGGTATAAAATGATCAGTGACTTCACAAAACACACCCCAAATAAGTTTTCAACAAAATTTGTTTCCAGTCTTTACTGAAAACTGATGACCTTGAAATTTTTTTTTTTTATACACCCAGATAAATTATTAAAGGTAATGCACTCGTGATAATTTTCGTTCAACCTACACCCTGTGGAGAATATTTCAGAATTTTTTCAAAAATTTTTGATCAGTACTTTTCGAGATAAGATGGGGGGACAGCGATTTTTCGTGATTCTTTAAAAATAATACAATGAAAACTGTGCGTAAGTATTACATTATATATATATATTTTTTTACTCGTGTTTTCACAAGCTTTCATTTGACACTACACTCGATGACCCAGTAAAAAAAATTTTTTTTCACTTCCGATTTCACCCCCCTAAAACTAACCCCTTAAGTCAAAATTTGACTTTCAAAACTACACGGCTTTGACGAGGCCATCAATTCCTATATTATTACCAAATTTCAACTTTCTATGACAAATAGTTTCAGAGAAAATCGGGTGTGAACAGACAGACAGACAGACACCGAAGTCATCTTATAGCTGTTCCGTACGGACACTAATAACGCGTGTGAAAAATTCGTCGTTTCAGTTTCTTCGCACCTTTTTTTATCAAATTTATTTTTTTTATAACTCTGGATTGCTGCTATCTTTTAAATAGAATCCAACAAATGCAGTGCATGTTTGGCCGGAGTCCCGAACATGAGAGCAGTATTTCATCATTGGTCGCATTTAAGATTTGTACAGCATTAACAGTTGCTGTGGTGTAAATCTGTCTAGTTCGAAATAATATTCCCAGCTTTTGCGAAACTCTCTTTGCTATTCAGGCAACTTGTTACTGTTAAGACATATTTGCTCCCAAATTAACGCCCAGCAAATTGAGTGACGATACTAGGGTGTCCCGCCATAACTGTGCAATGTAAACAAACTTTAACCTTTATTAGAAAAAACTACCACCTGGAATTTGTAGCGTTAAAATCTGTTACTGTCACTCTAGATAGAATTTCTTTCAGATCTTTTTTAAGTTGAGTGACTTCCTGCTGCGTGTGGATATTTGCAAGAGTAGCCGATGTTGGAGCGTTTAAAGTGAATAAAGAAGTAAGTGTACTATCATCTGCAAAGGAGTAGACTAAATTCCTGATCCTTCTCAGCAGAATGTTAAGGTAAATAAGAAAGTGGGTCGGAGACAGTATGGAGCCTAGGGATGCACCGGCGTTGATAGTGAAGGTATTAGAAAGAAATCCGTCAATTACGACTCATAAAGAACGCACTTTGCAGAAACACTCGAGCCAAAAACAAAAGTTTCCAAACCTACCATAAGCGTGTAGCTTAGCCAACAGTCATTCCAGTCATGCTAAACACAACTGAACGCTATATCAAATGATTCTCCATAATGTTCAATTGAGATGTTTCAAACATATGGGACATAAGTTCGAAGATCTATTGATCTTTGCTTACCGAAACCATATTGATGGTCGCTAATAATATTGAATCATTTTAGATATTTTACAAGATATTTTTCTGATTTTTTGAAATCGCATCATTTTAAGCTCTAATCTGTAAATAGCTCCTTGCACGACAAGATTTTAGGAAGAACGGATATAAAACTCTCATCAGACTCGAAACAAAAGTAATATTGGAATTTTTTTTTCCTCTCTCATACTCTTTCCTGATAAAAGTTATCAGAGGAGGATTTTTGTTATAGTATATGACAATGGTGAACGTTTCAATAATAAAATCTCTAAACCTTACTCTTAAATGCATAGGTACTCTCACCTGCCGGGATTGAACCTGGGACCCACGGGTTAATATTATTGTCTTTGTAATGTGTTACAATTCTTTAATAAAGGCAATTTAATATTAAACTTTTTCACAGGTAGTCTTACTTTAAAAGAGTAACCACATCGGTCCGGAGACAAGATTGTTTGCTTATTGATAATGTTAAAAACATTTAATTAGTACCAATTTAATTACTACCAATAACCCTTCTCACAACAGAACACGTGTCCAACAAGACGGACTTCTGCATTGGTAAGTAGAATTCCCAGTCGAGCCTAAGTTGCATGAGACTATTTGTAATTATTTTCATCTCATCCTTAAGTGTAAGTACCATGTCTGGGATGCTATTAGAAATGAGTCGGTCTGTTATTATTTTTTAATTCCAGTATATTCGAACACTATCATTCTCACACACCTGTGGAGGTCCGTACTTGCAATATGGCACAGTTTCACTCAACCCCATGTATTTTTCTCGAAGTTTCTGATGGAGGTTTTTTCCGATTCGGTCGTGGTGATCTAGATAAGATTTCGGCACTAACACAGCGCAGCTGTCCAATATATGGTTCCAGATACTCATCTTTTTTATTGCATAGGCGGCGATCCGTTCACCAATCACATTCCTCCTGTATACTTTTCTAGCTATAATTTGATCCTGGATGGCGGCAATGAAACTCTTAGTCTCAGGAAAGAGATTCCCGTGACGCAGATATACGGAAGAGGCAAGTGTGTCAATTGTAGGTAAGTATTTGCCGTGCAATGCTTTAGCGCGCCATCGTTGTTTCAGCTCCACTATTGTCATTACCTCCGACACTGAATTATGGTCTGCCTCCGAAAGCCTAAGAGTGGTAATATTTCTATAATATTATTATTATACTTTTGTTCCTTCTTTTCATATTTGGTCAATTTGGTTTCATGTTTGGATGACGGACTTAAGCTAAGTCACCACAAACGCTATTACCACTGTGTATTAGGAAATGACCTGACAATGTTACATGTTTTCAAAATCTCTGACTTCTGAATGTTTTTGTGTACGTTTGTGTTGAGTCCTAATTGCACTAAGTGTGGTGTGAATGTTGTTGGTGGAAAGCCTGTGGCCGTTATGACCAGGCGGATAATAATGACTTTCTTGTTTCCATACCCTTTTTATTTCTGTTGCAAGGTCTGTGTATTTGGAGATTTTTCTGTGTATTTCGTTTGGATGTTTGTGTCGTTGGGGACAGTTATGTCAATTAGATAGAGAGACTTTTCCTTTTTTACACTGGAAAGTAATATCGGGTCTATTGGCGGAGACTGTTTTATCTGTATGAACACTGATGTCCCAGTAGTATCTGTGCAAGTATGGATGTTGGTTTATATTTGTAGTGGGGATCTGTGTTTTCTATGAGTGTGTATGTTGTGACTAGTGCTTGGTGAGCTACTTTTGCCGCTGCGTCATGTCTGGCTAATATTTTACATCCGCTTGTTATGTGTTCGATCGTTTCTTTCTGCTGATAGCATTTCCTGCATCTGTCTTCTGTAACAGTTGGGTCTTTGATAATATGCTTTTGGTAGTTTCTGGCTAATATGACTTTATCCTGGATGGCAAGTAAGAAGCCTTCTGTTTCAGTAAATAGTTGCCCTTCCTGTAGCCAGGTGTATGATTGTTTTTATTTACTTGGTCTTGTTTTATGTGGTATCTGTGTTTTCCATGGAGTGTTTTTTCTGACCACGTTCTCATCTGTTTCCTATGGGAATTGGGTGTAACTGTGTGTGTCTGCTGGGTGGTCTACCCGGAATAAGTCGAGAGGTGTGTAGTTCTTGTCTGCTTTCACTGTTGATGTGTGAAGGCTGGTTTGCTTGTTGTGAAAGAATTTCCTAAGTGCTTGTATGTGTTTTGTGTGTAGTGATCTTATGTCTATGATTCCTCTTCCTCCTACCTTCCTCTTGATGGTAAATCTTTCTTTGCATGCATTGTAGTGTAATTTCCTGTATTTGGTGAATTGAGAACGTGTAAGGATATGAATATTTTCTATGTCTGTGTGTGACCACTTGATGATACCAAATGAATATGTGAGTATAGGTATAGCGAATATTATTATTATTATTTTTATAATTTAATTTAATATTAAATGCTTAATTTTGTAAAGAACAGCAGCAAAAATTAGTAGGACAGCTTGATGGCACTAAGTCCACGTGATTAACTAATTATATTGACATTGTAATTAGACTAAATTCTAAAAATAATCATCCATTAAAACGCTCTTCATTAAGGTAACCACCGTAAACAAAATTAAGAGTAGAAATGAATAATGAATACCTAATTAAAATGTGTACTTTATTCTTGCTCACAATTGCGGTGATTAATTGGTGTGTTTTTATTTTGATTTTCAGGAAATGAACAATGATTACGTAATAACTGCGTAATTACTCTCCGAAATATCAGCTAAAAAAATAATGCTCTACTTTTATTCGCACATCTTTTTTCTCTGATTAATTTTTATACATCATATGGTAAAGTCGTAATAATTTTTCTGTAAACGTACTGGTCCGGAACAATAAAAAAATTTTGTATCATAGAAAGATGTGCCATATTTTGACAGCATTAAATGTTGTTAACAATGAAAATAACTTCAAAAAATTTTAACATAGAACTTTTTATTCAGTTGTTATTAAAAATGAAATTACTGGCAGAAAAGGCAAGCGAATATAACAAAATACTTTAGGTCGCAATGGTGGACTATGAAAGGGTCACTAGATGTTACGAACAAACATATGATTGCTAAATTTTTACATACAGGGAAGTTTAAATTTTTCCCAAGTAAATTTTATAAGGAATATAAGATTTGTAACCAAATCAAAAACAAAAGTCAAGAACATAACATAATTTTTACTAAAGCGGATAAAGGCAAAACTCTAATAGCAATAAAAGAACAAACCTACATTGAAAAAACAATGGATTTCCTAAAACCAGCTGTATTTAAACTCACAACTTCGACCCAACAATGACTTTCCAAAAATTAATTAAAGAAGTATTAAAAGATCTAAGCATTTTCACAGATAATTAAAAAATCAGACTTGTCTTGATGAACCCTAAAGTTCCAAAATTATATTGTTTTGTTAAATTACATAAAAATTACTCACCAATTTGCACAGTAATTTCTTACATAACACCTCCAGCTTCTTCGTTATCAAAGAAATTTATTGAGGTTCTGACAAAACATTGTAAATTTACACTTAAATATAGTGCAAAAAATAGTAAGAAATTAATATCAAAAATACATCCATTAACTTTAAGAAATAACTTCAAATTTATGCCGTTTGACGTGCAGAACCTTTTTCTAAGTATACCACCGTCAGACGCTATAATTTTGGTTCAAAGATTACTTAATAAAAATAATGTCAACTCAAGAAATATTAGACATTTTAACATTGTGTTTGGACCAGAATTATTTCGAATTCAACGATAAGATTTATGTAAGTAGGAAATGTTTTATAATGGGAAACCCTCGAATTTTTTCAGAAATTTTCATAGATAATTTAAAAGAACAAATCAGTAATTCTCTTCTTCTTTTATTGGTATCGTTATGTAGATGATATATTGACATGCTTTACTGGTACAGATCGACATTTAAAACTATTTCTAGATTATATTAATCAACTACATAATAACATTACTTTTACAACAGACATAATTTTGAAATCCTATTTCTAACCCCCCGTTCACACAAAAAGTTTTAGCTTATAATAGTTTTATCCACAGACTAATAAATATTTAATAATTAACGGAAGAAAATTTTTTAAAAGAAATAATTATTAGAAAACAAGTTACTATATACAGTCGATACAAGAGTGACTTAGTAGATAATACGTTAACGAAAAAACAATTTAAAAAACCGGTCAAGTGCAAGTTGAACTTGCGCAATTAGTGTTCCGTACGTTGACGTCACAAAACACACCCCAAATAAGTTTTCAACAAAGTTTGTTTCCAATCTTTACTGAAAATTGATGACCTTGACATTTTTGGTTTTTTTTATATACCAGATAAATTATTAAAGGTAATGCACTCGTGATAATTTTCGTTCAATCTACACCCCGTGGAGAATATTCCAGAATTTTTTCAAAATTTTTTGATAAGTACTTTTCGAGATAAGGCGGGTGGACAGCGATTTTTCGCGATTTTTTAAAAATAATACAAAGAAAAGTGCGCGGAACTATTACATTATATATATATATATATATATATATATATATATATATATATATATATATATATATATATATATATATATTTTTACTCGTGTTCTCACAAGCTTTCATTTGACACCACACTCGATTACCTAGTAAAAAATTTTTTTTTTTCACTTCCGATTTCACCCCCCAAAACTAACCCCTTAAGTCAAAATTCTTTCAAAACTACATGGCTCTGATGAGGCCAACAATTCCTATATTATTACCAAATTTCAACTTTCTACGACAAATAGTTTCGGAGAAAATCGGGTGTGATCTTACACTAAAAAATAACATATCTCACTATGTCAAACATTTAACAGGGTAAATCATACCTCCAATGAAAATTTCAGAATTTTGCACAAAGAAAAGAAAGGGAAATTACTGAATTGTTTAGAGTAGGTGGAGATTAACCGGAAAAAATCCTCATGTTTATTACTCATTGATCAAATGAATGGCGATAGGTCTCCCTTATTGAACTTGTTTTAATTCTTAAGGTGAATATTGTTAATTCATTTAACCTTTAAAACCAGGTAACATACTTTGTAGTTATTTTACATCTTGCTCAAGAAGAAATCAGTGTACTGAAACATTTGTCAGCTCTTATACAATAAACATACGTGGTGATCTTAAACAGTTGTTTGTTGAAAAGGTTTTTGAGTCGAATATATAGGCAATCCTGAAGTCATTAAATAATTACAGAGTTGATAACCGACATACAGACATCATTAAGGATATCTATATATATATATATATATATATATATATATATATATATATATATATATATATATATATATATATATATATATATGAATGTAACATCACAAGTACCAACACTAGAAAAAATGAACGAAATAAAAACTCGGCGTGGAGTAAAATAGGGAGACTCAATCTTTCCTAATCTCTTCACGTTGGTCTTGGAAGAGATGTTTAAAACGCTCCACTGGGACAATAGAGGAATAACTAGAGATGGCGAAAAACTGATACATCTGAGATTTGCCGATGATGTGACCTTGATAGCCAGAGATTTTTTTTTATGGGTCTAGCACATGTGCTGCAGGGAAGAAGTCCCTAAAGCGCTACAGGAGCGACACGTGTGCGGAAAAAAGCGATTCACGTTGTTCTTGAATCACTGTAAATTGTACTCGGTGGGAAACACAGTCCTGGGCAAATTATTCCAAAGGGATGATGTTCTCCATATAAAAGACTGCTTGAAAAGCGTTGTACGAGGAGTAACAAGCTGAACCTCATACGGATGTGAAGTATTAGCGCGACGTGTACTTCTAACATGCACCGCTCTGGGAGGAATTAAGCGGGCCACATCCTTTGAACACTTTCCACGAAAATACTTGTAGAATAGGCTCAAATCGCCAACCGTTCTTCTATGTTCCAATCAGACGAACAGCTCTTCTCTGAATAGAATCCAACAAATACAGTGTATGTTTGGGAGCGGAGCCCCAAACATGGGAGCAGTATTCCATAGTTGGTCGAATTTGAGCTTTGTAAAGAATTAACAGTTGTTGTGGAGTGTAAAGCTTTCTGGTTCGAAATAATATTCTCAACTTTTGAGAAGCTCTCCTTGCTATGCCTGCAACATGTTCATACCAGGACATATTTGCTCCCAAATTAGCGCCCAACAAATTGAGTGACGATGTTAGAGGAATGGAGTGCCCCGACATAACTGTTTCAGCAATGTTAATTTTTTTTAGAAAAAACTGCCGCCTGTCACCCCAAGATAAAATTTCTTCCAGGTCTTTGTTAACTTGAATGACTTCCTGCTGTCTGCGGATATTCGTCTGAGTAGCCGATGTCCGAGCGTTCAAAGTGAATGAAGAGATAAGTGTACTGTCATCTGCAAAGCTGTAAATTGGATTCTCGGTCTTTTCCAGCAGATGGTTAATGTAAATGAGAAAAAGAGTAGGAGATAATATGGAGCCTTGAGGTACACCGGCGTTGATAGTGAAGGTGTTAGAAAGAAATCCGTCGACTGCCACTCGTAAAGAACGCTCTCTGAGGAAACATGAGAGCCACAAACAGAACTTTTCAGACATACCATAAGAGCGTAGCTTAGCCAACAGCCCATCGTGCCAAACATCGTCAAATGCCCTGGATATGTCAAAAACAACCGCTCGAGATTGTCCAAAATGTTCAATTGCGTTGTTCCAAACGTGTGTTACGTAAGTCAGAAGATCTTCTGTTGATCTATTTTTACGAAAGCCATATTGATGATCGCTAATAATGTATGATAAATAAGAACTACAAAGAATGCTGGAAAAACTGAATGGAAAATCAATAGAGATAAGTTTGAATATATGTAAATATCAACAAAACTAAATACTTAACTAACGACATAGAACAAAACCAACATAAAAAAAAATATTAGAAAATGCCCAAATAGAGAAAGTTGATAGATACGTATACTTGAGCCAAAAATTTGAATGGTCAAAAAACAACTTGACAGTAGATCTGCAAAGTATCCATGTCCTAATCGGTGTTTGGAAGACTACAAGGAATGTTTAAATCCGAGGTGGCTAACACGCTTAAAGCACAGGTTTTCAACCAGTATGTTTTCCCAGTCCATACCTATGGAACAGAAACATGAGTACTGAATAAAAGTAAAATTTGTAGACTACAAGTGATCCAACGAGCCATGGAGAGAAGAATGCTAAACATTAAACTTAATGATTGCATACCAAATACAGAAATAAGATGGTAACAGATGTAATAGAAAGGATATGTACATTAAAGTGGAACTGGGCAGGGCATATTAGAAGGATGAAGGACAATCGGTGGACACAAACAGTTGTAGAATGGAGACCACGACCAAATAAAAGAAGCTGAGAAAGACCACAAACTAGATGGTCGGATGACATAAAAAGATTAATTGGGCATGACTGGATGAGGAGAACACAAGGTAGAGAACAATGCAGCTGTTGAGGGAGGCTTTTATCCGACGATGGATATAATAAGCTTAAGAAAAAGAAGAAGACCTGACATGTTATTCTTTCTATTAGGAGCAAATAAATTAAATTTGAGCTGAATAATAAACTAAGTTGGGAATGTGGAATCTTTGGCACAATGACACTACTCAGTATATATCACCACTACACCAAACACTTTATTTTTGCACTCGACGCGCGTTTCGCTAACCATGTTAGCTTCATCAGGAGCGATGATTGACTGTCAATCATCGCTCCTGATGAAGCTAACATGGTTAGCGAAACGCGCGTCGAGTGCAAAAATAAAGTGTTTGGTGTAGTGGTGATATATACTGAGTACTGAATAATAAAGGCATGAGCACACGTGTTTCAAGGAATAATAAAGACATGAGCACACGTGTTGTAAGGAAATCTCTAAAGCGGTACTTGTAGACCAACGGTCCTTCTCTCATCCAGGGAATCAACGTTGCTGGTCAGTTCAGGATCTCCAATCAAGTGAAGAGCTCTCTTCTGAATAGAATATAGCAAATGCAGTGTATATTTAGGGGTAGAGCTCCAGCATTCTTTGGTCAAATTTGAGCTTTATACAAAATTAACAGTTATGGAGTGTAAAGTTTTCTAGTTCGAAATAATATTCCCAGCTTTTCAGAAGAACATGTGCATGCCAAATTCAAGCCCAGCAAATTTAATGACGACGCTAGAAGAATGGAGTGCCCCGTCATAATTATGTTACGTTCAGCAACGATAACTTTTTTAGGAAAAAAAAAGTTACCTCAGGTAGGTCTCTTGTTAGTGTCCTATAATAATCCGCAAACAATCTACTATTTGGTATTGTCCGTGCTTGGTGAAACCGTCCGCCGTCATCATCTCTAATAGCAGTCAGATTTTCGAAAAAAAATTCAGATTCGATTCTAAGAAGGACATATTGTATTTTAAAGTTGTATGGTTGCTTGAAAAAAATTTAATGGCATTTTCAAAACAGTTTCAGGCAAGTTTAGATTTCTCACAGATTCTAAGAATGTTTTGCATACTAGATTTTAGGAGAAACTGCATATTCTGTCACGTTGATAGCATTAGTTACTGGCACAAAAGACAGCCAATTTCCATTATGCAAAATAACAGCTTCTAAATTAGTTTTAGATGCGTCAATAAATAGACGCCAGTTATTTGGATCCTATTCAAAATTCAAATAGCTCATGACTACATAAATGCCATTGCAATAAACTAATTTGCCTATCTCAGGGAAATAAGATTTTTTTATCGTCTAGATTTGACAATTAGCAAATTTTCGTATCACGCGAAAGTAAAATCTAGCCCTTGAACAGAGATCGTAAAAGTTCCGTGCGTTTTTTGGACAAATTTTAATCACGTACCTACTAAATCATTAAGGTCTGTGTGTGTTAATAAGTCGGATTCGGAGGTACTTGATTTATAAGTCGGATCTAACTGCGTTTCATCGTCTTGACTTGGGTTGAAAAAGAAATTCTTTGGTTTTAACAGATATAGAAGACGTAGGTCTATTGGCACAGGAAATTCAGCACAATGAAGGATTGATTCTGTTGCAAACAGTAGATCTGGATATTAATGGTGTGTTTTAACTTATTAGTTATGATCTTAATGTTAATTAAGCAAAAGTATCAATCACTAACGTGATCTTTAAGTTCCATTCTATTTATTAGCTTTAAATGAGTGTACGAGGCTGGTTTGAAAAGTCCGTGCAAAGTCCGAGAGATGGCACCACCGGCGCGTATCGAGGTCATGTTTAGTTAGTAGCATCTCTTGAATGAACGCACACCAAATTTCAGCCATATTGGTCTATTTCTTTGTGTTTGGCATTCGTGTGAATCAAGGAAGTCGAGTGATTTTCAAGAAATGGACGAAAAAGAATTTTGTGTGGTGATTAAACATTACTTTATGAAAGGCAAAACACCTCAGGAGACTAAAGAGAAGCTCGATAAACATTATGGTGGCTCTGCACCTTCGATTAGAACAGTTTATAAGTGGTTTCAAAATTTTCGGACTGGCCATATGGGCACAAGTGACGCTGAACGTTCTGGACGGCCTGTGGAGGTTACGACTCCAGAAATCATTGATCAAATCCATGATATGGTGATGGATGACAGAAGAGTTAAGGTGCGTGAGATTGCTAGTGCTGTGGGCATCTCGACTGAACGGGTACATAATATTTTGCATAAACATTTGGACATGAGAAAGCTATCCGCAAGATGGGTGCCGCGATTGCTCACGCTTGACCAAAAACGGAATCGTGTGAAGTGTTGCAAGGATGGTTTGCAGCTGTTCCAGAAGAATCCGGAGGACTTTAAGCGTCGTTTCATTACTGTGGATGAAACATGGATACATTACTATACTCCTGAGACCAAACAACAATCTAAACAATGGGTTACCAAGGGGGAATCTGCACCAAAAAAGGCGAAGACCGTTCCTTCTGCCGGAAAGGTTATGGCGACTGTCTTTTGGGATTCGCAAGGGATAATCCTCATCGACAATCTGGAAAAGGGTAAAACTATTACAGGTGAATATTATTCATCGTTATTGGAGCTGCAAGAAAAACGCCCGCGGTTGGCCCACAAGAAAGTCCTTTTCCATCACGACAACGCACCAGCACACACCTCAGCAGTTGTGGTCGCAAAATTAATGGAAATAGGATTCCAACTCGTTTCACATCCCCCCTATTCTCCAGACTTGGCTCCCTCGGACTACTATTTGTTCCCCAATTTGAAGAAATGGCTGGCGGGACAAAGATTTTATTCAAACGAGGAGGTGATTGCAGACACTAATGGATATTTTGCAGACTTGGACAAATCCTATTATTCGGAAGGGATCAACAAACTAGAACATCGTTGGACGAAGTGTATAAGCCTAAAAGGAGACTATGTCGAAAAATAAAAAAGGTTTACCCCCAAACACATAAGTAGTTTTTATTTTTGCACGGACTTTTCAAACCAGCCTCGTATGATCCAAGATTTGACCTGATGCCGGGCAGGGAAACCGAAATAGTCAAGATAGTACTCGTTCGTGAAATTTCGTTGTTGATTTTAAAAAGTTAGTGCTCTACATACTTATGAAAAACTATACCAGTGATTCGCACTTTCCAAACATAATTATAGAGATTAGGAAATATATATATATATATATATATATATATATATATATATATATATATATATATATATATATATATATATATAAAGGGTGATTCATTTAGAGGTAGTTTTTGTGATGGGAATTTAATTGCAGATTGCGCATGCGTCGTGTCAACTGAAGTGGCATTCCTGTTCAGTAGTGTTTGACAATTCATAATGGAAAGACTTAGCCCGGCACAGCGTCTACAAATTGTTCAACTTTATTACGAAAATGGGCGTTCTACGAGGAATGTGTACCGGGCGCTTAGAGCAACTTATGGTCCACATAATCGGCCTACCGAACGCACAATTCGCTCGACCATCAATAAGTTTGAGACCCAATTTTCATTATTGGATAATGCTCGACCGAATAGACTATATCCAGCACATAGTGAAGAAAATATAGGGGCGGTAGCGGAGAGTGTACGCGAAGACCGTGAAGTGTCGATTCGTCGCCGTTCTCAACAGCTTGGCCTGTCATATTCAACAACTTGGGGTATTTTACGTAAGGATCTTTCTTTAAAAGCATACAAAATTCAAGTAGTGAATAAACAAAATGCCCGTATTTGGGGTGATGAACAACCTGAAGAGGTTCAAGAGCTGCCATTAAATCCAGAAAAAACAACTGTTTGGTGTGGTTTATGGGCCGGTGGAATAATCGGTCCATATTTCTTCAAAACAGAGGCCGGCCGGAATGTTACTGTGAATGGTGACCGTTATCGCGCCATGATAACAGACTATTTGATGCCAGAAATTGAAGCCCGTGGTCTCGACGAAATTTGGTTCCAACAAGATGGCGCCACTTGCCATACAGCCCGTGAAACCATGGCTTTACTGCGAGAGCAATTCGGCGAACAGATCATTTCACGCTTTGGACCAGTGAATTGGCCGGCTAGATCATGTGACATCACACCTCTTGACTTTTTCCTTTGGGGCTATGTAAAGTCCAAAGTCTACATGGATAAGCCAGCTACAATTGAGCATTGGAGGCCAATATTACTTGAGTCATTGGCCAAATACCACTCGAAATACTCACAGGCGTCATTGAAAATTGGAACTTCAGAATGGACGTTGTTAACCGTAGTCGCGGAAAACATTTGAAAGAAATTATCTTTAAGAAATAATTGTAAAGAATGGTTCTTTTATATGATAATAAAGATTATAAAATAAAATTGTTTTTATTCATTTTTTTTTATTTAAAAAAAAGTACCTCTAAATGAATCACCCTTTATATATATATATATATATATATATATATATATATATATATATATATATATATATATATATATATATATATATATATATATATATATATATATATATATATATATATATATATATATATATTTTTCTGCCAATATTCGTTCAGTCACAATATCTTAACGTCTTCAACATCCGCACTCGCGTATTTTGACACATTGAATACGCTACTGTTAGAAAAATAACCGGCCAAGTGCAAGTCGCACTTGCGCAATTAGTGATTAATTTTGAAATGAACATTTTTGTTACAGAAGTATAAAACGATCAATGATTTCACAAAACACACCGCAAACGAGTTTTCAACAAAGGTTTTTCCAATTTTTAGTGAAAACTGAAGACCTTGAAATTTTTGTTTTTCTATATACCAGATAAATTACACTGGTCAACAAATAATTTTTTTTTGATTTTTTCCTCTAATTTTTTTCAGTTTTTCACTTATTGTAGTGTTATGACTTCGAATCTGATATTAGTTTTTTTCTGACAGCTCAAGTTTTTTAATATCTTCGGTCTACCCTAACTTAGACGATACCCGCAGTACTACAGATATACCCAACTCAGAATAACTATTTTTTCAATTTCAGATATGGCTTCGACACGTAGACGTAGTTTACACAATCTAGATTCTTTTTGCTATATTTGTGGCAAATACATCTTTGGAAAAATATCGAAAACCTATCTCGGACTTCGTTTGTGCCAGAACTGTATTGTGTGTCTGCGGTAATGGTCAAATAGAAAAAGAAGTGCTATCAAATTTAAAACACTTTGACGACTGTCATTTTTGCGTCGTAAATATTAACAGCATAAATTCTGGAAATTGAAATAAATGGTCATATCCTAACTTACCCGCCGTTCAACGACCTCTTCTATACTCTGGTGAGATACAAGGAGCATCATCTAAATGCTCTGAAGAACCAGATCTTATGGAAATTGAAGACAACACAATGATCAATACTGATTCGGATTTCACATGTAGTCAGTCATCAGATCCTCAACCTTTTCATCAAAAGGAATTGAATAACTTAGATAGGGATTTAAATTTGTGAAAAGAGGCTTCTGAAATTTTGGCATCTCGTTTAAAAGAAAATAATGTAGTTGCACCAGGAACCCGAATTACTTTATATCGGACTCGAGAAAAGAATTTGTTACCATATTTTTCTAGAGAAAATAATTTAGTTTCTTGTAATGATGTCAGAGGTATTTTGGAGAAGATGAGGTCACAACGATACCAACCAAATGATTGGCGTCTTTTTATAGACAGTGGCAAGAGAAGCTTAAAGTGCGTGCTACTTCATAACGGCAACAAGTATAGTTCTGTACTTATTACACACTCTACTACTATGAAAAAAGAATATACAACTATTTCTTCAGTAATGGAAGAAATTAAGTATCAAGACTACAACTGGCTCATTTGTGTAGACTTAAAGATCGTTAACTTTCTTCCCGGACAACAGGGTAGATACACGAAATACACATGTGTTATGTGTCTGTGGGATGGCCGCGACAAACAACGTCAATGGTCTCAAAAAAGTGGCCAGTACGAGAGGAACTGATGGTTCCTCTCATACTGGTACCAAAAATGTTATTAATTTGCCCTTAGTAAATCGAGATCGCATTATATTGCCACCACTTCATATCAAACTGGGCATTATGAAACAGTTTGTAAAAGCCCTTGACAAAAACGGCGAATGTTTTGCTTTTCTTTCACGCAAGTTTCCAGGATTAAGAACAGAAAAATTAAAAACGGGTAATTTTGATTTTTTTTTATGGTTCTAGCACACGTGCTACAGGGAAGTCCCTAAAGCACTACAGGAGCGACACGTGTGCGGAGAAAGCGATTCACGCTGTTCTTGAACCGCTATAAATTTTACTCGGTGGGAAACACAGTCCTGGGCAAATTATTCCAAAGGGATGATGTTTCCCATTTAAAAGACTGCTTGAAAAGCGTTGTACGAGGAGTAACAAGCTGAACCTCATACGGATGTGAAGCATTAGCGCGACGTGTATTTCTACCATGCACTGCTCTGGGAGAAATTAAGCGGGCCACATCCTTCGAATACTTTTCATGAAAATACTTGTAGAATAGGCTCAAGTCGCCAAACGTTCTCCCATGTTTCAGCGAATCAAGGCCGCCGGTCAGTTCCGGGTCTCCAATCAGACGAATAGCTCTTCTCTGAATAGAATCCAACAAATGCAGTGTATGTTTGGGAGCGGAGCTGCAAACATGTGAGAAGTATTCCATAGTTGGTCGAATTTGAGCTTTGTAAAGAATTAACAGTTGTTGTGGAGTGTAAAGCTTTTTGGTTCGAAATAATATTTCCAACTTTTGAGAAGCTCTCCTTGCTATGCCTGCAACATGTTTATGCCAGGACATATTTGCTAGCAAATTAACGCCCAACAAATTAAGTGACGATGTTAGAGGAATGGAGTGCCCCGACATAACTATGTCGGGTTCAGCAACGTTAACTTTTTTAGAAAAAACTGCCGCCTGGGTTTTTGTAGCGTTAAATTCGACTTGGTTACTGTCACCCCAAGATAGAATTTCTTCCAGGTCTTTGTCAAGTTGAAGGACTTCCTGCTGTCTGCGGATATTCGTCTGAGTAGCCGATGTCCGAGCGTTCAAAGTGAAAGAAAAGTAAGTGTACTGTCATCTGCAAAGCTGTAGATTAGATTCTCGGCCCTTTCCAGCAGATCGTTAATATAAATGAGAAAGAGAGTAGGAGACAGTATGGAGCCTTGGGGTACACCGGCGTTGATAGTGAAGGTATTAAAAGAAATCCGTCGACTGCCACTCGTAAAGAACACTCTCTAAGGAAACAGAACTTTTCAAACATACCATAAGAACGTAGCTTAGCCAACACCCCTTCGTACCAAACACGGTCGAATGCCTTGGATATGTCAAGAGCAACCGCTCGAGATTCTCCAAAGTGTTCAATTGCGTTGTTCCAAACATGTGTTACATAAGTCAGAATATCTCCTGTTGATCTATTTTTACGAAAGCATATTGGTGATCGCTAATAATATTGAATTCTTTAAGATATTTTAGAAGATGCTGATTGATAGCCTTTTCCATGACTTTCGATATTATTGAAAGCAGTGCGATTGGTCGATAGTTATTTGGCAAGGTCTTCTTGCCTTTTTTAGGTATCGGCTGAACTGTAGCTACTACTTCTATATTTATCTATTTTCTCTTTTAATCTGGTATTAAATTTGTTCAGTTGTACTCAATTTTGTGCTCCCATTTGTTATGTTATTTCCAAAATCTAGATCCTGATTAATTCCGATTAGTATTCATTACAATAACTAACAGTAATCACTGGGACACACGTGACGAGAAAATGATAATCAGAGGAACAATTTTTTTCGGAAATATCAGTGCTAACCAATTTCTACACAACTTGTACACAAAACTTCCTGCCTCACAGATGTTTGTTTTAAGTTCTAGCGGTCTTCAGGGGTAGCATCAAATCTTTTGCAGTAAGAGTGTTGCGATCCCCTTATTCCAAGCGAGTTATAATCATTGAGTATATCCTGATTTCATCATTTGCTCCTGTAGATCAGGTAAGGACCTACTTAAGACAATTGGAGATGAGAATTCTGTATATTTTATTTAAAATCACGAACGTTTTAAAAGCTAGTTTTAGAATACAGCGCCATCTGTGTAAGAATATTAAAAAGTATGTTTTACCAGTTGTAGGTTTTATAGTATAGAGCGAGTTTTATGATTGTATGTTGTACAAAGTACACTTTGGAAATACAAATATTAATTTCGATATCACATTGAAATTTGTCTTCTTGGAAGAGGCGAGGGGAATTTAGAACCCAAAGACTTAATGTTATGTATTCAATCATTCAATAAGCCACAATTTTTATTTGCTTCCTGTTCAATCACTAAGTAACACCAATTCTAGAGCCCTTCATGGTTCTGTTGAAAACACTATCGAGATTAATTATCCCAGTATTAAAAGTACCACCCTGGGACTTTAAGGTCATCAATATCAAATGGATTGAAAATTCGAATCTAACTGATATATAAGTGTGTAGTTAAATCCCTTACAATTATCAGCTTATCAATGAACCAACACGAATTGGTAAATCTGATGGAGAGCTGGTTAGCGTTCCGGATCTTTTTTTGACCACCAATATGGAGATTTACCGTACCACCGTAAATCATTTGTTGGGTTCTTCCAACCATAAACTCATTTCAACATTAGGTGATAAAAGAACACTTAAACTGGGCAAAAAATACAGATAGACTAAATGGGCTGGAATATTTTCGAAGTTTCCCTTAGCTAGCCGGTTGTTTTAGCTCTGATAACCCATTCGTGTGCTAGGGACATTGCAGATGTTATTTGGGTTGAAATAGACAGTTATGTCCCTTTGTCAAAGAAATATCCTTTTAACGCAAGCCGTAGTTCAATCGAAGATGAAAACAAGTTGTTACTTTCAAACATCTTGTCACCGACAATTACGTCGAAACCTAAACTTGTTAGTGCTCGAGATATATGTAGATAAATAGTCGACGAAACTCTAGACAGAGTATTGAGAACAAGTTTTATCTGTTACAACAGTTCAGGATCTTTTCGGTCGATTTCTAAGGAAATTAGTCAAAACAACTCTGTATACCAACTTTAATACCCCCAGACCTTATGAGGGCTTATTGATAACTTTCTAGTCTAGTATACAAAGGACAAGAATATCTTGAAAACAAAAATTGCTTATTCAATTAAATCTTCTTTCAAAGGTTATGAAGTAACTTTAGACCAGTGATTCCCAAAGTGGTTCAGGTGAACCCCCAGGGGTCCACGGGAGACTCGACGGGGGTCTACGTTGGCGTGAAAAAAAAATGGTGGTTCACAAGTTGTAAGTGGGGGTCCACGAAAATTTATCTGGTTTCGATAGTAAAGAACAAAAATGTTGGCTTGGCTTTACCTATCAATGTGGGCAGATAATACACTACTCCAAAAAATTAAGGGAGCAAAAAAAAATTCCAAAGTTTTCGGTGATTTTTGACAGACTGTATTTCGGTGAAAAATGGTCGTATTGAGACTTTAAAAAAAGCATTCTGAAGCTTTAAGATTCTAATTTTCAGATTTTTTGGCTAAAATTTTTTAGGAGATACGGTTCTCATGCAATCCTAACAGATAGCGCGAAAAAATAATATTGTAAATATTTTGCTTTTTTTTAGTCCACGGGCTAGAAAAAAAATTTTTCAGTTAGGCCGGCATATGGATCAGATAGCCTGTTTATTTAGCATTAATTTCCTTGTTTTAAAACCTCCCTTAATTTTTTTGAGTAGTGTATTTTAAGAAGGTCAGCGACTGTTACTTGTGAAAACTTGTATATTCAATATTCAGTTCAACGCGCGTCGAGACTTGCAAAGCGCCGCCCAACCGCCCGCCCGCCTGCAACGCAACCCGTTCAGACGTGCAAAGGGACGAAATATGACTTGTGCTGTGCTTGCAATCTTGCATGAACTTGTTTGATTCTTCACCAATATAAATACGAATGCCAAGGACAAACGTTACTCATTTGTTTCCGGAATTTTGAAAAGAAAAGTATGAGTGAATCGATGTCAGTGTTTGCCAGTGCCGGAAAAAAGTAAGTACCTGCCTATTTGTTATTCATACTTTTATTTTATATTGTAATAATATTATATTTGTTATGTTTGCGTGTAGTAGGTACGTAATAAAAATTAAATACTGAACAGAGCCATTATTCGATACTTCTATAAAAGAACAGAAAGCCGAGAAAAGATTGAACTTTTAATACTTTTTATTATAAAATTATTCTTTAAAAGTATTTTCTCTCGACTTTACAGAAATGTATTAAAATATAATTAATCAAAAAATATTTTCATATTACATTAAAATAGGTTCAGCGTTTTGTGAAAAAAAACTCTGTATGAGTCTTAGCAGTTTATTGCTTTTAACAATTAAAATCAGTTTTGCCGCCGGCATTTTGATTTTTTCATTACAATAATTAATTAATATTACCTATTTTATTCTGTTTTGTGAAAATATATGAGTCCATATTCTGTTTAAAATTAAAATCGCCTTATGATTACTAATTAAAATCAATTCAAAATTTTTTTTTTTCTTTATAGGTAGGTAACTGATACTAAACACGGCTGAATCTAAGAAGAAATGTCGACAGTACAGTGTTGATTATTTGAAATTTGGTTTTCTTCCATCAAAGGCAGACAAACGATTGCCCATATGCCTTTTTTGCAACAAAGTTTGGAGCAATGACTCTATGAAACCATCGAAGCTCGAAGATCATCTAAGAATCCTGATAAAATAGGTAAAGATTTAAAATATTTTCAAACATTGAAGGAAAAATACGAAAAGAGACCCACCGTGCACAGTATGTTCGCTTCAACGTCTCAAAGTAATGATGATGGCTTGCGGGCATCTTACAATATCTCATTGCTTATAGCGAAATCTGGAAAACCGCACACCATCGGAGAACAGTTAATTTTACCCGCTGTTGAAGAGGTTTTAAAAACTGTTCTGCACAAACCTCCATTTGACGTACTCAAAAGAATTCCATTGAGTAACAACACTGTACAAAGACGTATTGATGAAATGAGCTCTGATATTAAAAGCTTCTTGTGTAATTATCTGCAAATAATTCATTTTTCTATTCAACTGGACGAGTCAACTTTACCTGGTAATGAAGCATTATTATTGGCATATGTTATGGACGAAGAAATCCATGAAGAGCTGCTATTTGCGAAAACTTCGGAGACGGACACTAAAGGCGAATCAATATTTAATGTCCTGAGTGATTTTTTTTAAGGAAAAATCGATTCCATTTACAAACATTATTTCGGTGGCAGCAGATGGAGCTCCTGCCATCTTCGGACGATATCGTGGGGGTTTATAGCCATCTTAAAAGAATTATACCAGGAGTAACTGCAATTCACTGTGTCATCCACCGACAACACCTGGTAGCGAAAAATTTGAGTGATAGATTGCACCAATCGCTTCAATTTGTGATTAAAGCAGTTAACAAAATAAGAAGCAATGCGTTGAATACCCGTTTATTTACACAATTGTGCGACGAAAATGATGAAGACTTCCAACGATTGCTCTTACATATTGAAGTACGCTGATTGTCGAAAGGTGCATGTTTAACAAGATTTTTCTCACTTTTTGAATCCATTTTAGAGTGTCTGGAAAGTAAAGATCCAGATTTAAAAGAAAATCTGATCAAATTGAAAGCAGACATCGCGTATTTGACAGATTTGTTCAAAAAATGTAATGACATTAACTTGCAGTTACAAGGGGAGAGTCTAAATTTAATAAAAACAAAGGGTGTAATTTCGGCTTTTCTTGGAAAATTGAAATTTGTGAAGCAAAATATTAGTCGGCGCGAATTCTCCCAGTTTCCAAACTTGTCACAGGCAGAATGTCTTGATGAGGATATTCAGACATACGTTCAACATTTAAATGCCCTGCATGATGACTTCAAAAATAGATTTGAAGATATTCTGACGATGGAAATACCACCATGGATCATAAATCCAATTGATGAAACGGAAGTGGCGAATGTGGTATTACAAGAGGAGCTACTCGAGCTTAGCACCAATGAGGAGCTGAAGGTGAAATTTAAAAAAGGCTATCAAAAATTTTGGCTGGAGGCAGAAATACCCGAAAAATATCCTGGGCTGTGGGAAATTGCGAGAAAACTTTTGATAGCGTTTCCCTCGTCACACCTTGTCTGTAATCATATTATTTTAATAAATAGAACACAAGAAAATATATTATTTTTCTTTTTATTTTACAACTCCGAATTTAGGGTTGGGACTCAGCCACGATGCAAATTTCCATCGTTAGATCTAATCTTCACATTTTTTGACGACTTTTGGGAATATGGTAGAAATGTAGCAGCAGGGGGTCCACCGAAACCAGTAAAATTTTGAAAGTGGTCTACGCGAAAAAAAAGTTTGGTAACCTCTGCTCTAGACCTTCCAAAAAAAATCCCTTGTCTTGGTTTGCAAATCATTCTTTGAGAACATTTATTATTAAAGAATTTATGGAGTTTGTCCGTTGCTTTGTGACAGTACATATTAACAACACAGGTTACAGAATATATTCTTATTTTGTTAACTGACACGTATAAAAAGTGGCACTAGGCGTTTCGTAGTACTACTACGTTCTCAAACGCAATGAATAAATTATAATCATGTGAGGTATATATATTATTTTTGTTGACCATTAAAGATTAGGGGTTTTTTCCTTTATTTTAATTACGGTCAAGCAGGTTTAAAAGTGTGGAATTGTTAATATCGGTATATCGGTCTTTAAATTTAATAGATTTATATTGGAATTTTTATGGTTTTTGTAAATTTCGATTGCTTTTAGACAATCTAGTTTTTTTGCCCCTTTGTTAATAATGTAAAATATTTAGACCATTTATTTCTGAAAATTTATGTGATTTCTCTAAGAAATAGTTGGCCAAATTGGAATTTTATTTTTAGGTATGTATGAAGCGTAATGTTCCTTATTCTAGTGTTCAAATTTCTTCCTCTTTGTCCTATATACAGGTTATTGCCTTCATTATATTTTAATCTATAAACTCCTGATTTCTTAAATTTATCTTTTTTACTCTTTACATTGATAATCATGTTTGAAAGTTTTTGTGAGAACAGCAATATTATTCATTGAATTGTTGTGGCTGTTACTTGATGGAAATTCATAACGAATATAATGAAAGACTGATTTTGTCAAATTTCCACTTTATTTAGTTTCACTGAAACTGTATGACGCGTTTCGCTATACTATAGCTTCGTCTGATACAAAATGATATTTGGATATTAGTGTTGTTACATTTATACAAATACCCTAAGGTAGGTAGGTAATAAAATTAATACTATATGCTAAAGAATATTGCTGGGAAATCCATTCTGAATATTAATTGTATAAATTCAGTAAAGGTGAGTTATCATGGGCCAAACAGGTATCTTTTTGTTCGTTTAAGATGATGTCTGAATTTTTATTTCTAAATTTTCTAATAGGTTTAATTTCACGCCTTTGTTTTGTATGTGTAGAATTTTAAATTTATTGTCAAAAAGATGATTTGATTCTGTTAAATGATTACTGTACGCTGAGTCAGTTTTGTTTTTTAAATAGCTTCTTTTATGTTCTGAAATCCGAGTTTCGAATGAGCGACCTGTCTGACCTATGTAACTTTTATGACAAGAACCACAATTCAACTGTATCAGTTGAATTGTGGTTCTTGTCATGTATTTGTTTTTCTAGGTTATCCATCCGACAAGAATTTAGCAAATCATTTTTGTATTGGTACCGATATGTAGACGACATATTTGCTGATTTTAATGGTACAGAGCGTCAACTTGATAATGTTTTTAACTATATAAACTCAATACATAAAAATATTAAATTCACTATGTAACTAGAAGTCGACAATAAAATTAATTTTCTTGACTTAACGATAGCCAGACATTACAACAAACACAAATTCTCTGGTTTTCGCAAACCCTCACATACAGATACTACAATAAACATAAAATCAGCTCACCCCCTACAACGCAAATTGGCAGCTTACCACAGTATGTTGCATAGACTTGTAAGTGTCCCCTTATCTGTAGATGATTTTAATAAAGATTAAATCTACACAATCTAACAAATGCTGTTAACAACGGATATTCCCCTGACACCATAGACTCAATTCTAAACAAAAAATTAAAAAATAAGGCTATTTTTTTAGTATACTCCAAGAAAGAAAACACAGAGAAAAAATATAATGTTTTAACCTATTTTGATAACACGTCAGAGAAAATTAAAAACCACTTAAACAAATATAATATCAACATAACTTTTAGAACAAACAACTCGTTAGGAAAATTCATTAAAAAAGCAAAGGGAAAACAAAATAGATCGAAAAAAATCTGGAGTGTATCAGTTGAATTATAGTTTCTCGTCATAAAAGTTACATAGGTCAGACAGATCGCTCATTCGAAACTCGGATTTCAGAACATAAAAGAAGCTATTTAAAAAACAAAACTGACTCAGCGTACAGTAATCATTTAACAGAATCAAATCATCTTTTTAACGATAAATTTAAAATTCTACACATACAAAACAAAGGCGTAAAATTAAACCTATCAGAAAATTTAGAAATAAATAGAATTAAAAATTCAGACATCATCTTAAAAGAACAAAAAGATACCTGTCTGGTCCATGGTAACTCACCTTTATTCAATTTATACAATTAATATTCAGAATGGATTTCCCAGGAATATTCATTAGCATATAGTATTAATTTTATTACCTATCTACCTTAGGGTATTTGTATAAATGTAACAACACTAATATCCAAATATCATTTTGTATCAGACGAAGCTATAGTATAGCGAGTTTCAGTGAAACTAAATAAAGTGGAAATTTGACAAAATCAGTCTTTCATTATATTAGCAATATTATTGTTTTCATTTTTCTTGCGTATTTTTAGGGGGAGTTTTGAATTTGGGGTATATTAGACTAATAGTTAGTGATGTTCGTTTTTTGGAGATAAATTTGTTGATTTCTGAGACATTATATCCGTTATAGGCAGCAACAGATCTAATGATATTAAGTTACCTCTCTAGATCCGTTTTATCTTACGCAATAGAGAAGTTTCAGTTCAGATATCTCAGTATGCATTTAGCTCAGAATTTTCTCATACCCAAATCAAAAAGGACAATGTGAAAAACACATTCTTATAAAATTTTCAGAGTCAGCGCAATTTGTCGAATCTCCAAAATCATTTCTATTGCAGTAAAAAAGCATTCGAAATTACACAGTCTATCTACAGCAACATTAGGGTTTTATCCTCTCTGGGGTATCACCAGGAGTATTGTCCTGAGTTTTGGACCTCAAAAAATTTGTACTCTTTTGTTTATAAACAATTTAAGTTTTCAAAACGCGTTTCTTGATCTTAAAATGTGAATAACTCCAGTTATATAAATCGGATCGAGATAAAAAAAAACACACCCTTCATAATGAAAAAAATATGCCTTTTGCTATAGCAAACTACCCTGAAATTTTGGTTAACAAAAATATTGAACCTAGTGGGCACAATTGAATTTGTTAATTAAAATTTGTATTGTCCGCCATTTTATGCCATTTGGTCCAAAATGCATCTTTTTTTTCAAAATTTAGGTCTCGATGCCAGTTTTTCCAATTTTTTTTTTTGAGTCATTTGAACCGTTTTTTGTTTATATTTGTTTATTATTCAAATAACAACAAATGCGTTTTTTCGGTCGCTTTGAAAAAAAAATTGAAATTTTTTTATCACATCTGGTAGGTAGAGAATCGCGTGACCTTCATTTAAAAAAAAATCTCTTTCGTTAACAATTTTTTTTTTTCAGATTGACCGAAAAAACGCATTTGTTGTTATTTGATTAATAAAGAAATATTTAAAAAAACGGTTAAAAATGATTCATTTTTTTTAATGGCATCTGAAAGAGACCTAAATTTTGGAAAAGAAAGATCCATTTTGGACCAAATGGCACAAAATGGCTGGCAATTCTTATTTTAAATAACAAATTCACTTAGGTTCAATATTTTTGTGCCAAAATTTCAGGGTATTCTTGCTATAATAAAAGGCATGTTTCAAGCCGATCGGTTTACGTAGTCGACCTGAACATTAAAATTTAAAAAAAAAAAACAGTTTTTTGCCTATTCTTGCAATTTTGTAGGTTACGTACACACTCGAGCGACTTAAAACTAATAAGCCTTATTGGAAATTTTATTACGAAGAGTTTTGTCTCGATCCGACTTATATAACCAGAGTTATCCACATTTTAAGCTAAAAAACGCGTTTTAAAAATTTAAATTATTTATAGACAAAAGAGTACAAGTTTTTCGAGGTCCTAAACTCAGGACAGTACTCCTGGTGATACAGAGAGAGAGAGAGAGAAAGAGAGGACAAAATGATAATGCTGTATCTAAACTATGCCTATCTCATATTTTTTTTTTACCTTTTTTACTGCACTATTTATGGACAATCTCAGCATTCTCTCTGGTAGACACGGAAACAGGTCTTCCTTTCTTGAAATGTTAAACTACTCTCCGTAGCAACTACATTTGTTTATGACTCTGCTAAGTAGTCTAGACTAACTACTTGTTATTACAACTAAGATGTTTATGGAAAAAACGTGTGACAATAATTTGACTACATTTTTTAAGTTTTGCTTCTTTAATTAAGTAAAATGACATAAAATTTATTATATTTTTTCCGAAGTCATAAACATTTAAGCACAGTTGCATGCATATTTACTCATCCGTATCCACTCACCAGCTACAGTAAATATACAATCTGTCAAGTAAGAACGTGACCGTTCGTATTCTTGAAAAAATGTGTTTCGAGAACATTTCTTGCCATCAATGTATTCTTTTGGTGTGCTAACAACGGCACAATTACCTTAGTAACTTGTCCAATTGTCTCCTGCATCAATAAACGCCTGGTATCTTCGAGGTATGCTGTCGGCGAGATTTTCTGCAATGATCTCCAAATTTTTGGAATTTCCCGAGGCAATTGAGTCAAAGTCCTCAGAGTTTTTCCTCTGAGCTTTCTCTTTACAAGGGATCAAACATTTTCAATAGGGTTGGCGTCCGGCGATTGTGAGGGCCACTCTAGTATCTTATCGTGGGCCCAAGCGAGCTGCTTCGCGACATGATTTGGAATTTAACATCATGAACCAGCAAAGGTTTCTTTAACGTGCTTTGGAATTTAACATCATGAGCACGAAGTTGTTGTCAGATGGTCTCGTGGGACACATTCAAAACCGATTTTCTAATTTTGCCGCTCCTTGACGCAGCGTCAATTTCGGGTCCCGTCAAAACAAAGACACGATTCGTTTTTTGACTTTCAGAGTGACTTTGCTTACCGAGCCACGTCTTGGCAAGTCGTCAACATTTTTCGTCTTGTTAAAATGATTTACCCACTTCTTCACAAACGACATCTACTTTTTAGTATATTTATCGGCCGCGGAATGTGTCATTTTAGGTTCCTTTGGATGGGAACAAAGAAAGATTGCCTCACACTGACGCGCAAACAAGTGACTCGTGTTGGATTTTACGTGATTTCGACGAAAGTTCAGAATCGACTGATACTTTTACTAAAATGCGTTGTAGGCAAAGGTTCCCTCTTCCGATTTTTTCTTAAATCGCTAGAATCGCATCTACCATAAATGAATTAACACGGACACGTTCTCACTAGATAGACTGTAGGTACTTAAATGTACAATCAGAGATCCATATTGTTCCAAAGGTTATAAAGCGAAATCAAATAAAAACAATGTAAATCTGAGAAAAAACGTTTATTCATGTTGTATAGAAATTTCAAAAATACAGCTAAAGTATTGTGCAACTGGTAATTCCCCTAACATGTTAAAGTATAAATAATCATTTTTTATGAGTATACATTAAAGGTCAATCATTCTGAAATCGCGTATTCATTACTGACTTATTTAATTAACGGTTTGTTTTCATGATTTTAATGTGGCAAATATACTTGTCATATAAATATTCGAATTACTGGTTCGCAACAATAGGCTGTTAAATTAGTAAATACATTAGTAACGTTTTAGCCAATAAATGAATAAATTAATTATAAATAAAAGCTTTGCTATTCCATAAATTTAAGGGGTCTGGTCTGCGATTTTTTAAAATAATTTGCTACAATTTGTAAAACTTAGAACTGAAGAAAGACACATTGAACATACGTAACTCACAACAGAGTTACCGGTAGGAGAGTCAACTCTAGAAGAGATTCGACAAGCAGTATTAAAGCTAACATTTTCAAAAGGCTCTGGATCCGATAATATACCATCAGAATTGGTAAAGTGTCGAGGGGAGGCACTGTATGGACAATTACACAAATTAATTACTCTGATATGGAAAGAAGATAAAATACCAAAAAAAAAATAGCAAGAAAACATTATAGTCATTATCATCATCATCAGCCATTTCTCGTTCACACCTAGATATAAGCCTCCCCCAAGCTCCTCCATTCGTCCCTTTTCTGACACCAATATTTTCCACCTATTCTGCGTACATTGTCTACCCATCTACTCTACCCAAAAGGTTATTTTTGATGTCCATTTATTAGTCTTTCCGAACTCTATTTCGATTTTGTAATTGGTTCGATA
Organism: Pachyrhynchus sulphureomaculatus; assembly: GCA_019049505.1. Lineage (NCBI taxonomy): Eukaryota > Metazoa > Arthropoda > Insecta > Coleoptera > Curculionidae > Pachyrhynchus > Pachyrhynchus sulphureomaculatus. Next base: position 50,064,509 of record CM032447.1, read on the forward strand.
ATATCTTTTGTACCCGTGCTGCGTCTTATCTCTTCGCTTCTGATCTTATCTCTGAGAGAAACTCCCAGCATTGTTTTCTCCATGGCTCGTTGCACTATTCTCAACTTATTTACACTTTTCTTTGTCAGAGCTACAGTTTCGAGTCCGTAGGTGGCCACAGGCAAAATGCAAGAATCAAATACTTCTCTCTTCAGATTTATAGGAATTTCGTTCATTCTTTAATATATAATTCAATTTCTCTCGAAGTCCGATTCTGCTGATTGGTTTTCTCTTCCGACTAGAATATTATGTCACAGGTACGTGTATTCGTTTACGTTTTCTATGTTGTTACCATCTATCTTGACCTGGGGACTGACCATGCACATTATCTTTATCTTATTTAAAGTTCATCCTAAGACCAATCTTCTGTGACGCTGTCTATTAGCATCTGTTCTACTTCCTTGAGGTTAGAGGAGATTAAAACTATGTGGTCTACAAAACGCAGATGATTCAAGTACCATCACCAAAGGTGAAAAGTTATGGCAAGATCGTGTCGCGCTATCGGATTCCTACCTGGATTTTATCATTTTTTAGCTGTTCATTAATTTTTACGCGGAAAGTCGTATTTTGATAGATACGAGGGTTGTACGATAAATACCTGGCCTTAACAAAAACAAAAATTTTTATGTGTAAAATTTATTTTATTTTTCAACATAGTTTTCTTTTAGCTCGATACACTTCTTTTCAGTAATTACCTCATCATCTGAGCCAATTTTTTTTCCGGTGAGCCATTTTTTCATATGCGGAAATAGAAAATAAACGCTGGGAGCTAAATCTGGTGAATATGATGGATGCGGAAGCAATTCGTATCCTAACTCATGGAATTTTGCCATGGCGATGACAGAAGTTATCGCCATGGCACGCGTGCATTGTCTTAATGAAAAATATTTTTTTTCTTCGCGAAATGCAGACATTTTTCTTTCACAGTATGGTTGAAATAATCTTAGAAGTTGACATAATATTCTCCATTAATCATTTTGCGCTTTTCAAGGTAATTGACGTGGATAAGGCTGCGTGCATCCCAAGCCCTGTGATCATGACTTTGTTGACCGACAAAGTCGCCTTGCTTTCTTTGGCACCGGTTTGCCACGGAAAACCCACTGTTTGGACTGTTTCTTGGTCTCTGGTATGCTGTGATGAACTCATGTTTGGTCAACAGTTATGAATCGACGCCAAAACTCATTCCGATTGCGCTTTAACGTGCACCTATCTTGCGGAAAGCTTTCTCATATCCAAATGAGTTGTTAAAATATTCTGCACCCGTTCAGTTGAGATGCCCACGGTCTTAACAATCTCCCGCACTTTCACTTTTCGATCTTTTATCACTATATAGTGGATTTTTTCAATCATTTCTGATGTGGTGACCACATTTGAACGGCCTGGACGTTCCTCATCAAAAATGCTTGTACGGCAGCGTTTGAGTTCAGCTGTCAAATTTTTTATAGTCAATAACGAAGGTGCAGAGTCTCCATAAACTTCGCTGAGTTCCACTTAATCTTATCATTTGTTTTCTTTTTCAAAAACAAATATTTTAACACTGTCGATAGTCAATTTTTTCCTTTGTAAAATCACAAAAGTTGTTCTATGCTGCCACTCACAAACTAAGTCACGCAGCAACTTAAAAACTTGACAGGATTCTTTTAAAAGGTTATGTTTAAGAAAAATATTATTTTTTTTAATAATACTAGTGCCATCTCTGGCCGAAGCCAGATACTTCTCATACGAGCCTCGTATTTTCAGTAATGCCTGGAGTCTATGCTGGCATTTTGGAGTAATTTGAGTATTGCCCATATTTAAATACCGTCAAACGCCTTTTGAAAATCAATGAATGCAAAATGGATAGGGATGTTGTATTTATGCCTTTTCAATTATTTCTCTCACAGTATGGATACGGTAGATGGTTTTCGGAATCTGGCCTATTCTACGGGTTGCTAGAAATCGAGTTTCTTTGTTTGCCAGTTAGTTAGTATTTTTTTGAATAATTTGTAAAGATGGGATAATAAAAAGTCGAGAAATTTGCACATGCAAAAAAATGGGATAATAAGCTGATGGGTCTATAGTTCTCAATATTTGTTATGTCCTCTATTTTAAATATCTGCACCACGTCTGCATTATTCCAAACTGTGGGTGTTTTACCTTTTTCTAGATATCTGTTCATAAGTAGTCTTAGTGTAGTAGGGTTTACGATAGTGTCTCCACCTAGTTTAAGCATCTTCGACGTTATTTGCTCTTCCCTAGAACATCTTTCACTCTTTATTTCTTTAATGCTTCTTTTATTATAAGTTTGATATTTCCGGCTTGTTTCGACGTACTATTTTGGGTAATTTCGTCCACTTTTGTAATTATCACTCCCTGGGCATTTTCCATCTTGGCGATCTGAGTTTTCCCTCCTGACAAACTTGATGTGTGCTCCTACATCGGTTCTAATTTGTCACATCTTGAAAATTATAGTACTCATTCACAAAAAAAGTGATAAGTCAGAATGCTCGAATTACAAGGAAATCATGCTCATTACCACGACTACAAAATCATAGCCAATATTGTACTGGGTAGATTAGTCCCTTACTCAGAGGACGATCTAGTATACCAAGCTGGGTTTAGAAAGTTCAGATCAACCATCTACTAAATCTTCTACCGAACCATCCATAATATATTTATAGATTTCCTTCAAGCATACGATTGTATCGAAAAAACCCAATTATGGAATGCAATGGCATATTCCGAGAAAACTTATTCAAATGACCAAGGTATGTATGGAGAATGGAAGATCCAGAAGGCGAATTGAGAATAGTCTCTCAGATAATTTCGAAATACGCAGTGGGCTAAAACAGGGAGATGCCTTGTCACCTCTTCTTTTTAATATCTCCCTAGAGAAAGCCATAAGACCAGCAGAAATTCAAACGGAATTCCTGACTGATTGAGGCTCATAGTTATTGTTGGCATTGTGCATTACAGGAGATTCCACACCGACTGTAAAAGTCAGTTTTAATAAAATAGAAGAAGAATTAGGATTTAAGATCAACTAGAAAGACTAAATAAATGTGCATAAACAGATGGGGGCTCAGAGATAGAATAGGGCAAACTGTAACAATAGCCATATATAATTTTGAAAGAGTGGAGCGCTTTAAATATCTAGGAGCTATAATTACAGCAGGTAATAACGGGATAGAGGAATCTATGGGGGGCAGAATTCAATCCATAAATCGATGTCTCTTTTCATTGAGCACCTTCCTGAAGTCGAAAAGTATATCTAGAACTTCAAATGTGAAAGTCCATAAAAGCATTATAAGACTGCACTTATGGGTGAGCGACATGAACAATGACCAAATCCAACGAAGAAAAGCTCAGATGTTTAGGTAGGAATATATTAAAAACACTTTCGGAACCTTTCATGATCCCAATACCAACCAATATCGCATTATGACCATCACCAAGATCTACCAGCTATATGGCGACGTCGACATTGTTGAAGAAATAACATCCTAGTGCTTAAGATAGTATGAATATATTCAGCTATGATAGATTGGCGGGGCTAATATGGAAGGAGATACCGTCAGGAAAAAGACCATCCGGAAAGCCACGCTTAAGATGGAAAAACAACAGCGCGGATCTCTCAAGAATGCATACGGATATGCCTCTGAACCCGAATCTAATAGAAGGTTAGGAGGCCTGGACGAATATAGTGCAGTAAGTAATTTGTTTGGATTTATGGAAGGTTTGGGAACGAAGAAAGCATTATTTTCAATGAAACTTCCTGTACAAAAATGTTACGACCAACTACAGGATGTATCTAAATATTTTATTGACTATCAACGGGCATTTGACAACATAAAGCATGACTTTCTGATGCAGCGGCTTCATGAGTTTGGTATAAGGATGTCTGATAATAAGACAGCTATACTGGAATCAATCTGCCGAAATCAAAATTAATAAGGACCTCTCATTCAAACCTTTCAGTGTGTTAAAGGGCGCTAGGCAGGGCTGCATACTGTCGCTAGTATTATTTAATATCTACGTAAAGAAAATATTTTAACTTGCTCTAAAAGATGAATAAAAAAGTTAATGGAAAGCCTATAAATAATATTCGGTATGCAAATGTTACCATAATAGTTGCCAGTAACATGGCAGATCTGCAAATGCTAATCAATAAGCTGAATGATATTGGCGAGTATTATGGTCTACGTATAAATATTGGGAAAACCAAAATTATGGTGATTAGTAGACACCCCCAAGAGAACGCATCTCTCTTTATAAAGGATCAAGAGATTGAGAGGGTTACTAAATTTAAATATCGTTGCTGTGTCGTCAACGAATGATGAGACTGTGATGGGGAGGTTAAACTGCGGATTGGCATGGCAAAGGATACCTTTCTAAAATATGCTGCTTCAAAGACAATTGCCACTCGCCCTGCGCCTATTAGTAATAAAATGCTAGGTCTGGCCGGTCCTCTTATATGGTGTAGAGACATGGTCGTTAAAAGTGAGATTATGGAATCGTATCGAAGCTTTCGAGCTATAGATACTGCGACATTTGCTACGAATTTCTTGGATAGAACATCTAACCAATAAAGAAGTACTTCAAAGAGCTGGGATGTAGAGGCAACTACTTAATATCGTAAAATAAAGAAAAGTGCCTTATTTGGGACATACTACGACGTGACTGGTACTCGATTCCAAAACTTGGAAAATGGAGGGACGGCGAGAACCCGGTGGAAAGCAGCACTCGTGGCTCCGGAATATCAGAGACTGGTGTGAAGTTCTGGACCATTTTTCGACTAGCAGACAAAAACAACCTCAATATAAACTGAAGAAATCGTACAGAGATCCCGATATATGTGAATATATGGGACAGGAAGAAGAAGAAATTTGTAAAAGTTAGGTTTTTCATTATGTTATAACTTTGACGTTACATTATTACATTATATAAATATTTTACAAGAAAAGGCAGGGATATGCAATAAAAAATAAAAAATAACTTTTATCAAATTTCAGATCGTTGAATGCCTAATGCATGATTTTTGGTTCTGTAGATCGATACTCCAACAAGTTTGCATTTTGCTTCGTAATAATTAATCAGAAATATTTATCAAATGCTGTCTACTCTAACCTTTTTTCCAAGCCTCATCATTTTAAGAGTTTCTTTTTGTCGTTCCTTTCTGGATAATCTCATTCCAAAATTTGCGTTTAGATATTTATAGTCTGGATAAAATTACCAATTTTTTAATTTTGTACAGCACTTCTTCGGTAGCACTCAATTTCAGCTGGCATTAGGTAAGTTATTTCATCCTCCTTTATTGCTAATAAGTTGCTTCCATAGTTTAGTACCGTTTCCATCGTTTTCCAATATTTTGTGGTTTGTCAATGACATATGTTTATCTCACCTTACTCGGTTTGGTACCTCAATAACTTTTCTTATATTTTGAATTGTTGGCTTTATTTCTTATCTTCCCATATCTGTCAACAGTGCTTCCCAGATAAACACTTAAATTTATTTTTTTGTGTGTCGATCTTTACACAGTCAAACTACAAATCTAACTTCTGGGTGTACAAATAGATATTTGTTATTTTTGCGGGTTAACATGAAGATTCAATTGTATGTTCTCCTTATAAAACCTTGCTAACACAAAATCTTGGTCAACATTTTTTGAACCAGCTATCTGATCATCATAAGCTCGTTAAAGCCCATCTATAATCTATAATATATATAAAATGCAACGTCTCTCTGTCTGTCTGTCCGTTAGTGCGCTTATCACTGGAGAACCACTTATCCAATTTACGTACTTTTTTTTATAACATACATATGTTCTCTGGCCAGGTTATAGGCTATATTTTATTACGATAGGTAGCATAAGGAATGAGCAGTAACGTAAAATAGCGAATGAAGTCGGAAAAAAGTTTCCCGCTAGCGCGTTCCTTTGCAATATACAGCCTAAACCATTAAATATGGAACAATATTATGTAGCAGAGAATATCTATGATCTATAATTTATAATATATATAAAATGCAATGTCTCTCTGTCTGTCCGTCTGTCCATTAGTGCGTTTATCACGCGAGAAACCACTTATCCGATTTACGTCTCTTTTTTTAAATTCATACATATATTCTTTGGCAGGTTATATAATAATAATAATAATCTATATCTATAATATATATATATAAAAATGCAACGTCTCTCTGTCTGTCTGACTGTCCGTTAGTGCGCTTATCCCTCGAGAATCACTTATCCGATTTACGTGATTTTTTAAATTCATACATATGTTCTCTGACCAGGTTATAGATATATATTTTATTACATCTATAATATATATAAAATGCAACGTATCTGTGTCTGTCTGTCCGTTAGTGCGTTTTTCACTGGAGAATCATTTATCCGATTTTCGTACTTTTTTTTTAAAACATACACATGTTCTCCGACCAGGTTATAGGCTATATTTTATAACGATAGGTAGCATAAGAAATGAGCAGTGACGATAATAGTGAATGAAGTCGGGAAAAAGTTTGCCGCTAGCGCGTTCTCTTGCAATACACTGCCTAAACCACTAAATATGGAAAAATCTCATGTAGCAAAGGATATCTATAATACGTATAAAATGCAACGTCTCTCTGTTTGTCTGTCCGTTAGTGCGCTTATCACTGGAGAAGTACTTATCCGATTTACGTACTTTTTTTTTTTTAAATATACGTATGTTCTCTGGCCAGGTTATAGGATATATTTTATTACGTTAGGTGATATAAGGAATAAGCAGTGATGATAATAGTGAATGAAGTCGGAGAAAAGTTTGCCGTTAGCGCGTTTTTCTTTCAATACACTGCCTAAAGTCTTAAATATGGAACAATATCATGTAGCAAAGAATATAATATATATAGAATGCAACGTCTCTCTGTCTGTCTGTCTGTTCGTTAGTGTGCTCCAGAACCACTTATCCGATTTACGTGTTTTTATAAATTTATACAAATGTTTTATATAATTCAATATAAACCTAGATAATGGGAGATAAGGTGAGATAATGGGAGATAAGGAGAAATAATGGGAGCTAAGTCGAGATAAGCCTCGATAATGGGAGATAAGGTGAGATAATGGGAGATAAGTGTAAATAATGGTAGATAAGGAGAAATAATGGGAGATAAGCAGAGATAAGTCTAGATAATGGGAGTTATGGTGAGATAAGGAGAAACAATGGGAGATAAGGAGAAATATTGTGAGATAAGTCGAGATAAGCCTAGATAATGGGAAATAAGGTGAGATAATGGGAGAAAAGGAGAAATAATGGGAGATAAGGAGAAATAGTGGGAGATGAGCAGAGATAAGCCTAGAGGATGAAAATTATGTAGAGATATTGGGAGATAAGGAAAAATATTGGGAGATAAGGGGAAATAATGGGAGATATTTTATTACGTTGGGTAACATAAGGAATAAGCAGTGACGATAGTAGTGAATCAAGTCCACGCGAGTCTGGCTAGTTCTACATAAATATCAAATAACAGTACAGGGTGAGTCAACGATAGAGTAAAGTTCATTATCTCATTTGTTTCGGGAATGACGAAAAAATTAAATATAGATAATAATCGTTTTAGGAAATGTTAAGGTGCACCGTCTAAAATTATTTTTGAATATACAGGGCACTTCAAAAAAGTGTGGCCGATATAACATATGTTTTTTTTTAAATGGAACATCAAATTTTCTAATTTATTTTTAACTTCTGCGTAAAATTTTAAAACTTGTTATATACCTAAACCTAGTAGTTTTTCTAATATTTCGATTTTTTTTAAAAATTACTAGTTTTCAGTTTTGTAAAAAATTGCCAGAAGCGCCATTGTTTCTGAAGGTGGAATATTCATAATTGGTACAACCGTTCTATAGAGATGAAAAAAAGATATATGTAAAGAAATTTGAGTTAGATGCTACAGGGTGTTCAAAATAAATTTATACATTTCGACTATTTTAATTTGAAAAACCTCAAATTTTTAAAATGGCACACCCTGTATATTATTATTTTTTCTGATACATTTTATAAAACCCTCCAAGTTTTATTAAGTATGTCATATACCTATTTCTAATAGTTTTCGATTTATTTTAAATTTTCACTTTTTAACCTTGTTTTTAATACACTTACGCTATTGTGAAAACATAAACAAATAGTTAATAATAATTTTAATATAGTTTAACTTATCTAATGATTAATTATTATAACGTAATAAATGTTCAAAAATATGCCCATCTACTTGAATATACATGTTTAGTCGTTTTACTATATTATCCTTCACTTTCATTAGCATAAAGGGCGTTATTGTCCTGCACGCATCCCGACCAATGGTTTTGGTTTTGAACTTCCCGGACCCACAATGGATTAACGGTTGAATAATAATGCACGTTATGGCTGTTAATTGCTCCATTACTGCAAAAAGTAGCTTCATCAGAAAACATTATTTTGGATAAAAAATTTGGATCGGCCTCTATTGCTCCATTCATGGTGGTACAAAAGTTTACTCGTCGTTCAAAATCACGGTTTTGAAGTTGTTGGTGTAGAGGTGATACTTGTATTTTCTCGTGGTGCGATTAGCCGTAGATTGGGATGTGTCAGATAAGTCAGCTAGTTCACGGCTGCTGACCTGGGGATTATCTTCAACATGAAGTAAAATCTCTATTTATTTTCTTCATTGGTAGCATTTTGGTTTACTAATTTCCGTTTCGTATACTCAACGGTACCACTACCATCAAACCGTTCCATTAAGCACTGAAAAGATTTTGTATATGATATACCTCTATTAGGGTACTCTGTAGGTACACTCCGTAAAGCCTTACTGCCAAAAGACAATTTTTTCCCGCCTAGTCCAGTATATAAGACCTATGAATTAATTCATTTTTAGGAAAATCCATAACTATTACCTTTATACGTCACTTACTACAACAAATTAATCTATTTTTACTTGCTTAATAGACATGTCAAAATTTGACAATGCCTACATTTTTGTTTTGTCTTGGCAATTATGATGTTATAGCGTAAGTGTATAAAATTTTACGCAGAATTTGAAAATAAACTAGAAAATAGGAAACATATGTTATATCGGCCACTTTTTTGAAGTACCCTGTATACTCAAAAATAATTTTAAACTGTGCACCTTAACATTCCCTAAAACTATTGTATTTAACATTTTTTCGTCATTCCCGAAATAAATGAGATAATGAACTTTACGCTATCGCTGACTCACCCTGTACAGAGAATTGCACCCTGTTGTTCAAAAACAGCCGTCTCTGGCAAGTAAGCCTATTTAATTATATATACAGTCGGTCAAGTAAGAACGTGTGCCTATTACTTTTAGTCAGTAAAAGAAATTCCTTTTTTTTACGTAATTGTTGGCACCTCTGTAAACAATGTTTTAGGGAAAGAGATCATCCAAAAGTTCCAAAAATTACGCCTACAACAGCTGCTAAGTAAGTAAGTAAGTCGAGCGCATTCGTTAATAAGTAGGTGAAACGATACCCTCAATTAAAAAATGGTAATGATCTACCAGAACATGGTTCGAAAGAAAAAGTGTCTGACGAGTACGAAAAAATGATTATTAACATGTTTTTCCAATATCCTCGATTAACTTGGCGCCAAGGGGCGCAAAAATTAAAACAGAAAGGTTTGGATATACCGTATCAAACGATTCGCCCTCATCTCCAAGCTAACGATTTGAAGTTGAACTAGTTGAGCGAAAAACGTTGAGAGGAACGACTCGCGAGGGCGGAGGAAACCAGAGAACTAGACTGAAGCAATGTATTTTTTCCGATTAAGCTTCATTTTGGGGTTATGTGATCATCTCACGAGCCTGGTCAATTTCCACTAACCGATTTGTTTAGCGCACCGTGAAACTTTGTGAAGATTCCATATTTGGGGACGTCTTTCGGAAAATGGTTTTTGGAAGACTATTCATCTTTACTTACAATTCGACTGCTGAAGAAATGCTCTAGATTTACATGAAGGCAGTAGTCTCTCTCTCAATCCTTTTACACCAATAGGAATATTGGTGATACTATGCGGTTGCTGGTTCAACAGTCATTCTCCAGGAATCTCGATCCTGTGCGACCTGACTTGACTCGTGCAGACCCATACTAAGAAGAGATCTTACTTGGCCGGACCATCTTGTTGGAGATCGTCCTCTTGATATACCTTTTACCTTCCCCGTTACTACAAGCTTTTCTAGGGCATCCACTTTTTTCATAACAAAAATATTTCAGTTACTGTCTATTAATTCTATTTGAAAGTCGGTCATTTATACTAAGCTCTTCAAGAATAGATACATATGATCTGATACTATGAGGATTCTTGGATATGCCTACATCTCAAACGCTTGTCTTTTGTCAGCTTGTTTAATGGTACATGTTTCCGATGCTATAGGGAATGTAAGGCTGGATAGCAATCTTAACTTTGTGTTTTTTATGACAGTTGAATCTTTCCAGACCTTAGTGAGTGATTGTCGAGTTTCTAGCCATAGCCAAATGTCTTTTTATTTTTAGTTGAAAAGGTCTACAACAATGAAACCAGTAATTTTATTTATGTGTGACAGATCTTCATTACAGTTAACAATCATTACTTTGATTTTCGCTCTATTAATTGTCAATTCATAGTTTTTGCTAATGATTTCAAGGCGTTCCATAATTGATTCTAGGTCTTGTATTGACGTTGCAAGTATAACAGTACTATCCGCATATCTAAGGTTACTTAACTTTTTTCCACCGTTTGTCACAAGGCAGTAGTACCAATGACAAATGGTGGTTTGTCGATAAAAATGAGGCGTGGATTCTTCGAGAGGAAAACGACTCTAAACATCGGAGTAAAACGTGTAGACAGTGGAAAGAGGAATCCGGTATCGTCACAATTGGCCATGGCTTCGTAGTAAAAAAGTGTACGCAGTGAAGCAGCTGTCAGGGTATATTCGGGCAATTTGGAAATCCTTGCCCCTAGAATAGGCGGAAAATCTGATCGAAAGTATGTTCCGCATTACCATTTTAATGCCAATCCTTTACTTTTAAATAAATACATTTTTTAATAAACTATGCGCGACTCGTTCTTACTTGACCGACTGGAGTATGTAAATTTCCTGGGAAAAAAAAAAATGAAACCAAATATTAAAAATACACTAATTTTGGAAGATAACAATCATGTGAAGCTTATTTTTAACGAAAAACGAACGGCGCGAATATTTTTTTGGAACTATTAAACTATTCAGTCTTTCCAGCAGTATACAGTCAATCCAAAAAGTTTTCATACACCACCTGCTTTCTATACTATTTTTCTGTTATGTTTCACTAATTAACTGGAACTATGAGAAAACATGTTTAAATTAATATTTAAAATTTAACCAACGAGAATTAGTATTAAAAACAACTACGGAACATTTTATTTAGAAGTTACATCATTGTTATAAAAACGTAAGCAAAATTAATGCCATGTGCATTGAAAAAAACACGTTAAAATCAATCGCATTTTATCAAGCTATCTATTGCTGACTAAACTGAAAAGAAATGAATAATTTTCGGCCATATTTTATAATCTGTCACTTGTTGCTAGTAATTTTGCAGTGGGTTTTCAAAGTAGTATTAAAAATGAGCGAGAGAAATTGTGAAATTCCAGTTCAAGTTCGAAAGATCATAACTGATTTGTTGGAAGATAGAAAATCATACAGAAATATAGGAAAAATTGCAAGCTACTGTTCAGTACATTGTTAACCAGTATAAAGCAACGGGTTCCTATAAAATTCGACCACGCCCCGGTCGTCCCAAGAAACTGACTCCACGTGAAGAGGCCAGTATTGTTGGATAAATAATTATAGATCCCAAGAAAAGTGTACCAAAATTAAAAGAAAAAGTACGGGAACTATTTTCGAAAAATGTTTGTTCACAAGCAGTGAGAAATTGTTTACACAGGGCAGCTTTTGCTAGGGGATACGTTATTAAACCTCCTAATTTTTGAGAATCCGTAATCTTTAGTGATAATAACCTTTTTGGGTCTGATGACAGAACTACAGTTTGGAGAAAGAAGAATACCGCATTCGATATTAAAAAGAGTTGTTGCACGGTGAGACAAGAGTGTGGCAGTGTTCTGCTTTGGGGATGCATGGCCGCTGCAGGAGTTGTAAAATTTACATTTTATTAATGGTACCATGGATCAGCATGTTTATCTGAACATTTTCAGAGAGAATTTAAGAGAAACTGTCTAAAAATTAGTACTCGAAAAAAGGTACTTTTTCCAATATGACAATGATCCGAAACATACCGCAAACTTGGTGCGAGAATGGATGATCTATAATGTGTGACAGCAGGTTCATACACTTTACCAATCACCCGATGTTAATTCCATCGAGCATTAATGGGAGGAACTTAAACTTTAAACTTGTTCGCAAACATAATGTTTCAAATAGAGAAAAATTAAAAAACACAATAATGAACGAATGGGAGAACATGCCAGCAGAAGTTACTAGAAAGCTGGTTGGAAGTATGACAAAAAGGTTATAAGATATTATCAAGGCCAACGGCGGTCCCACTAAATATTAGTTTAAACGAAGTTGTTATTTTCCATTAAACTGCGTCAAACTATTATTGGTAATGTGGTTTAACGTAAAACAACTTAAAATAGGCAAAAAGCCCATATTTAAGCAGTCTACCGACTGTTCTCTTATTCGTCCATCCATCCCGAGACGCGTTTCGCCGTATCACGGCTCATCAGTCGGGCTAGGATCGACGAAGAAGAGAACAGAATTTTAAGTACTTTATTCCGGCACTTACGTGGTACAATTCGTTGTATCTTACCATTATTGGTAATTGTTAAGTGTATAGAGACTTTTTTGACATTAATTTTGTTTACATTTTTATAACAATGATATAACTTCTAAATAAAATGTTCCGTCTTCTTCTTCTTCCTCTGCCTTTAGCCGTTTTCTACCCACTGTCGGGTATAGGCCTCTCTCAAATCTTTCCATTTTTCTCTATGTTGTGCTTGTTGATACCAGTTAAGCCCTCCAATCCTCTTCAGATCGTCACTCCATCTTTCCCGGGGTCTTCCGATGCTTCGCCACTTCACCTATACGTCCCTCTCGCCACATGGCCGGCCCAGCTCCATTTCAGAGATGTTATCCGTTTGGTGATATCATCCATCTTTGTTTGCTGTCTAATCCATTTATTAGTTTTCTTGTCCTTCAAAGTAACATTTAACATCTTCCTTTTTTTTTGCTCGTTGGTGAACTTGTAGTTTTTCTATTGTTCTTTTAGTTAAAACCCCTGTCTCGGCTCCATATGTTGTAGCTGATAAGATACAAGGATTATAAATTTAGGTTTTTGATCTTTGAGGAATGTTCATAGTCAGTACATATTTCAATTTTCCATATGCTGCCCATCCCATACGTATCCTTCTTTCTATTTCAAGCTGCTGGTTTTTCTTTCCTATCGTTATTATTTGTACCAGATAGATGTACGTGTTTACTTTCTCTATTGTTAATGTTCAATCACTATATTTTCATCATTGGTGTCTTCGTTACTCATGTACTTTGTCTTGGAGAAGTCCCACTTTCCTTGTTTGGTGGTGGAGATCTGTAGTCATCTGGATCATTTTATTCTTATTGCTTGCTATAATTACAATGTCATCTGCGAATCTCAGGTTGTTTAGCCGATCGCCAGCTATCAGAAGGCCATTTTCGTCCCAATTCTGTTCTTTGAATACATCTTCTAAGATCATTGTAAACAACTTAGGAGATATTACATGGCCCTGCCTTACTCCTCTGTTTCCTGGGACCTTGGTTTACCATAACTTTGAGTGTTGCATGTTCATATATTCTGGCTATCAGTTCGTTGTATCTGTAGTCTATACGAGCATTTCTAAGAGCTCTTATAAGCGCCCCTTTTTCCACTGTGTCCAAAGTCTTGCGAAAATCTACAAATGTGAGCTACATTGCTATATTATATTCGCCGGCCTTCTCGATTAGTGTTCTCAGTGTGTGCAAGTGCTCAATCGTACTGAAGCCCGATCTGAATCCAGCCTGTTCTATCGGTTGGTATAATTCCATTTTGTGTTCCATTTTGTCTGTTTTAATTCGTGAGAACACCTTGTAAACTTGGGAGAGTAAGCTAATTGGCCGGTAGTTTTCTAGGTTTTCGGATTCACCTTTTTTGTATATTAAGACGACTATGGCGTTTTCCCAGCCTTCTGGTATATTTCCACATTTGAGGCATTCATTAAAAAGATCTCTTAATTCAATTCAATAGGGCTTCACTGTTCCGTAGTTGGTTAAATTTCAAATATTAATTTAAACATGTTTTATCATAGTTCCAATTAATTAGTTAAACATAACAGACAAATAGTATAGAAAGCAGATGGTGTATGGAGACTTGTTGGACTGACTGTATATCGTCTAAAATATTTTTGCTACATACCAGGTATACAAGTATGTAATGCGGATTTCAGACAACAGATGGCGCACCAATGCAGTTTGTGCTACGCCATTTTGTTGTCTCATCAACAAGCGTCAGACGCGCAGGAGCAATAAATTGGAAAAGTGTGTGCATAGTGTTGTGTTATTGTGTTCAATATGTCGAAATTTATATCGAATAAAGAGCATTCGCGGACAGCATTAATTTTTTGTTTTCATTTGAAGAAAACTGCTGTTGAATCATACCGATTACTTCGAGAAGCTTATGGTGAATATGCTCCATCGTAAGATACATGTGAACGAAGGTTTCGGCGTTTCAAAAGTGGTGACTTCGATGTTGCAGACAAGGAACTTGGAAAAACCGCCAAAAAAATACGAAGATGTGGAATTGCAAGCATTGTTGGACGAAGATGATTCGCAAACACAAAAACAACTCGCCGAGCAATTGGGAGTTAGTCAACAAGCTGTTTCCAAACGGCTACGAGAGATGGGAAAGATTCAGAAGCCGGTAGATGGGTACCACATGAGTTGAACGATAGGCAAATGGAAAAGCACAAAACCACGTGTGACAATTTGCTCGCTCGGTACAAAAGGTAGTCGTTTTTGCATCGTGTAGTTACAGGGGATGAAAAGTAGATTTATTTTGAGAATCCCAAGCGCAAAAAATCATGGGTAGATTCAGGCGCCCCATCCACATCGACCACAAGACCGAATCGCTTTGGCAGAAAGACAATGCTCTATGTTTGGTGGGACCAGAGGGGAGTGGTCTATTATGAGCTGTTAAAACCTCGGGAAATGGTTAATACTAAACATTAGCGACAACAATTGACCGATTTGAACCGCTGCTTGAAAAAAGGCCAGAATACTGAAAGAGGCAACATAAAGTCATTTTTCTTCATGACAATGCTCCATCACATACGGCCAAACCAGTTCGCGACACGTTGGAAGCACTCAGCTGTGGCTTACTCACCAGACTTGTCTCCTTCCGATTACTACTTGTTTGCACCGATGGGTCACGCACTTGCTGAGCAGCGCCTTGGTTCGTACGAAAATTTGAAAAAATGGCTCGATGAATGGTTCGCAGCAAAAGGGAAAGATTTGTACTGGCGTGGTATTCACAAATTGCCCGAAAGATGGGAAAAATATATAACAAGCAATGGAGGATAGTTTGAATAAAGCCCTTTTTATCATTCTTCCGAAATTAACTTGTTTTTTTTAGAAAACAAAACCGCATTTCATACTTGTACACCTGGTAAAGCATTAATTAAATTAAAAAATGATCCTAATATTTTCGTTGTTCTATATATTGATTAACATTATTATATGAATTAATGAACTAATCAAACTGATATACCAATTACTCCCACCCTTCCTTTAATTTTATTTCGAATTTACATAATTCATTCAGTCATGATAACAAAACCAATTAAAATCTAATCAATTGTAAGGTCAACTCAAGGAAACTCTACGCTAGAGTCAAATAACTAGTATCTAAATTATCAAAACACATAAGAATAAAATGACAATATAAACAAAATAAACGCTTGACATTGCGTAGGCGCACGGTGCTCAGTGATATTACGTTGCCACCTGTAGGTTCCTACCGTTTCGCGATTGTTTCTCCTCGCGACGCTTTTCCACCAGTTAGCGTCGCGATATCGTAGCAATCGTTGGAAACGTATTCCTACAATCTAGAGTGCTTCGCCGGCTTCCGCTGCCGGCAGCGAGTTTCGGGACGCACATTAATTGTTTCCTCTTAACTTTATTCAAGTGCTCAAGTGGCAGACCATTATGATTGGTGACGATTAAGAGACAATTGAATAACCGACTGGCAGAACTTATTAATCCAAGGTTGGTCAATTGTTTCTTAAGTTTGTTTTTATATTTATTTGTTCGATATATTATGGAATTCACGCGCAAGTTTCTCGTACACATAAATAAAGAAATCTTGTGAAGCTTTTAACCTTTGGAAAATTGTCAAATAAAGGAAAGGCAAATAATTAAAGAATTATTTTGGTTGTTTTAATTCAATTTCAGATCTTGATGAAGAAGTTTTAGTAGTTTTTTTATGATGACTTTTACAATTTAAAGAGATCATAAATATTAAAGAGACTAGAAATTTCATAAAATTAATTTCTTCGCTTTTTTCCTTCCTTCTTTCTAAGATAATTAAATTTATTATGCCGTATTTATTTTATTAAAATATCATGGAAATGAAAAATATTTTTTTATTCATATGCAATACATCATTTTTAAGTATTGTATAGATGAGGCTGTTGTTATTTTTTGGTTTTGGTTTTGATTGACTTAGCTGCTCAAAAAGCGTGTTTCTACAAGAGATTAAACAAATATATTTTTTTAATGTAATAATGTAATAAACGGATTAGATTGAAATTACTTTCTGACGTTTCTCCTACGATTATACAATGCATCTGAAATTTTAAACTTCTCTGAGATTACTTGTGTTGCGAGAAGAGGAACAGTATTGTTAATTTCACACTACCATGACATTTGTCAGTTGCTTAAAATAGTAACAGGCAGATTCACTAAAAGGTTCAAAACTTAGTCTCAATATAATTGTTTTGGAATTTAAAAGTTGTGGTTGTCCTTTTGGCTCTAGTTTTTGACACTGCTTTAGTTCTTATGATAAACGCGGGAAAGTACGCTGGAACATCGAAGAACGGTTGACGACTTGAGCCTATTCTATAAGTATTTTCATGGAAAGTGTTCGGAGGATGTGGCCCGTTTAATTCCTCCCAGAGCGGTGCATGTTAGAAATACACGTCGCGCTGATGCTTCACATCCGTATGAGGTTCAGCTTGTTACTCCTCGTACAACGCTTTTTAAGCAGTCTTTTATATGGAGAACATCATCCCTTTGGAATAATTTGCCCAGGACTGTGTTTCCCAGCGATTCAAGAACAATGTGCAATGTGAATCGCTTTGTCCGCACACGTGTCGCTCCTGTAGCGCTTTAGGAACCTCCCTGCAGCACGTGCTAGACCCATAAAAAAAAGGGACTTGCCTGTAGCACGACTCATAAAAAAAATAGTTTCGGAGAAAATCGGTTGTGATAGACAGACGGACAGACACCAAAGTGACCTTATAGGTGTTCCTTACGGAATACTAAAAAGTAAAAGAAATATATTTTTTTGTAAAGGCGTAACAAATAGGAAATTAACGAAAAAGTTATGAAAACATATTCTTCTTGAGTTTAGCATTGAAATTTCTCTTCAACGTTTCGCTTACAATTGCACGATGAACCTTTTTTTACTCCTCTGGATTAGAACAATGAATTGGAATTTTTTAATCTTAAAAAGTAAAGATCCCTGAAAATTAATAATGGAAGGCAGTATTGGTTATTTCACACTAACCAAACTAACTAAAAGTTTCTTCCTGTTCTATGTAAACGGAAAGATATATGATTGATGGGAAGAATAACCTTGAGCGATACTATTTGTTATATTTATTTATCTATTAAGTGTTTAGCAGTTTGCCAAAGGCGTTCGATGAAATTGGTATTGAATTGTAGTTAAATTATTATCAATAGTTAGTAGAAATCTCGCTACTTACGTTAATTATCGAAATAAATTGATACATATGATGATCATTAATTAATCATCTCCCGTTCTCTAACTATTAATTATTCAAATAGGGACGAGCGTCTTTTTATCTACCCAGCGGTGAAAATGGTGTCATACAAAAAAAAATGGTTTTTAAATTACTGTCTCTGTATTAAGTATTTTGACCAAAAATTGGACGAATTCGTTGCTTTTTGCAATTTTTACGATTTTTTTTCCGAAAAATGAGTAAAAGCAATTTAGAGCATTGCATAGGGATAGAGTTTTTCAGTAAAGAGTGAAATGGAAGTTATTGGTGGACGGATGTGCGACAACGACGAAACATATTATTTTTAAGTAAAACTTTGGTCTAAACGGAGTTGATGGGACCGAGATTTCATTTTGGGTGACAGTGGAGCAGAAAGATCGGTTAAGGCAAGAACAGTCAGTCAGGTTTCTTAACTATTTGCTGCAATCAGATCGAAAAAAAAATATAGACGGGATGAAAAATCCTTAGGCTTTTGAAGAAGAAACAAGGGTTTTGCCAAAAATCGACTTTACTCTTCAACATCAGTTTCCTTCAAGAGTGGTACACTTTTTACAGCGATTTTCCAGCATTTAGATACCTTTCTTATAGTACGATTTGTCGAACTTTCTAAAATAAGCCTCGGTTTCCCATTCGACTTCTTCATTTGAGCCACAACTCTTTCCCTAGGGCCACTTTTTCAAATTTGGAAAGAAGTAATAATCGCTGGGGGCCAGATCTGGTTAGTACAGAGGATGAGGAAGCAATTCATAGTCCAGTTGATCCAATTTCACCATCGATTTTTAAGGAGTTGTGAGCTGATACATTATCTTAATAAAACAACACTTTTTTCTTCGCTAAATGTGGCGTTTTTTTCTTGATTTCACTATTCGAACGGTTCAATAAACCAAAGTAATAGTCTTTTTTTTATGGGTCTAGCACACATGCTGTAGGGAAATCCCTAAACCGCTATAGGAGCGACATGTGTGCGGAAAAAGCGTTTCACGTTGCACATTGCAAAGGGATGAGGTTCTCCATATAAAAGACTGCTTGAAGAGTGTTGTACGAGGTGTAACAAGCTGAACGTCATACGGATGTGAAGTCTTAGCGCATCGTATATTTTTAACATGCACCGCTCTGGGAGGAGTTAAGCCGGCTACATCCGTCGAACACTTTTCATGAAAATACTTGTAGAATAGACTCAAGTCGCCAACCGTTCTTCGATGTTCCAACGAATTAAGGCCGCCGGTCAGTTCCGAGTCTCCAGGTAGACGAACAGCTTTTCTCTGAATAGAATCCAACAAATGCAATGTATGTTTGGGAGCACAGCGCCAGGAACATGGGAGCAATATTCATAGTTGGTCGAATTTGAGGAGTGTAAAGCTTTCTAGTTCGAAATAATATTCCCAACTTTTGA
>CM032447.1:50084054-50089054 GCA_019049505.1 Pachyrhynchus sulphureomaculatus
TTCAAATATTTGTTGGTTCAATTGAAACGAAGGTGGCCAGCTAGCACATTTTTGGAACTACATATTGTACAAATTTTGTGTAGTAGGCTCAGATTCTAGGCTTATAATGGTAGCCAGGTATCACAATATTTATTATGTCAAAAATTTCTATTAATATCCTAATAAATATAAACTTTATCCAGTCCTGTCAAGGAATATTCAAAATGCACAAATTTTTGAAGGTCACCGATATAACATAGGAGTGCTGTGGTTTTTCAAAAGAAATCATACAAGTGTAGTCATCTAAAACCATAAGGTCTATCAGTTTTCAGTTGTTCAAATCATTCGTTAACTACTTACTTACTTAATCCTTATGAATATATAATAAAAGACTATTTTTAGTCAATTTCCACTGGTTTATTTAAATGCGATGACGCGTTTCGCTGTCGATGCAGCTTCTTCAGATCTACATTTTACACTGTCAAGTTAGGTTTATTGTTCACAATTTGTATAATTTCTAATTATAATATTACACCTAATTAAATTACATTGATAGTATTGGAAAATCCACACAGATTTGGAATTAGGAAAATAGATTCATAATGGTGAATTGCTTAAATCTACCTGCTCGTTGAGTAAAGTACCTGTAGGCCTTAATCGATTTATTTGCATTGTCTCTAAAAGGTTTAGTTTTAAACCTTTTGTTGGGTGTGTAAAATTTTGAAATTCTTGTTAAATGTGTGATTTTCTGTTAAAAGATGATTAGCATATGTGAATTAGATTTTTCTATGGATAAAACTTTTTCCGTATTCTGTAATTCTTTGTATAAATGTACGTCCAGTTTGTCCTATGTATGTTTTAAGGACATGACCCACATGTTAATTGATAAACCCCTCATTTATTGTCTTTATTGAATTTGTGGTTTGTAGTTTATAATGGATATTCCTTTATAGTATTGTTAGTTTGTAAGCGTATGTTTTTGATTTAAAAATTTCCCCAGTTTATTTCCGTTGGTTTGCCGAAATAGGTTAAGCATCTTAATGTGTTGTATTTCTGTCCTTTAAAACGCGGGTATATTTATGGGAGATTGCCTTGTTTATAAGATTTTGCTTAACGATTGTAGTTGTATTGAAAGTAACCGAATCAACCGTAGTTAACGACTGAATTGTTTGTCCATGTAGTTTAAGAAAAGATTATATTAAAGAGAAACTGTAAAGCTACATACAAAGTAGCGTTAGAACAACGGTTATTCAGTTACTTAATCGAGTGAACTTCGTTAGGAAAGAAAAGACTTAGATAACAGATAATCTCAGAAATGTATACCACGTTTTAAGTACAAGAAATTAACAACAATTTAAATGCTTAACCTTATCTTCAGGCAAAACCAATCCGGAAAAACTGGGAAATTTTTAGTCAAAAAAAAAAATATCAACATAGCTTAGACAAGACTAAGAATACAAAAGGGAAAAACATCTTAAAACACTACAAAACTACAAAGACAATAACTCAGGGGTTTGTCAACTAACATGTGGGTCATGTCCTAAAAATATATTAGGACAAACTGGACGTACATTTATACACAAAGAATAAACGAACACGAAAAAAGTTTCCTCCATAGAAAATCTAATTCAACATATGCTAATCATCTCTTTAACAGACAAAAACACATTTACACAAGAATTTCAAAATTTTACCACACCAACAAAAAGGTTTTAAAACTGAAACATTTAGAGACAATGCAAAATAAATCGATTAAGGACTCAGGTACTTTACTCAACGACCAGGTCGCTTTAAGGGCAATTCACCTTATTGAATTTATTTTCTATTACAAATCTGTGTGGGTTTTCCAATACTATCAAATGTAATGTTAACTAGGGGTAATATCTATATTATGAAATTATATAAAATTGTGAACATTAAACTAACTTGACAGTGTAAAATGTAGATATGAAGAGATTGCTGAATTGACAGCGAAAACGCCGTCAATCGCCATTTTAAATAAAACACCTAGTGGAAAAATTGACTAAAATAAAGTCTGTTATTTTTTATTTATAATGAATTTCTATTACGTAGAGAGGGCCTACAATCCATCCAAAAGTTTAATAGTTAATGCCTTCTTTCTATTTTCTCTAAACCTTACTTTTTATTTTTATCTTTTATCATCACCCCCCCCCCTTTTTTAGGATGTGTAAGCCCCGTGGAGTTGAATTATTATATTATTTGTTTTTTTCCATATTATTTCTATATCTTTCTATCCAGTTTAACATTCGTTAACATTAACCATATAAATAGTGCCATTTACTTTCTATGGTGTAAAAACAAACCATCAACAATTTTAAGCACACTTAAAATTTGAAATAAAATGAGGTAAAAGGTTTAGACAAATGTTTTAATGAAGAATCATTATTTTTACAATGTTTGAACTCTATTTAGGACTGTTTTGTTTGTTTTATGTATTTTTGGAATTTTTGATGTATTTATTTACTGTTAATATGTTCACCTATTTTCGTAGTTATTTATGTAGACAATGCTCCTATTTTTCATTTTAATCGTTTGCGAATTGGGAGAAACAAGGTCCAAATTTTCATATCGAAAAAAATTGTATGTTAAAGTTTTTGTGACGGAATTTCAATATTGGATGTTTAATTTTAAATATCATCGCAGTATGTTATTTTCAATTTAATATTTCGGATTTTATTAAAATTTCACCTTTCAACCTACACTTTCAATAACTTGAGCGGGTTGTAAGCTCAAGGTTTAACTGTCAAGCTAGGGATTCATAAATTTTTTTTTTGTAATTTATCAAATTTTAATTTTTTTTTACAAAACTTCACAGTATCGTTTTTACACGAGCGCTCTCTCAGGAGCTTAAAGAAGCCAACTTCTAGAAATGTAAATATGTATTTTGTATAAATCTTATATAGCTAATTTTACATAATTTCTCTTCGGCCAATTTTCACCGCTCAACTTATTTCTTTTTAATTTTTATAAATTTTTCCCCTATTTAATATGCATTTTTGTATCATAAGCCTATTAAAATATACGTCTGACAGATTGATAACGTTGCAGCGTACCTATATTCACTCCTTATCAGTAATAAAAAAATTGTTCTGTTTTCTATAAATAGAAGTTTTTAAATTCATTTAATATTGTAAATTTTTAAGTACTATGGAGAGTAATCAGGTAGATTTGTTAGCCACATTTTAACACTAATTTTCTATAAACTTAAAACATCACAAAATTGCGGCACAGAATATTTTCAGTACTTTATCAAGGTGTACGTAAGGAATAAGGTTAGGTTTTTAAAATATTAAAGAAAAACTTTAAAAAACGGAAACAATACGTAGAGAGAGGGTCCCCTTTTCGATGACAACAAAAACCAAATTCACCCATGAACTGTCGCGTAATACATGCGCTAAGTTAGATGCTGGATCTTAAATTAAAAAAAAGGCCAAAGCCACCAGGTCTCCAGATAATATTATAACACGGCCGAAGTTGTGTTAAAATCAGAGCGCTGAACGAGAAAAGGAAAATCTTTTAACTTCCCTATTTAATACAATTTACGCAATCGACATTCATTACTCTTCCCAAAAAAGACTCATGGACTCGTACTGTGATGACTATCGCATGTATCAGCCGCATGTCTTACGTGCTTAAGATATTTTCTCAAAATAATTCAGACTCACATTTACAAGAAATGGCTAGAAAACCACTGAGAGGACACACATCTGGGAACCACCACACAATTTGGATTCGAAATAGTTTCGGTGCTCGTGAGCATTGGTTTTTCCTTGAATGTTAACTAACTCAAAGATGCAAGGACAGAAATGTCAATGTATTCGCCGGTTTTATTGATTATAAAAAAGCTTTCGATTATGTCAAACATCATAAAGTGATAGAAATCCTCAAAAGAACAAGAATAGACAGAGAGGAAATACACTTAATCTCTAATCTCAAGTAGCAACAAACAGCGAAAGTAAAAGTAGAATCAGTAACATCGGAGAGGAATCTCATCAAGAAAGGGGTTGTGAGAGGGGATGTTATATTGCTGTTTAATATTTACTTCGAGGGTAATTTTCAAACAGGTCATTGGAAGGTATTACGAAAGGTACATCGACCCATTAACGCGCAAACCGTTATAAATCATATGCTGGAATACTGTTCAGAATACCCACTAAAAAGGTTTGGGTTACTCTATAAATACTACAAAAACCTAAGTAATGGTTTTCTCAAAGGCGGTTTGAGAGGAGGTTATTTATTTCAGCTCATCTGACTATACAGAGCCCACTGTAGAACAGGTTCAAACATACAAATACCTAGGGCTCACAGTAACTCATCAGTGTGTAAAGAAATTAACTGGAGAATTAAAAGTATTCCTCAATATGACAAAGTTCTTTACGGGATCAATCCTAAGGTTTGGAGGCTTAGAATCCATGCGAAGGCTGGACGCTTCTTGACCCTGCTATAGCTAAAATTCGTAATGTATTTATACCGTCGTCGCCATATTTGCGAATATCTTGGACCCAAAGAGTAACAAACGAAGAAGTGCGAAGGTGGGTACGGAAACAAAAGAACCTCATGCTTTCAATGAAGAAGAGGAAAACACGCTACATACTTGATGAGAGGTAAAAATTATCAACTTCGGCGATTGATCATTGAAGGTGAAATCCAGGGTAAAAATATCCGTTGGAAGATGCCAAAATTCTTGACTTAAGGGCATTAGAAGATGGTTCGATAGATGTGTTTCACGTGGCTGTGTGGCCTTTTTCGATCGCCAACCTTCGAAACGAGACGGCGTGATAAGAATAGGTTTTTATTCAACTAATGCATCATTTGATATAAATGTACACTTACTTGTCTAGGTCTTCGCTGTTTAAACGGGAATCCGACACTTCAATAAAAAAATCATGTATTTTACGCGATGGTACCAAAAAGATTTGAAGGATTCCGACACATAAGGTGATGCAACCTCGCTATGTTCGTTTCGTATCGTTATCATCCATAATATCCATTACTTAGTT
>CM032447.1:50096554-50246554 GCA_019049505.1 Pachyrhynchus sulphureomaculatus
CGAAGTACTTCCAAGAAAATGATCAGTTGTTTCTTTGGTTATACCGGGCATGTTGCAGCTATTGGTTTAGAGGATCGAAGAACAGTTAATGCTGAATGATACAGAACCATTTGTTTGCCAGAAGTCATCGATGAAATCAGGAAAAATAACCGAAAACGTAGAATCACTCTTCATCATGACAATGCCAGCTCTCACACAACACGTCAAACATTTGATTATTTGACGGAGAAAAACATCGAATTAGTATCTCATTGGCCGTATTCACCTAATTTATCGCCTAACTACTTCTTTTTGTTCCCGAATGTAAAAAAAATGCAGGTACAGCGATTTTCATCATCTCAAAAAGCTGTTGAATTCTTCCAAAACCATGGTTTTGAGGTACCAACTTCAGAGTGGAAAAATGTTTCAAACACATGTAAAAGTATATAAATCTTAAAGGCGAATATTTTAAGAAACAATAAAACGACTTATACCAAAAAATTTTTTTTCTTCCATTATCTTTGTAAAAACTTAAAAAATAGCCCGCGTAACCCTTTTCTACCTATTAAACTAGCAAACAAATGATTATATAATCAAATAACAATTAATACATTACATTTATTACGTATTACGGACAAGCTTGATACTTGTAACGAGCAAAGTATACCACTGTTTGTGAAATGTTTGTATAGCCTGTCCCAAAATATAAGATCCTGATTTTTGCCGTTTTAAGTGGGCAATATAAAAATTCTGACCTTTTGTTTATTATAGGTTGCAGAAAGGGACTTAATAATTTTATTCATTAATGCAAATAAATAAAATTATAAGTGTTTTTGGAGATATTTATTTATAGGTGCATGTAAAAACAAATGGATAAGAAGTACAAATATAGAGTTTGAATGAATGAGGGTTTACAAGAGGGGACATATAATATAAATAGAAATATATTTTAACTCAAGCCTCATTCGGTTTTACTATCACTGTCATCAGCTGAGGTAATTATCAGTGATTTTGTATTATTTACATAAATCATGAATCTTCAACTTTAACAACGTGCTGAATGGAATTCTTCCAGCTTTCACAAGGTATATCATTTATAACTTTTTTTTACTGATTCAACCACTGACACACTTAAAGTAGGAGAAACATTTTGTGCCCTTATTTTTGATTTAACTTGATGCCAAATATGTTCAATTGGATTAAACACAGAATAATACGGAGGAAGTCGCAAAACAGTGTCTCCCATTTTCTCAGCCATACTATGACAAACATTTCTTTTTCAATTTATAGTCTTTCAAAACTTCCAAAAGATCACTTTTTTAATAACTAGAGTCAAAATAGATCTCATTTTCTAACATATATTCCTGTATTTACGATTTGGTGTTGGCTGTATTAGGAACCTTATTTAGTAGGCGACTATGGTAACTTGCATTGTCTATAACTATAACACTCTGTTCGGGAATATTTTACAAAAGGGAATTTTGAAACCAATCTTCAAAAAGTTCTGCGTCTGGTCGTGTCTTCGTGATAGTCCAAACTAGAATCTTTTATGTTTTTTGCAGATAATAGTAGACAATTTGAAACCCAGCCCTTTTCAGATCCAGCATGCAAAATGGTTATTCGTTTACCTTTATTTGAAGGTGCGTTAGTCTGACATTTTGTACTGCAGTCAATCCACTCTTTTTGCACAGTGTCATGGGTATCGAACCATGTTTCGTCAAGGTAAATTATTCGCCAATTCTCTGATTGATACTTTTTAATTTCTTGTAAATAAGTATGTCACAGGATTCGTAATCTTTGTGATTCCATCACTACTTGAAAGAATTCTGTGAAGGGTTGATCGCCCACAATGTATATTGGTCCCGTCCTGCACCAGTCTTAATTTTATTTTGTTTAGTGTCGGCACCAACTGCTCTTCATACATAGAATATATTTGTCTCCTGATGACTTCTTTTTCACAATCGTCTACATGATGCATTTGAAAATCTTTCCGTTTTTTCCTGTTCCTGAGTGATGGTTTTCTTACAATACCCTTAATCGTAGAAATTGGGGTTTTTGTTAGTTCACTGGTTTTTTGCAAAGCACTTTGTTCATTCCAATTTCTTTTTACCAAACTGTTGTAAACATTTTTCACTATTTGTTTAGCGTCAAGTGATAAATGTTTTCTCTTGCGATAGCCACTATTGCAATTTTCCCACGGACGCCACATAATTAAAATAGAACCGTTACGTTGTAAGTAAAACTAAAAATAAAAATAATAAAAAGTGTCTTTCGAATCCTAATAAGGACCTGTGGTCATTGGGCCTATATTATCAAATACTTAAAGGGCTCCAAAGCCGGTAGTAAATATATCGGTAAAAATAGATCCAATATGATTGCAGGCGCAAGTGAGGACGGTATACAAAGCAGGTAAAATAAAAATATGTTTATCGTAATACCTTGCAACTAAGCACAAAACCTTAATAGGGTGTTTTTTTTGCCCCATTCAAAAAGCAAAAAGGCGGGATCTTATATCTTGAGATTTACTTTAACAACATAAGTTTTATCATCAAAACCTTTATGAAAGAGGCTCTCGGTCTAAAACATACACGCCACTGAAATCCATCCCTCTTATCTCTTTCCTCACTGCGGTTGTCTATCGGCTTACTGCATATTATTTTCAAAATGAACTATAGTAACGATATATTTTGTATTTATCAAAGTTACCAACCATTCTTATAGGTAAACACCAGTCTAAATTAATTATGTTCCTCAAATATTTACAGACACAATATTGTATGCTGCAGCAAACAAAAAACTTGCTAATGATGTGTTGTGTTTTGATGTTAATAGTGTATATGTGGAATTAAAATATCATTTACTTTATGCTAAAAAAAATTTTATTTGGATATTTTGCTTAACTAGAGGTCACATTTATTTTTGTCATTATTACAGTGTTTTGTAATGATGATATATCGTATTAAATAACATATACAGTCAGTCAAGTAAGATCGTGTTCGGGATAATTCATTTTTGGTAGATGCAATTCAACAAAAAAATCAGTAGAAGGAATCTTTTTCTACGGCACATTTTAGTAAAAGTATCAGTCGATTTGGAACTTTCGTCGAAATCACGTAAAATTCCAAAATGAGTCACTTGTTCGCGCGGTTGCGCGTCGGTTCGAGGCAGTCTTTCTTTGTTCCCGTCCAAAGGGACCTAAAATGACACATTCTGCGGCCGCTAAATATATTAAACAGTCGATGCCGTTTGTGAAGAAGTGGGTAAATGGTTTTAATGAGACGAAAAATGTCGACGACATACCAAAACGTGGCTCGGTAGGCAAAGTCACTCCGAAAGTCGAAAAGCGAATTGTGTCTTTATTTTCACTGGACCCGAAATTGATACTGCGTCAAGGGGCGGTAAAACTGAGAAAATCGGGTTTGAATGTGTCCCATGAGACTATTCGACAACATCTTTATGCTCATGACGTCAAATTGCGAAGCATGTTGAAGAAACCTTTGCCGGGCGAATATCACGTCGCGAAGTGGCTCGCTTGGTCCCACGATAAGATACTAGAGTAGCCCTCACAATCGCCGGACGCCAACGCTATTGAAAACGTTTGGCTCCCTATAGAGAGGAAGCTCAGGGGAAAGACTCTGAGAACTTTGACTCAGTTGTCTGCGAGATTCAAAAAATTTGCAGAGTATGCAGAAAATCCCGTCGACAGCATGCTCGGAGATGCCAGATTATTGACGCAGGAGGCGATTGGACAACTTACTCAAGTACAAAGCTGACAAAGACTATGTGAGAAATTAATAAAAACACTAGAAACAACACAGACAAAAGAGATCTAAATATCATAAAAAATCTGTCTGGAATCAGTTAAAATGGGCTCAAGTTACTCAATCTGCTGCCGTTTATTGCAATACCCTTCTTGCTATTTTAGATGTTTAAATACTACTTTCAGTGTTGAGTTGAATAATTTTCGTGAAATAATGTCTCTTTATCTAATTTTTCTGTAGATCCTAATCTTATCTGTGTCTTTATGTAATTTAACAAATGATGTTGCCTATTCATATATGTTTCTATAAACTTGTGGTCGATTCGTGCGTTTATCAAACTATTTAGAATTGCCCAATGTTCGATGGTATCAAACGCTTTATAGAAATCAACAGGAGCAAAGCCGATATTTAAAATATATTCAACTGACTTTCTATTAGTATTCGCATCGTCAAGATATGATCACAAGTGTTAAAATTTTTCCCAAATGGAGCCTGCGTCACAGGTTAGTATCCACCTAACTTTTTTGATATTCTGTTTATTATGATTTTGGAGAAAAGTTTATATACCTGTGAGAGCAGACTAATAGGTCTATGGTTCTCTAAATTAGTTTTGTCCCCTTTCTTGCGCAGGAAAACAACTATCGGATTAGTCCACGTATCGGGTATTCTTCCTATTTTTTAAGCAATCGTTTAATAATTGGCACAACTTAGATAAGAGTTCGTCACCTCCATTTAGCATCTCCACTATTATGTCATCTTCCCCTGGTGCTTTATAGTTTTTCATGCCTGACCCGACGTTCATTATCTTTCCTGTGGTTGTTTTATATTCTCGATATTCATCAAGTTTAGAAGTATATATATATATATATATATATATATATATATATATATATATATATATATATATATTAGAGTCACCGGATCTCATAGAGGGGGAAAAAAAATGTCGGAATCTTGTTCGTCTGGATCCCACAAAACGATTTCCCTTTCCAGATATTGAGATAGCCGAAATTTGAGCTCGATTAAACGACGTTAATCCGTGCCGCTCGTCGCTCAAAGTTTGAAAAAATCCAAATTTTTGGTCAAAAAGCTGACATATGGAGCCATAACTCCAGAACGGTAAATAATAGAAACACGCTTAATATCTCAAAGGAAAGCTAATGTTCTTCAAAATTTATATTCTATACATAATTGTTGTTATTTTAAGTCAAACCGAGTTACAACAGCCTTTAGCCCCAAAAACGTGACCTGGTACCACTAGGAGCATACTTCGTATATTTTGTTATTAAGTGATAAATTTTGCTTTTTTTTGGTATATTTTTGAGGTTAAAGTAGAAATATAATAAAAAAAACAAGTAATACTGATAAGTCTAATGACATTTTTTATTTTAAAATATAAAAATTAGGTATATAATACATACAAAACAGACACAGAAAAGATACAGACGTAGTACCTACATGAGTTGATAATTTTACATAGTTATCTAATCTATTCTAGAGCTTTTGTTAAAGTAGTTTTTGAAACGTCAGGATATAATGCTCGGCATTTACTTACAACTTGCAGGACATATTGCTTTTGGTCTTCATCTTTTGTCAGAAGGTCGTTAAAGTCGGTTATTAATTTAACACCACGCTCAGCCATATCATTAACTACTTTTAATGTTTTGACAATTTTCAATCCTTCTTGGAAGTCATTATTTTGAGGCCAGGTGTTTGGATGTTGTCTCAGGAAATCTGTTTTTATATTAAATTGGTCAAAGAATGTAAACGTTTCTTTGGTAAGTAAATTTACCAATCCTCCGTCAACTACCTCTTTTAAGTTTTCTTTCCTAACTTTTGGATTTACAACCCTAGCGTGCTGTGATGGTTCATCTGTGCTACTGAGCAATTTATTAGCCATTAACAACTTTTCATCGTCTGTAATGGTGGGATCAAAAAACGATAATTCCACCAACTTTGCATTCAAATACCACAAATGGTTCGAAAATTTGGTCAGGGCTATTTCTGCAATGTCGTTGTCACATTCTTTATAGTCTAACAGACTATGCAAAATACCTAAATCTTGCTTTGGTGCAAGATGAGCTTTTGGAGCATTGAACCAAGCTTTACAATAAATTTTAACTAGGAAAACAGAAATTGCACGCACAGAACTTTCTTCTTCTTTAGACATCTTAAATTGACGACGAAAAATGAACATTTTTAAGCAGTAAATAGCCTTTGCCATCCACCTAGCGTGATGAATGGCTCCTGGAGTTCTAAAACCCACAACATTGCCGTCTAGTGATCCAACAAATACGAGAACCAACTGCAATAGCTCCTTGTAGTCATCTCTGGGGTGGCTCTCAGTTAATTTGGTCTCGAATTCAGCAGTAATATTTGCAATTACTTATGGAGTTAGCTGCTTTTGTATTAGATTGTCACTGATACCTGTGTCGTATTTTCCTTTGTTTATCTTGGGCCATGCAGTGAGGAATCTCTTGGAAATGTCTGGATGAGGTCCAGTGGGTGATCCCATTTTTGTGTCGAATACGCCTCTTAACAGAATTTCCGAGATATGGTGACGGCAAGCTAGGTATAACAATTCTCTTCCTAACATTTGCTCCAATATGACGCATGCTCCTTTGAGTCTTACCGTGTTGGATGCTGTAGTGTCGAAGCACATCGCCTTGACGGTGTTGAGAAGATCCCATTCATGTAGGCATTCATATACGGCTACGGCTTGCTCCTCTCCAGAGCTGTTTGCTGTTACAGGAACTCCCAGCAGCTGTTCCTTTTCGCCATATGAAATAGCTATAGCTATTCGCTCACATTGTTTATTTTTTAAAACACCCGGTAAAAGTTTACCGTCCCAATGGACAACCACGGGCTCTTTTTCAGGAATGTTTACTTTATCAAAATTTTTTTATTATATTGTTCTCTGAACATTTGCCTTCTATCATGTAATAAAGTTTTCGAGACTTTGTACTCAAGAGGGTCAAGGTTTAGTGCTTCTAGAGTAGCTATTAAAATTCTCGTGGCATTTCTGTCGGATACCTTACATCGATCTAATAAAATGGACAATTTCATGTTTAAAATCTCTTTAACGCCCCTTGCAAATGAAATTTTCATCCTCTTGCTCTCAGATGGTCCTGGATCTTCTGCAGCTTCTTCAGGGATGTCCATTTCCTCCAAGCTCTCAAGTTCCTGGTAGATGCTGTTCTCTTCAGTGTCTTAAAATATCTTCACTAGATAATTGTTCGATCTAACCAGCTCAAAGGCACTTTAGAAACTAAACTGAATAAATAAAGGGTCGGTTGTACGCTGAAGTAAAATCACCATCCCTAAAATAGAAATTAGATTCACCCTTCTTTTTACCTGTTAAACGGGTCTTTCTTTGGTAAACTAGTCAGGTAATCCCCATATAATAAAAGATTAAATTTGAACAAAAGGCTCTTTATGTTTGAAAATTGAGTTCCAAAATACTTTTTAACAAAAAAAATGTTAATTCCGAGACACATTATGTAAAAACCCGTAAAATTAGAATACTCCCATACTCGCTCCTACTGGTACCAGGTCACGTTTTTGGGGCTAAAGGCTGTTGTAACTCGGTTTTGACTTAAAATAACAACAATTATGTATAGAATATAAATTTTGAAGAACAACATTAGCTTTCTTTTGAGATACTAAGCGTGTTTCTATTATTTACCGTTCTGGAGTTATGGCTCCATATGTCAGCTTTTTGGCCAAAAATTTGGATTTTTTCAAACTTTGAGCGACGAGCGGCACGGGTTAACGTCGTTTAATCGAGCTCAAATTTCGGCTATCTCAATATCTGGAAAGGGGAATCGTTTTGTGGGGGTCCAGACGAACAAAATTCCGACGTCGATTTTTTGCGGTCACCCTAATATACATATACATATATATATATATATATATATATATATATATATATATATATATATATATATATATATATATATATATATATATATATACTTATAAAATGTTTCAGCGATTGTTATTATTTCCTGTATCTCTATTGTTTCTATGCCTTTCTTGTTTCTTAAACTGATGATTTGTCCTCTTCCTTCTCCTTTGCTTAGACATTTTAGGTTCTTGTTTTCTTATGTAGCTCTTTTGCACCTGAGTATCGTAGTTTTTCTTCATATCTCTTCTGATTAGCCTCCTTTTTTTTCTTTAGACACTCTCCTGAATTCCAGCTATTGTCTCGAGATAACTCATTTCTCTGATTTATCATTTCTATTGTTTCTATATTTAATAGTATATACTGAGCAAAAATATCTACCCTTTTTTCATCTCTCCATTCTGCGGAATTTTGAACCGCTTTTTCTGGTCTCTATTAATTCAAGTACATATTTGTACTCAACCATGCAAGTGTCTGAAATATTTAAAAGTTCTGAAAAGTTTTGACTATTTTCTACGACTCTGTTTCTTCTTTAATCTAATTGAACTTTCGTAACAATGTGTCAGCTTTATTTTCACATAAATTAACTCAAAAATTTCCCAGAACTTTATATTCAATTTTATGTTTATAATGCCTTTCAAGCTAAAATTATAGCCGTATATTACAATGTGTCTTTGTTTGAATTTTACAACTTCTTTATATTCTAAATTTATGTCATTGTTTCCCTAGACTGATGATCTAATCATTAGTCACAGTTATTCGTTTTTCGTGTGTTTATTTTGCATAAGTAGCTCATAAGCCGTTTGTTTTTCTAATTGTATTTCCTTTTAATTTGACATTAAAAAGTTATCCAGTATTGTTAGTTTCATACTGAAAAGAGGTATATACGAGGGCTGCCTTTTAAGTTTTTACAAACGACCACTAGATGACGCCTTTGAGATGTCATTGTTAAAACGGCGGCAGCTCAGAAATTGGCCGAGTATTTTGTTTACAGTGAGCGTTTAAAAAAAAACAATTTTGTGAACACATAGAAATTTCACGTGAAGGTTTTCGTTGGATGATTTTTTACGATGTTAGTAAAGGCCTAATTCAACAACAATGCCTCGAATCGCTTCCTTTAACTTTTGATAATGAATCACCATCAGAAAAGACTGTTTACAATTGATTTGCATAATCTCGTCGTGGTTGTGCTTCTGTCAGCGATAAATTTCGTGAAGGTCGACCAAATTCGGTTTTTGTTCCGAAAAATATCGATGCTGTGCGCAACATGACTGAAGAGGATCAGCAAGTGACTTACCGTAAGATAGAGGTATCCTTAGGCATGAATATTTAGCTGTGAAAAAAATCAGTTCCCGTTGGATTTTGCATAATTTGACCGAAACTCAAAAACAGGCTCGTGTCAATTGATGTAAGGAAATGCTCAAAAAACCTAGGACTTGCAAAATCCGTATCCAACATCGTAACAGGGGACGAAACTTCAGTCAACTATTTAGGTGTTCTAAGATGAACCGAATCCAACAAAAGTGGTTCGTTCGCTTCCAACAAAATGATCTTCTGAATGGTATACAATAATTTGTTTGCCAGAAGTCATCATTGAAATCAGGAAAAAAAACGAAAACGTCCCATCATTCTTTATCTTGACAATGCCAGCTCTCACACAGCAAGTCAAACAATTGATTACATAGGACCAAAAAAAAAAAAATTGTAGTTGAAAGGTGAGATACCATACCAAGAAGCTGTTGAATTCTTCCAAAACCATGTTTTTCAGGTACCAATTTCAGAGTGGAAAAAGTGTTTTGAGAATTGATTCGAACGCATTCAAAAGTGTATAAATCTTGAAGGCGAATGTTTTGAGAAACAATAAAACGATTTGTAACAAAAAACTTTGTTTCTTTCATTGTTTTTGTAAAAACTTAAAAGATATTTGATATAAAATTGAAATATTAATTTTTTTAGTCTAAATAGGCGTAAAAAAAGTAAATACTGAAGTATTCACAAAAAATAAACAAAGCTGTTGTCGATTATTCCTCTCGGAGTTCTAAAATAAGTTCTTTGATTTTATTATTCTAACAAAAACTTAATCCGAACACTACAATTCGATATTTAAATTAATAATAAACTTTATACAAAATTATTAATTAGAAAAAAAAAGTGGACAAGAAAAGTTTCAGACATATTTCCAACTTACTTACAGGAGGTGAAAAGTTCCGAGACTTTCCCAGAAATGGCAGGGCAAACAAAAACCACATGATTTTCAGTTAGTGTGCAATTCTTAGAAGATTCCTGTAAAATTTTCATGACATTCTGTCTATTTAGTTTGCGAGTTACAACTGTTCGAGTGACTTTTGATTTTTGCAAAACGATCGAATAAAAAGAATTTCGTGTGTTGATTAAACATTTAATCTAGTCACTTTATACAAAAAAATGACCAATATTCTGAAAAAAACCCAAGTCATGATTTTCTTTGCTTCGGTATCAGAAATATTGTGTCAAAAGTTCGTTGAAATCGCGGCGGCAAAAAAAGGTAACTAACGTCAAAAGTTGCGAAAATCAGTTTTTCTCAAATACTTCGTAAACTATTGATTCTACGTAAATTTTACAAAATTTATGTACCCTTAAAATCTGCATAAAAAGCTTCTATACAAAATTTACGTGGAACTAATAGTTCTGGAGATATGAGGCTGAGAAATTTTGGAGAAAAGCGCATACTCCACTATACGTTTACGTATAGTTGTGTATGTAAACAATATGACACAATTATGCGTAGAAAAGCCATTTAATACACACATACCCATAATTCTGTTTGTCTGAAGTGTCCTTGAAGTTGACCCTTCTTCGTAATAATGATAGTAACGGCTTTGAATTGCAGCTGTCTAGAATTCCGTTGTAATCTCATGGGTCGATATACTATATATCTGAAAATATTACAAAAAATATTCCAAAATTTACATATTAGAGAAAACTTATTTTCGCGATCTTTGACCTGGAAAAACTTTTTGCGGACACGATTTCGCAATGGACTTTTGACACAATATTTCTGATACGAAAACAAAGAAAATCCCGAAAGAAAATCTTCACTTGGATTTTTTCAGAAGATGAATGCTATAATGACTGGATAAATTGCTTTTTGATGGAAAAACATACAGCGAGAACCCAAGAAGTGTTATGACAGATCTGCTTCGTCGAAAACAAGTATATGTAGATGATTTAGTGAACTTAAATGCGGTCGTACAAGCGCCGCTGATGCACTACGTTCCGGACGTCCAAATGAGGCAGTCACTCCAGAAAAAAAATACAAAAAATCCACCATATTGTTCCGAATGTAACAGCCATAGCTGACACCATCAAGATATTAACAGAACGCGTGAGGCATATTTTGCATGAATATTTGCATATGAAAAAGCTATCGTACCGCGCACTATCACAATGGATCAAGAACAGCAACCTGTGGAAGATTCAGAACGCTGTTTGGCACTGTTTTGGCGTAATCCAAAGGAGTTGTTAGGTCTATTCGTAACAGTGGACGAAACATGGATTCACCACTACACGCCTGAGTCTAACAAGCAGTCCGCAGAGTGACTGGAACCGCATGTAAGCCGACCGAAGCGTCCAAAAACACGAACATCAGCTGGAAAGGTTTTGGCAAGTATTTTTTGAGATGTGTTTGGAATAATTCTGATCCGACTGGCTATCTTGGGACCGTTTGAGTTGTTGAAATCAAGAAAAAAAGACCGCATTTAGCAAAGAAAAAATTGCTGTTTCACCAAGATATTACAACTCCATAAAACCGATGGTGAAATTAGACCAATTGGACTATGAATTGCTTTCTCATCTGCCGTATTCACCAGATCTGGCCCCTAGCGATTATTACCTCTTACCAAATTTGAAAACGTGGGTTCAGGCAAAGAGATTTGGCATAAATGAAGAAGTCGAATGGGAAAAACTTAGGCTTATTTTAAGGCTTGGCAAATCGTGCTACATGAAAGGAATCTAACTGTTGGAAGATAGCTCAAATAAGTGAATCGCTCTTGAAGGTAACTGTGTTGGAGAATAAAATCGATTTTTGGCAAAAACATTGTATTTTCTTCAGAAGTCTCAGGGCTACTCCATGTTAAATCTGACATTTCCCTCTATTTAACATTTTGGTTAAAACAGAAAATATATAAAAATGTTTAAAGAGGATATATAGCACGATATTCACGAAACCCTTTTGACCCTGTTAGCTTAGCATCTCACCTTAATATCTAAATATTATTAAAAATCTATACTGGAATCAATCAATGGAAGTTAAAATTGTGTTGGAAAACTGCGAAAGCATAAAAATAACCCAAGGTGTAAGACAAGGATGCATTCTCTCACCACTGCTGTTCAATCTTTAATCCGATGCTCTGTTTAATGAGGCCATCTATGAATCCGTTAAAGGAATAACAGTTAATGGGAGTACACTGAACAACATACCGTATGCTGATGATACTGTTCTATTAGCAAATAATATCAAAGATCTCCAGCAACTGATCAATCGAGTCCTAACAACCAGCGAAAAAATTTGGGTTAACTATGAATATAAGAAAAAACGAGGGGATGGTTAGAACAAAAAAAAATCTACCACCAAAATCCCTCGAAATCAGGGACAACACATATAGAAATATTTGGGAACTAATATAAATGACAAGTGGAACCCAAGAAAGGAAATATATTTCCGAATTGAATAGGCCCGAATAATATACATGAATATGAATAAATTTTTCCATCGCACAATAAATAAATAAATAATAAATAAATAAACTTTATTAATCCAGGAGACCATACACAATAGCATAGGACAAGTCAGGCAATATTTTAAATGAGTGAGAAAAAGTATTACAAATGAATTTACATAAATGTGATAAAGCAAACAAAAGTTAGCATCTTAACATTATCTGTTAAAAATCCTTTATACTTAGTAACATTTTTCCAAAAAAAAATCAATTAACGTTCTTTTATACAATTTTATATTATCAATATTTCGTAAATGGGGGGCAATTTATTGAATAGGTTGAATGCCAATATAACGGGGATTGTGTTCCGTTGTGGACAAACTGTGGACTGGAACAGCATAGTTATCACCGTACCTTGTATTATAATCGTGATAATAATTGTAAGTAACAAAATTCTGTGGTTTCTGCTTCACAAGTAACAAAATTTCAACCATATAAATACAAAGTACTTGAGGATCCTTAAATCCTTAAAAATCCGCCCAGAGGGATGCACTTCTCTGAGGGTTAACTATCGCTCTCATAGCTCTCTTTTGTAGCCGAAAAACCCTGAGGCAATATGAAGAACAACCCCAAAAAATTATGCCATACGTAATTCTTGAATAGAAATGTGCATAGTAATAAGACAACAAAACATTTCTATTGGTCAAATCTTTCAGTTTATATAATGCAAAACACGACGATGATAAAGTCCTGCAAAGAGCATCAACATGGCTTTCCCAAGTTAAGCTATTTTTCAAATGTATTCCTAAAAATTTTACTTCATCTACTTGTTGGATACTTTTCCCTTGAATTTTTAATAGATAACTTTCAGATATTGCTTTAGTTCGAGGAGTAAAATCAATGAATACAGTCTTTTGTCTATTTATACACAAATTATTTACATTAAACCATTTTAAAAATTTATTTAAAATATCTTGTGCACACACTGGCACTTCTTCTTAACTTTTGTAAAAGCAAACGTACCTATTATCATCGGCAAACATGATGAGATTATGTTGCTCTTCTATATCGTTCACAAAAAGCAAAAACAACAGAGGTCCTAAGACAGACCCCTGCGGTACACCTATATTTATCGGTAATATGTCCGAATTTGCTGTATTTACATGTACGAGTTGGGTTCTCCCAGTTAAGTAACTCCTAAGTAGTTCATTAATTTTTCCCCTCAATCCATACGCATTCAACTTATCCAGCAGAAGATCGTGATTTACAAGGTCAAACGCCTTACTTAAGTCCATAAGTAGGCCTAATGTTTTCATTTTCAGATCTAGATTAATAAATTCGTAAATTGCCGATATTGTGGATTTGCCCTTGAGAAATCCATTTTGTGCCCCATGCAAAATGACATACTTTATTACAAATGCTAATATCTTATTAACCATTACTCTTTCCAAATTTTTGATAATATAGAGAGCAGTCTTAGTTTCGAAATCCGAATAAGAATGGTGAGCGCGTATATATTTTATGGATGTGAGTACTGGACCCTTGACCCTGGTTCAGAGAAACGACTGTAATCTTTTGAAATGTACATTTATAGATGCCTTCTTCGCATCTCCTGGGTACAGAAAATAAAAAACACAAAAGTACTGGAAGGAATGAACAAAATGAAGGAGTTACTAACAACCATAAAAATAAAAAAAAAAACTCAATACTTCGGACATATACTGAGGGGCCCCAAGTACGAATTGCTGCGTCTAATTATTGAGGGCAAAATGAAGGGCAAACGATCGATCGGAAGACGACAGAATGCTTGGCTGAAGCAGCAATTTCTAAAGTTCGTTTAGCTGTATGGATTGTCAACCTTCGTGAGGAGATGGCGTCGTAAAAAGAAGAGCATCTTACGTATTTGACCGATTGGAAATATTAAACGAATATTATAATTTTCAGATTTATTCGCTCCAAGAACCCTGAAAAGAACATATAACATATATATATATATATTATATATATATATATATATATATATATATATATATATATATATATATATATATATATAAAAGCAACCCCTCTAACTCTTTCTCCTATCTGTTTAACCCCATATATGTAGAGTTATAAATAATGAAACAACACAATGTCTTGACTCCGAAAATGACATGTAATACGATATAAACGAGGCGATTTCTCTAATCCCCTTACCCACCTCTTTAAGCAATCATATGTTTAATTATAAATACTTAAAAATAATGAAAAAAATAACAGAATGCTCAGAATCGACTCGAAGAACCCCAAAAGGATGTACAACCCAATATATTTGAAAAAACCTCCATAATACATTTTCCCACCCCAAAAAATTCGCCACTTTATATGTTTGACTATAAATAATAATACCTAAAATTTGTTCATTATGTTCACAAAAACCAAGAAAAATTCTGATAATGATCTAGAAAATAAACAAAATTTATCAACCTTTACTATCTTCCTCTTTAACAATGTTATCTAAAAATTACAGGTTCCATCTCTACCTCAAGTATTAAATACGTACCTAATTCGATATCGATATCACATGTCGTTCGGAAGTTATCGTACCAACATTTCAAGAGACAGAGACACACAGATACTGACTAAATTGAATGACTATGTTTTTGTGACCTGGGGACCTTGAAACAGGCAGGCAAAACTCTCGAGTGCTTGTTTTTTCACGAAACCAATACTACCTTTTAGCAAGGGTAGTAAAAAAAAGATTTTTTGTACGAAAGAAATTTGCTCTGAATAAAATCTGCTTTACGTAATGTTAATATTCTTGGAATATCATCTTGTTTATTTCTCACATTTTACCACAATCTCACCGAGATGCTGAACATTGTCATCTTCATACAGAAGAATATAGTAAATAATATGATATATGTTCGCAAATTGCGAATTATCTCAACCAGCAATAAGAATAAGGCCTCTAATTTGACGAATGAGAAACAGCATGCTCGGGTTTTTCATTGCATCTATTCAAAACGCGGGAAGTTCAAGGTCAAAACTTACTGACGGTCTTGTTCTGATAGGTCGTTATATATTTTCCTGGGTTTTTAAATATTATGCTTTTTAAAATTTATGCATATGGCTCCAGAAGATTTCGCCGAGATTATCGTAATCGGTGTCTATGTATCAACTCTCTTAGGTAAATTCGCATATAAAAAGTAGATGAAATGGACACATACTCTTACTATCTTCCCTAAGTTATCACGTATTGTCATAAAGCTGCGAATTATGTTTAAATTACCACGAAAAAACTTATTTAAGCAGAATTGGTAAATTTTGTTATTTTACCGGTAAAATTTGATTCCTAAAGGTAATTTTAAACGTTAAGACTTCCCAGAATGTAACTCTGTCAAGAATTTATAAGCTAAAGCTTTCCGCAATAGGCAGGTATACTTCAAGGGACGTATAAATAACACTATACATCAGTTATTTTTGAAAGTTTTCTATTATTATGAGGCTCGTTTTTAAAGTGAATACCGTTTTGATATTTATACAATTTTATTTTACATAACGCCCGTACCTTCATCTGCTTTTCGACATAATTTCTACATATATTAAGGTACCTGTCGTATCGTAAGACCAGCTTCTGTATTCTATCCTCATAGAAATCTGCTCTCTTCTTTGCTAACCACTGCAGCACGGCCGTTTTGGCCTCGTCGTCGGTATCCTAGCGCTGACCGCCAAGGTGCTCCTTTAAGTGTAGAAACAAATGGTAGTTATAGGGCGTTAGGTCAGGGCTATGCGGGGGGGAGGGGGTGATCATCTTGTTCCCCAGCCACATGATGTAATGCAATCTTGGGTTCGATGAGCCACTTGTAGACGAGCAGCGTCGTGAAGTAATACGAGCCCTCTACTGAGCATACCATGCCTTTTGTTTTGGATTGCAGGGTGCAATTTATTTAAGGTCTCACACTATGTCCCAGTATTTACGTGTTCTCCGAAGTAAAAAATCCAAAAGGAACACCCCTGCCCATCTCAAAACACAGTGCACACCATTTTTCCGAATAAAATTGTTTGCTTGAACGTTCACAACATTCCATGGATTGTTGTTTTGATTCCGGTGTAACGTAAGGTTGTGGCACCAATCACAGTTTGGCGTAAAAATTAATTACCTTCGGCATTGTACCTCTCGAGGAAAGTCAAAGCACTGGCTAAACGGATCACTTTGTGCATCTCAGTCAGTAATTTTGGTGTCCAGCGTAAGCATTTCCGATAATTTAAGCGTTCTGCCATAATTTCATCGAGAACACTTCTTGAAACTTGAGCAAATACATTAGATGATAATGAAATCGTAAAGCGTCTATTTTCTCGAACTTGTTCATCAACTTTCGGCACCAAATCATCATTAATGACGGACAGTCGCCCACTTCGTCCCTCATAGTGCACGTTTCTACGTCTTTACAGCGTTTCTGCCATACACTTACAATTACGGCGCGTACACGGTCAAACAAACGAAAACTCAGACTAATGCTTCCGTTAAGGCGTTGGTGGCTAGTCAATAGATGCGGATACTCAGTGCATGTGTAGAACGACGATCACAATGCTGCAGCGGCCATATTTCAAATCGGCACTTACTTAAAAAACGCCCCTCGTATATGGACACAAAACAACCGAGAAGCAATTAAATAAAGTAATGTCAGAGAAAATATCCATATCACAGAGGACAAATCTCTTGACTTAATGTGTGGTTTTATTATTTTGTTCAGTAATAAATCACTAATAAAAAACCAATAATGTGTAATTTGTCTATTAATAACTAAGTAGAAGTAATAAAAATATTAAAAAGTAAATCGTAGTATCATCGATGTTATGTTTGTATCGATGACAAATTTCTACTCTGTTGCTGATATTCAGATACAAATTATCTTTTGTCAAGAAAACATCACGAAAATGTGTTTTAGAAAATGAAAACGTGTCAAATATTCAGTTAAAAGACAATGTACAGTCTGTCAAGTAAAAACGTGTCCGCGATAATTCATTATTCGTAGATGCGATTCTAGTAAAATTCACGTAAAATCCAAAATGAGTCACTTGTTTTCGCGTCGGTTCGAGGCAGTCTTTCTTTGTTCCCATCCAAAGAGACCTAAAATGACACATTCCGCGGCTACTAAATATATTAAAAAGTCGGTGTCGTTTATGTCGATGACTTGCCAAACGTGGCTCGGTAGGCAGTCACTCCAATTGTTGAAAAATGAATGTCTTTCTTTTCACGAGACCCAAAATTGACGCTGCGTCAAGGAGCGGCAACATTAAGAAAATCGGGTTTGAATGTGACCCATGAGACCATTCGACAACATCTTCGTGCTCATGATGTCAAATTCCGAAGTACGTTGAAGAAACCTTTACTGGACGAACATCACGTCGCGAAGCGGCTTACTTGGGCCCACAATAAGATACTAGAGTGGTCCTCACAATCGCCGGACGTCAACCCTATTTAAAACGTTTAGTCCCTTGTAAAGAGAAAGCTCAGGGGAAAGACCTTGATGGCTTTGACTCAACTGTCTAGCGAGATTCGACCAATTTACACAAATCTGGTCGACTGCATGCCTCGAAGATGCCAGGCGATTATCCAGGAGGCGATTGGACAACTAAGGTTATTGCGCCGTTGTTTGCACATCAAAGAATACATTGATGGCAAAAAGTTTTCTCCAAACACGTTTTTTCCAGAATACGATCGGTCACGTTCTTACTTGACAGACTGTATTTTAAGGATATTTAAGGGTCAGTTTGCGCGAGTAAATTACCGAAGTGAGTGAGTAAACTGCATATACTTTCTCCACGTTGTTTATACATATTAAAGTACTTCTCTGGTAAACAAGGAATTCAGAGTTTGACGTTCTCACACTAAAAATAATTCAATTTAAAAATAACCGGTCAAGTGCAAGTCGGACTTGCGCAATTCTTGTTCCGTACGTTGATTGCTTTTAAAATAAAATTATTGTTACGGAATATAAAATGATCAGTGACTTCAAAAAAAACATCCCAAATGAGTTTTCAACAAAGTTTTTTTCCGATCTTTAGTGAAAACTGATTACCTTAAAATTGTTGTTTTTTTTTATGTACCAGACAAAATTATTAAAGTTAATGCACTCGTGATAATTTTCATTCAATCTACACCCTGTAGAGAATATTCGAGAATGTTTTCAAAATATTTTGATCAGTACTTTTTGAGATAAGGGGGGGACAGCAAGTTTTCGCACTTTTTTTAAAAATAATACAAAGAGAATTGTGTGTAAGTATTACATATATATATATATATATATATATATATATATATATATATATATATATATATATATATATATATATATATATATATATATGAACTCGTCTTTTTACAAGCTTTCATTTGGCACCCAACTCTATGACCTGGTAATTTTTTTTCACTTTCGATTTCACCCCCCAAAACTAACCCCCTAAGTCAAAATTTGACTTTCAAAACTACACGTCTCTGATGAGGATATCAATTCCTATATTAGCGCCAAATTTCAACTTTCTATTTCAAATAGTTTCATAGAAAATCGGATATGACAGACGGACAGACAGACACCGAAGTGATCTTATAAGTGTTCCGTACGGAACACTAATTACAACTTAAGACTTTGAATCACAGGGATTTATAGCAAGATATTAACCCGAAGATCAAAAGAATCAGCAGAGGAGGGGTTTTAAAAAATATTAATAACTGAATTAAATAACAATAAATGTACTTTTAAATAGTTCTTGGAAATCTCACATTTTAAATAAACACAATTTTGCCAATAGAGAGTGCTGTAGGGTAGCTCTATACACAAAACATTTTACAAAGAGGATTATTTCTATA
This sequence comes from Pachyrhynchus sulphureomaculatus, assembly GCA_019049505.1. Classification (NCBI taxonomy): domain Eukaryota; kingdom Metazoa; phylum Arthropoda; class Insecta; order Coleoptera; family Curculionidae; genus Pachyrhynchus; species Pachyrhynchus sulphureomaculatus. The sequence goes on from CM032447.1 coordinate 50,115,749, forward strand.
GCTACAATACTAAGGACTATTCGTTTCTTACGGATAATATCAGTGAAACAAGATTTTTTAAGAATATTAAGCCTACACTCTAATACCTCGTTGACCCTGCTTAATACCTATATATACCTTTTTTTATGTCTACAATCACAAACGTAATCTTAGTTTCTTCCATTTATTCTTTTCGTTTTTTTTTTTCTGCTTACTTTTTTTAAGCCATATCAGCGAAAATAAGTGAAGGTAATTAAAGCAGGAAAAAAAAAACTCTTTTATCCCAGTTTAATTTTATTCTATAATACTTCGTAATAATTAGTTTATTTTTCTGAAAAAAAAAAATTAAATAAAAAATTGGGGTATGCATTAAAATATCTACAAAAAATCATATAATGTAATATGGTAATTTTTTTCTGTTTTTTGTTGGAATAATAAACATATACTTTGCATAATTATTTATATTAAAACATTAAAGAGGCGAAAGGGGTAGAAAAGGAGATTAGAGGGGTTGTTTCGCATACATACCGTTATATGTTCTTTTTAAGGTTGTTAGAGTCGAGGAATTACAAAATTAGGTTATTTTTTCATTATTTTCAATTTTAACCCAAGAAGGAAAACATAAAAACAGGCAACTTTCAGTAAGACCAAGGAGAGTTGGTATGCCACAAAATGTTATAGCTGTAGAAGCGCGAATTGGCCGAAATCCTCTTCATAAACAAAAAATTTCATCTCGTGACGTGACAAAAAAATGTTTCGTATTATTAAAGAAGACCTCCTAAGAGTTAGCGCTTATAAGAGAACTGGTTATTTGCTAATGGAAGATTTAAACGGGGCAAAAATCTAAACATTTGTTGAAAGGATACGCTAATGACAAACACAGAAAAATTTGGTTTACCGACGAAGAAATTTTCACTGTGTGACAATCTTTCAATAAGCAAAATGATAGAATGTATGCCATATCTTCTAAAGAAGCATCTGAACTTGTTCCGAAAGTTCGGAGGTGTCATCATCCAGCATCAGTTATGATTTGGTCGGGAGTCAGCTTTGATGGGGTTACCCGTATTCTTTTTTGTGAAAAAGGGGTGAAAACTTCGGCTCAAATATATCAAGACACTGTTTTAGAGAACGTTGTGAAACTCCTAAACCATACTTTTTTCAAAAATAAGTATGGGGTCTTGCAACAAGATTCTGCACGAGGACACAAAACTAAAACAACAATTGGCTTCAACAAAATGTTTCTTCATTTATTACTACAGACGTTTGGCCTTCTGCAAATCCTGATCTAAATCCTTTAGATTATAAACTATGGTTTAGAGGGTATGGTTTGCTCTAAAAGACATGCCAATCTTGACTCTCTAAAACGAACTTTAACAAAAGCGGTGAACAATTTTCAGTTAGATCAAATGCGTGCTGACATAGACGAATGGCTAATCGTTTGAGAGCTTGTGTAAAAGCAAGAGGGGGACATTTTGAGTAAATGTTAAATTAATTTTGTCATTATGAATATAAGAATTGATTCCATAATAATTTATTTTAATTTTCATAGAAATTAAATGTTTAGGCATGTATTTATGGGAGTACTATGTATATTCCTTCAGGATACAGCTGGTACAAGAATGAATTCGAACTGACACTGCTTAGAAGCTCACTTAAATGAACCAAATATTTGAATACTTTTTTACATTCACAAACATCCTATTCTTCGATTTTCACCTTAACGGATACAAAAATGAGCAGAAACTACCGCTAGTACTGATTGTCAAATCTAAAATTAAAGCATTGAAAGCATTTCCACTCCCCTTAAAGTGACAATTCGGACCGGAATGTCGGTACGGATCGGTTTACTTTTTTGAGGATGACGCGGCCGAACAATAACTGTAAATTCGGAGTGATACGTGAAATTGTTTGAAAGTTTCTTTACACTGGCTGGATTCCTGAAAGTGCCTATCAGCTTTACGTCCGCGTATTCGTTTCTATTCTATTTTTAGGGTATTTTTACGTAAACTTTAATAGTTATAACCATAAGACCTAACTTCAGCAGGCGGGGACGTCGTTACATACTTTAAATATATCTTTGTCAACCCTCCTATGAATTTCCCGAATAAACTGACTTTTAAAAAGGTAACATGAGTTGACCTCCACGGAGCCGGATTTGACGTCGATAGATTTTTTCTTGTAGTAATACCTCAGACTTGGGTATACCTTCTTGCTGTCTTTAACAATTAAAATATCAAATTATGTACCGAGAACTGTTCAATAGTTGCACCGGGCTGCTTAGAAGAACGAGAACGTAAGCTTCCACCTCTTGATGACATTATTTTTTAAAGAAATATTTTTTTAGGGATGTAGTCTGATATACTTTAAACTCTTTTTCTTTTATTTATCAAATTTTTTTTTCCTGTAAGTTGATGCGATGATTGACTTAAGGCAGTCATCGCTCCTGACGTGGTTAGGGAAACGCGCGTCAAGTCAAAAATACGTAAAAACTAATAAGCTAGACAATATTAATTTAATTTGAAATATAACAGACATTATCACATTTTCAGCATTTGTGTTGATACAAAAACAAAAAATATTAGGTTTCTTCCAATTTATAAATTGATATGTGGTAATTTAACAAAGTACCGTTGATGAACTTGATAAAAAGACAATTTCATGACATTTCAGCCACGGTTTCTCAGGCCTTGTCTTTTTGTTTTTGACGCTGATGCTTATTAGCTAATGTATATCACTGATATAATAATAATAATAAATGACGCTATAACCTATTAAAGTGATTAAACTCTGCATAATGTAAAATACACATCAGTATAACATAAAATTGTTTAATGGTTCCATAAACTTTCTGGATATGATAACTTACATGACGCACTTTTCAGTCTTCATAAAATGTGTCGTTTCTTGACATCTACAAAATATGTTCTATGCTATTCTTAGTTATTTTATGAGAATATCTAAAAATAATTTCTCTGAAAGTATATTCGTAGTCATGAAACAAATCGATCAATGTTTTTTAGTTTTTATTATTGAACGTATTTTTTAGTGGATTTTCCGGAATATAAGTTAAAGTTATTTTTTATTTTCAATTCTTTGATCGGTTAATATTTACTTAAAACATACTTTCACAATCAACAAAAACCATGGCTGACGAGAAGAGAGGGAACGGGGTGTTATATTTATGGACCGGCCTTTCTAAATGGTTGGTAAAATTTCATTTTACGAAAGGATTCATTTTTTTGGAAATTTCCTCCCTCCCCTGGCCACTCGTCACTTTGAGAAGGGGGTAAAATTTTAGTATAAGGGAAGGTGCATTTTTGATAAGTGAGAACTCTTTTTATAGAAATCTTTCTCTGGTGATCGATTCTTGAAGTTAGCAAATTTTAATTACGAGTATAAAAGACACTTGCCATTCTATGGTAAATTTGAGGCTTTTCATAATGCATTGCAGTGTTGAATTAGTACGTAAGCCCACAAAGTTCCGAAAGTCAAGATAAGAAATACGTGCATGCTTCTGAGTTACTTTGAGAACCTGAAACCGAATCTTGTCTATTGCGTTAGTTTACCATTGACACAGCTATCTATGAAATATGAGATTACCTGTTGTTTACGTCTTGAAACGTGCTGAAAAATACAAATATGAAATAGTTTTTGTTACAATTTGCTGAAATAAATAAAAGGAGTGATATGTTATAGTGTGTATGTCATATCTAATTTTTAACCTCTCTGACTTGTTTAGTGCCTTTTTACTATAAAATTTGTAACTGTTACAAAAGAAACAAATTGTTTATTAATTATTTTGAAGCATGGAAATAATGATATGTTTAACTTATTACAATAATGAAATAGGTATCGGCACGTAGTTTTCAATTCACCGTGAGACAGACGCAGGCCCGATGTTTCTGGAATAAATTTTTGATCCCTCTTAAAAGTAGTTTTACATGTTATTTTCTAGGGGTGCGATTTATCAATATTTTTTTAAATTCCTTTAACTACAGAAATATAGCAGTTGTGATATGTTAAGTTATTTTTTTTATAACGCCCTATATATATATATATATATATATATATATATATATATATTGTATATATATGTATATATATATATATATATATATATATATATATATATATATATATATATATATATATATATATATATAATAATAATAATAATCTTCTTCATAAGGAATCAAATTATTTTCCAATATCTCAAGATACATTTGAGCTTCCATTTTGCCATTTATCTTTGCCAATGGCCCCGTAGCAGACCGTCGAAAATAACCACATACCATGATATTTCCACCGTCATGTTTGACAGTAGATACAAGGTACTTTGAGTTACATCTTATATCACCTGGTCTTCTTACATAACTTACTTCCAAAGAGATTGAACCTACTTTCGTCACTAAAGATTACTAGAGACCACTAATTTTGAGTCCAGTCTTTACGTTCCTTAGCAAATTTCAATCTCTCTTTTCTGTGACGCTTTATAAGAAGTGGCTTTTTAACAGCACGCCTACTATGAAGATTTTCAGATACCAGACGACGCCTAATAGTAATGTCTGACACAAATACACTCTGATATTCCTGCCTTAGTTTTTTAATAATATCAACAGCAGTTTTCTTGGGATGATTTTTTTTCGCTTTTCGAGTTATAATTTTGTCTACTCTCTTACTTTTTTTTCGAGGTCTACCACTTTTAAATACCGGATCAACAGTGCTCCTTCTCGAGAACTTCTTAACAATTTTGCTGTCAGTGCCCCTATGCATATTTAAAGATTTTGCTGTTTCAGTTTGCTTGTTTCCACTTTGATACAAAGAAATAATTTTATGTTTCAGATCTGAACTGTAATATTTGCACTTTGGCATTTTGGCAAAAACCGCGCTCTTAAACAATGCTACTAAATTACTTCGTATTAACAATAATGTACTCTTAGAGCAGAATGATAAAATTATTTCAATGTTTTTGATAAGGACAAAACGCACTTCTTAAAATCCTTACCTACCAGAAAAGGGAAACAAAGTTTTTATAGACAATAATAAAATTCTATAAAGAAATTGTCACCAAGACAAGACAAGTTTTTTTATTCCTAAAGGATAGTATTTTATATTTTTGATTAAAAAAATGTTCGCCACTATATATATATATATATATATATATATATATATATATATATATATATATATATATATATATACATATATAAGGAACATAAGGCGAGAAGATGTGAAGACCACTCTACGATATGCCTGATGAGTCATACCGCAAAAATGCGAATAATATACAATCGAGTCCGCAGTAAATGTGAGATGATGGCTCAAAGATACCTAGAAGTGCAAAAAAAGCTGTACACGTGTTTCATTGGCTACAGAAAGGCATTTGACCACATCAAACATGACAAACTAATTCATATTTTGCAAGAAGTGGACCGGATGGACGAGATATAATAATTATCTGCAACATATATTGGAACCATAGAGGATGCGTTAGCATCGAAAATGGCAATACAAATTATAAAGATAAAAAGAGGGGTCCGACAAGGATGCTTTTTATCTCCATTCCTTTTTAACGTGTACGCTGAATATATAATTAAGGTATCGTTATAAGAATGTTCACAAGGCGCCAAAATCAATGGAATTGTAGTCATCAATTTAAGATATGCAGATGGCACCGTGGTTCTGGCAGAGTCTGAGAAAGATTTACAAACGCTGATAAATATTCTGTCAGAATCAAGTACCCGATTGGGATTACAAATAAACCCCATGAAAACCAGAACTCTTGTCGACGTGAGACGAAAATGCGAAGAACAATGCTCAAATAGTCATCTACGATGATATCATCCAAAACGTCGATAGGAGACGCATTGAGCTAGCCAGAGCCAGCCTCATCAACGTGTGAAAGTTCTTGTATCACCCGAAGTTATCCATCCATACAAGATTACGAACATTATAGTGCAACATCTGGCCACTACTATTCTAAGGGTGCCAAGTGTGGACCCTTAAACAGGAGGACATAAGAAAGCTCCAAGCGTTCGAAATGTATGTAGCTATACAGACGAATGTTACGGATCAGCTGGTCTAGCAGAAAGACAAATGCAGAAGCGCTAAGCAAGATGAATGCTTCACAATGGCTAGTCCAGACAGTTAAGATCAGAAAAACAGCCTACCTCGGACACATAATGCGTCTTATAGAATATGAACAACTTCAAATCATACTGGAAGGAAAAATAGATGGAAGACGAGGCTAGAAAGAAAAAATCATGGCTAAGAAACATAAAAGACTGAACGAACACCGACGGAAACATTCTGATACATATAGCACAGAATAGAAACGAATTTGCCATAGTGGTCGCCAACCTCAACAGAGAAGGAACATAGGAGGATATATATATATATATATATATATATATATATATATATATATATATATATATATATATATATATATATATATATATATATATATATATATATATATATATATATATATATATATATATATATATATATATTCGTATATATATATATATATATATATATATATATATATATATATATATATATATATATATATATATATATATATATATATATATATATATATATATATATATATATATATATATATATATATATATATATATATATATATATATATATATATATATGTATATATATATATATATATATATATATATATATATATATATATATATATATATATATATATATATATATATATATATATATATATATATATATATACGTATATATATATATATATATATATATATATATATATATTTTTTTTTTTTTTTATGGGTCTAGCTCACGTGCTGCAGGGAAATCCCTAAAGCGCTCCAGGAGCGGCACGAGTGCGGAAAAAGCGATTCACGTTGTTCTTGAATCGCTGTAAATTGTACTCGGTGAGAAACACAGCGCTGGGCAAATTATTCCAAAGGGATGACGTTCTCCATATAAAAGACTGCTTGAAAAGCGTTGTACGCGGAGTAACAAGCTGAACCTCATACGGATGCGAAGCACCAGCGCGACGTGTATTTCTAACATGCACCGCTTTGGGACGAATTAAGCGGGCTACATCCCTTCGAACACTTTCCATGAAAATACTTGTAGAACAAACTCAAGTCGCCAACCGTTCTTCGATGTTCCAGCGAATCAAGGCCGCCGGTCAATTCCGGGTCCCCAATCAGACGGACCGCTCTTCTCTGAACAGAATCCAATAAATGCAGTGTATGTTTGGGAGGGGAGCTCCAAACGTGGGAGCAGTATTCCATAGTTGGTCGAATTTGGGCTTTGTAAAGAATTAACAGTTGCTGTGGGGTGTAAAGCTTTCTGGTTCTAAATAATATTCCCAACTTTTGAGAAGCTCTCCTTGCTATGCCTGCAACATGTTCATGCCAAGACATATTTGCTCCCAAACTAACGCCCAACAAATTGAGCGACGTTGCTAGGGGAATGGAGTGCCCCGACATAACTATGTCGGGTTCAGCAACGTTAACTTTTTTAGAAAAAACTGCCGCTTGGGTTTTTGTAGCGTTAAATTCCACTTGGTTACTGTCACCCCAAGATAGAATTTCTTCCAGGTCTTTGTTAAGTTGAATGACCTCCTGCTGTCTGCGGATATTCGCCTGAGCAGTCGATGTCCGAGCGTTCAAGGTGAATGAAGAGACAAGCGTACTGTCATCTGCAAAGCTATAGATTGGATTCCCGGTCTTTTCCAGCAGATCGTTAATGTAAATGAGAAAGAGAGTAGGAGACAGTATGGAGCCCTGGGGCACACCGGCGTTGACAGTGAGGGTGTTAGAAAGAAATCCGTCGACCGCCACTCGTAAAGAACGCTCTCTGAGGAAACATGAGAGCGACAAACAGAACCTTTCAGACATACCATAAGAGCGCAACTTAGCCAACAGTCCATCGTGCCAAACACGGTCGAATGCCTTGGATATGTCAAGAGCAACCGCTCGAGATTCTCCAAAGTGTTCAATTGCGTTGTTCCAAACATGTGTTACATAAGTCAGAAGATCTCCTGTTGATCTATGTTTACGAAAATCATATTGGTGATCGCTAATAATATTGAATCGTTCAAGATATTTTAGAAGATGCTCATTGATAACCTTTTCCATGACTTTCGATATTATTGAAAACAGTGCAACTGGTCGGTAATTATTTGGCAAGGTCTTCTTACCTTTTTTAGGTATCGGCTGAACCGCGGCACATTTCCAGCAGGACAGAAATATTGCCTTTCTGTAGGATAGGTTAAAAAGTCTACAGAAAACTGGTGTTAGTTCCCTTGCACAGTTTTTGAGAACTATGGTAGGTATTCCGTCAGCGCCAGAAGCCTTCTTGGTGTCTAGCTTCATTAAAATACGCTTTATGATGCGCTGTCTGAAAACAACATCGGGCATCCTCGACTGCAATATGGGAATATTAGGTGGTGTTTTTTCCTTGGAAGTCGACGGTAGAATGTGAAGCAAAGAGTTCAGCCAACAAGTTCGCTCTCTCAACAGGTGTGGTTGCAATGGAATTATCTGGCCGTGTGAGTGGTGGTATGGTGGATTTGGTAAAATTTTGACTAACTGCCTTAGCGACTGCCCAAAAGGACCTGGAATTGTTGGGACAAGCGAGAAGTTTGTTTCTAATTCGTTGATTGTGTGCCTTCTTGGTTTCGTCGATAATTCCCTTGCATCTGTTCCGGGCATGAACAAAGATGTTACGATTTACGGTGTTAGGATTTTCACGCCATTGTCGGTAGGCAATATGTTTAGAAGCAACAGCTTCTTTGCATTTTCGGTCGAACCAAGGCTTGCCGTTGGAGGAGCATTTCTTCGAAAAAGGGATGTAAGCTTCCATACCAGCCAAAATAACATCGGAGACCTCCCTGGCGTAGTCAGATGGGTTATCGGATCGAAAACAAATGTCCATCCAAGGGAAAGTTCGAAAGTATTCCATGAGATCTTCCCATTTAGCAGTTTTGTAGTGCCAAATCTTGCGCGGCCTAGGCGCCTCTCTGTCACTGATTGGTAGGATACTCGATGTCGAAAGCAGTTTATGGTCGGAAGAACCTAACGGCGGATTTACGGTGACCGTGTAAATCTCCGGATTGGTGGTTAAAAACAGATCAAGAAGACTGGCGAACTCCCCGTCTCGATCAGGGATCCATGTTGGTTCGTCAATAAGCTGAGTTAAGCCATAACTGATTGAGAATGGCTCAGCTTCACGACCTTGTTCGTCGGTAGTATTTGAATATTTAAGCCAGTTGATATTGTGGACATTAAAGTCGCCCAGGATGGCAATTTCGGCACTTGGATAGTTACTTTGTAAATGATCGATGGTGTCTGCAAGAGAAGCGAAAAGTGTTCGAAAATTGGTATCACTTGGTGGTCGATACAGGATACAGATGAACCTTGTAGTTTGTTGAGTCGTTATTTTTAACCACATAACATCAAAGTTTGGGGGCTCCAGAGCTTCTTCTCGTTGACAAGAGAGGTCGCTTCTGACAAAAAGACAGATTCCAAAGTTACGCCTAAATCGGGAATAGAAGTCGTACCCAGGATAAATATAAATAAATATATATTCAACAAGAGTTCCGGTATGAAAGATCTATCGAAGGTATTTAATATAAACAAGATAATTAAAGTAAAAAAACTGCTTTTCCCCAGTTTAATATGGTATTAGGTTACCATCTCAAAATATTTGAATTTTTTATTACAGAAAAGGTAATTAAAAATATAAAGGGAAATCCATACGGCTTAAAAACAGGGGTCAGTGGTTTTATCAGTATCTGTAATAACTTATTTATACGTATCTCTTGAACTGGAATTCAAAGTGTCTATGAATTATTTATTTGCAAAAAAAAGCAAATATATGATGTATGGGTAGGGTGTTTACATTCATAATAATATTTGTTAAATGAAACATTATAGACGTCACTAACAGGTTCACAGTTTGAAATGAGTTACAAAGGAAAAAAAAATATATTTTATAGGACGGACGTTTCTAGAAGTTTTTTTTTTTAATAATTTGTTATTTGCGATTTTTCAGAGTTTTAGTTTTTATGAAAATTGATGGATAAAAGAATTTTTTTTCACATTTTACCGTTCAGATTAAAAATGAAAGTAGTGGCAATAGAGAATCGAATATCGTGTCGTCGCAAGGGCCCACAATGCATGCTTATCCCGTTACGTCATTTATATTATTGATACTATGTCTAACTTCACGGATTGTATGTTAAATCGTTTACTATTTTTATTTTAAAAAAAAACCTTTTACTTCCAACACCTAACCTGAACTTTGAAACATCAAAAAAGGCTATTGTAATACCGCAGTAAACATAAAACACAGTAACGACGCTCAAGAAAATTTTTAGGTCCTATTTTTATCACGCATGTGTCCCTTATCATACTAACATGGTTGTTAGCTCGGTCGCGGGTTGTGTTTACGTCTGGATTTCAAAGATAATTTTTTTATAACGTGCTCCGAAATTCATTATTAGTAATTTTCCAATAAATAAATGATTCGTTTGACGTTATATTTGAAAATAGTTATGAAAAAGATGTCAAGAGGAAGTTTTTGTTGTGCGGTTAGTGCTTGTAAAAATATATGTGGTATCTCCATAGTTTTTTTAGATTTCCGATACTAAAAGGTAATTTATTCATAATTATTTATTTCTATTATGCAGTATATTATATAAAGATTATGATAATTGTGTTCTCATATTGGAGATTAGGGCTGTTGATACTTTTAAAAATATTGAATTCGATATATCGAAAAAAATATCGATATTTTGATATATCGGCTCTATTTAAAAAAAAAAATGATAGGTCAGTCCAAAAATGAATTACACAGTTTTTTTTAATCAAGTATATTTTATTAAACAAATCAAATGACAAATCGACGAAATCGTTAGGTCACTGTACTCTCAGTAAATATAAAAAATAAAATTATGTGTATCAATATTTTTCAGCAAGAGTTTTTAAAAATACTCGTTGTTTATGTGTTCTGCTGTTCGACTATTGCGATTATTAGGCACCAGAAGATTAATTGTTGAAGCAACTCGTTTAGGTGCTACAGATGTAGCAAAAGAAATCAAATATTTTAAAGCCATTTCTGACAGCACGGGAATAAAGTGCCTACTATCTATCCAGAATTTTAAGGTATTAGATGACCTTGAAATATTCGGGTGATCTAAATATTGTTTTAATTTAGCAGACATTGTACCAAAACTTGTGCATATGCTCATATCTGTCCCATAGAGATGACGTTGTTTCTTCTGCTCTACATAGAGAAACTCCTACCGTAGGTGAAATATTTCCCCTTCTTTTATGTTCTATGGTAATGTCTTTTGACAGATGTGATATTGCATTAGCAACGGCTAGTGCTAAACTAAAATGCATTTTATACAAATGGACATCAAAGATGGTTGCTTTGGCCAAAAACAAGTTTTATTCTAAAGGCACCGATCTATCATTAATACCTTTCAACAAATCGTCCGGTAGCAGTAGATAGTTTGGTTTGTTCAATTTCTTGTCTTAATAAATTTGATAGTGGTATATTCAATAATATAGATTAAATAAATTACGCTAATATTGTTTTAAATAATTTACGAAAAAAACGGAAAATGAAAACTTATTTCAAAAAAATATCAACGCCGATATCCAGATTTTTCTTGAAAGAAAGAATTTGGATTTTTTAAAAAAACGCGGGCCTCATACCAGCAATATGGCGACAGGTCATGTGATCTTCACAAACTCGAACCCTTTGAGTTCAAAAGTGCCAAGTTGGACTGTTGCTACTGTGTTTTATGTTTACTGTGATAATGTGTTATTCAATGTATACCAAATATATTAACAAATTAAAATTTAGTCAATCAAAAAAAAAGTATTCAATGATAAAAAAAACTACAATCCTCTCTTAAACTAATAAAAATACGGGCGTACGGTAAAAAAGAAAATTCAAATGTGGACTATACAGATAAAAAAATTGTCAGGTATACTGAAAAAACCTCTCGATGTGTAAATAAAAATAAACTTTTTTTGTGATGTATGGCTAGATTATTATATTTTCATTATTTGCCATGAAATCGAAAATTAAAAAATATGTTTTTCGTGATTTAAAATCCTATGACCTAAAGAGAAGAAAAATTTTGGAGGGTAATTTTTTCACGAATATAATAATTTCCGACTGTTCCATAAGTATATTTCCGCCAACTTAATCGTTTGTATTTCTAACACTTTTTCTATATTCAACTGAAGGTTTTTTAAGAATAATTATATACCGTTTTTCATAAAGTTATTGAGATTATTTTTGAAAACTCTTAAACTGGTACACGCCTTTTTGTAATTTGTTCGTACTATGTTTTTTTTTATGGGGCTAGCACACGTGCTGCAGGGAAGTCCCTAAAGTGCTCCAGGAGCGGCATGAGTGCGGAAAAAGCGATTCAGGTTGTTCTTGAATCGCTGTAAATTGTACTCGGTGGGAAACACAGCGCTGGGCAAATTATTCCAAAGGGATGACGTTCTCCATATAAAAGATTGCTTGAAAAGCGTTGTACGCGGAGTAACAAGCTGAACCTCATACGGATGTGAAGCACCAGCGCGACGTGTATTTCTAACTTGCACCGCTTTGGGAGGAATTAAGCGGGCTACATCCTTCGAACACTTTCCATGAAAATACTTGTAGAACCGACTCAAGTCGCCAACCGTTCTTCGATGTTCCAGCGAATCAAGGCCGCCGGTCAATTCCGGGTCCAAAATCAGATGGATCGCTCTTCTCTGAACAGAATCCAACAAATGCAGTGTATGTTTGGGAGCGGAGCCCCAAACGTGGGAGCAGTATTCCATAGTTGGTCGAATTTGGGCTTTGTAAAGAATTAACAGTTGTTGTGGGGTGTAAAGCTTTCTGGTTCTCTAACTAATATTCCCAACTTTTGAGAAGCTCTCCTTGCTATGCCTGCAACATGTTCATGCCAGGACATATTTGCTCCCAAACTAACGCCCAACAAATTGAGCGACGATGCCAGGGGAATGGAGTGCCCCGACATAACTATGTCGGGTTCAGCAACGTTAACTTTTTTAGAAAAAACTGCCCCCTGGGTTTTTGTAGCGTTAAATTCCACTTGGTTACTGTCACTCCAAGATAGAATTTCTTCCAGGTCTTTGTTAAGTTGAACGACCTCCTGCTGTCAGCGGATATTCGCCTGAGCAGCCGATGTCCGAGCGTTCAAGGTGAATGAAGAGACAAGCGTACTGTCATCCGCAAAGCTGTAGATTGGATTCCCCCTGGTCTTTTCCAGCAGATCGTTAATGTAAATGAGAAAGAGAGTAGGAGACAGTATGGAGCCTTGGGGCACACCGGCGTTGATAGTGAGGGTGTTAGAAAGAAATCCGTCGACCGCCACTCGTAAAGAACGCTCTCTGAGGAAACATGAGAGCCACAAACAGAACCTTTCAGGCATACCATAAGAGCGTAGCTTAGCCAACAGTCCATCGTGCCAAACACGGTCGAATTCCTTGGATGTGTTAAGAGCAACCGCTCGAGATTCTCCAAAGTGTTCAATTGCGTTGTTCCAAACATGTGTTACATAAGTCAGAAGATCTCCTGTTGATCTATGTTTACGAAAACTATATTTTGTGATCGCTAATAATATTGAATCGTTCAAGATATTTTAGAAGATGCTCATTGATAACCTTTTCCATGACTTTCGATATTATTGAAAGCAGTGCGACTGGTCGGTAGTTATTTGGCAAGGTCTTCTTGCCTTTTTTAGGTATCGGCTGAACCGTGTCACATTTCCAGCAGGACGGAAATATTCCCTTTCTGTAGGATAGGTTAAAAAGTCTACAGAAAACTGGTGTTAGTTCCCTTGCACAGTTTTTGAGAACTATGGCAGGTATTCCGTCAGCGCCAGAAAGCCTTCTTGGTGTCTAGCTTTATTAAAATACGCTTTATGATGCGCTGTCTGAAGACAACATCGGGCATTCTTGACTGCAATATGGGAATAGTAGGTGGTGTTTTTCCTTGGAAATCGACAGTAGAATGTGAAGCAAAGAGTTCAGCCATAAGTTCGCTCTCTCAGCAGGTGTGGTTGCAATTATCTGGCCGTGTGAGTGGTGGTATGGTGGATTTGGTAAAATTTTGACTAACTGCCTTAGCGACTGCCCAAAAGGACCTGGAAATTGTTGGGACAAGCGAGAAGTTTGTTTCTAATTCGTTGATTGTGTGCCTCCTTGGTTTCGTCGATAATTCCCTTGCATCTGTTCCGGGCACGAATAAAGATGTTACGATTTACGGTGTTAGGATTTTCACGCTATTGTCGGTAGGCAATATGTTTAGAAGCAACAGCTTCTTTGCATTTTCGGTCGAACCAAGGCTTGCCGTTGGAGGAGCATTTTTTCGAAAAAGGTATGTAAGCTTCCATACCAGCCAAAATAACATCGGAGACCTCCCTGGCGCAGTCAGATGGGTTATCGGATCGAAAACAAACGTCCATCCAAGGGAAAGTTCGAAAGTATTCCATGAGATCTTCCCTTTTAGCAGATTTATAGTGCCAAATCTTGCGCGGCCTAGGCACCTCTCTGTCACTGATTGGCAGGATACTCGATGTCGAAAGCAGTTTATGGTCGAAAGGACCTAAGGGCGGATTTACGGTGACCGTGTAAATCTCCGGATTGGTGGTTAAAAACGGATCAAGAGGACTGGCGAACTCCCTGTCTCGATCAGGGATCCGTGTTGGTTCGTTAAAAAGCTGAGTTAAGCCATAACTGATTGAGAATGATTCAGCTTCACTACCTTGTAAAAATAATTTCGTGATCGTGTTTCATAATCATGTATTTCATAAGAATATTTAATATAGTTATGTAGATAGGTAGGTAACAGATTATTTATTATTTTAAAAGTGAATATCATGGTAAAGTACTTAAAGTGAAGATCAAATGGCCGCCAATTTAAACAATCCTGCATTAAAGCTATTGGCGTATATCTATTGCACTTTAAGATAATTCTCATACTCCTATTTTGCAATTTTTGAAAATATAAGAAGCTTGCGCAGTAAGTAAAGTGACGCTGTATAGTACTTTGAAAAAACAGTCAGCCTTGAATGAAAAGAAAGGTTATTGGATACTTGTGAAAAGAAGAAAAGTTTTGTAGGAATTTTCTTATAAACATATGAAAAGTGACTTTTGTATGTTAGACAAGAATCAATAAAAAAGCCTAAGTATTTTATTTCTGAAAGAACTTCTAGTTTTTGGTTATTAATAAATTAAAATTAACTTGTGAAAATCGATATTTAGTAGTTAGAATCATTGCTTTATTTTTACTGACATTTAGTTTTAATCTATTGACATTTATGTATGATTCAATTTTTCTTAGCTGCAAACTGAGCTTGCAGATAGCGACATTTAATAGTTTGTCACTGGTAGAAATTAAAGTGTCATCCGCCAAAAGGCTTATGAATTCAGAGTCGATAATATGATTTATGTCATTTAGATATACCACAAAAAGAAGTGACCCAAGGATGCTCCTCTGTGGGATACCAAAGTTATTTGGAATTTTCATTGACTTGCAACTATTAATCTTAGTCATCTGTTTACGATTTATTAAGTAATTCATAAACGAGTGCAGAACAACACCGCCAACACCGTAATATTTTAGTTTATTAATCATAATGTTATGGTCAACAGTTTCAAAAACACGGCGAAAATCTAGAAAAGCAGCCGCAATATGGCTATTGCTGTCAGTGAGTTTGTTCCATGTAGCCATTTTTACTTGTATGGCAGATTCACAAGAGTGTTTCTTTCCTGAAGCCAGATTGTTTTATGAAAAGAATATTGTTGGTAGTAAAATATTCATACAATTGATTATAAACGGCCTACTCAAGGACTTTCTCTAAGGCTGGAAGTGTGTGAATAGGACGAAAGGAAGAAAGATCATTTACTGTTAGAAATTTTAGGAAGTGGAATTACAATAGTGGTTTTAAGGCTGATGGAAATTCACCTGTTTCTAAACAAGTATTAATAAGTTTAAGAAAAATATAACCAACTGTACCAAAATATTTTTAATTGTTTTACCATTTAATAAATCCCCACTGTTACCCTTGTTACCAAGAGAGGCAATAATGCCTCTCAAGTCAGCCATTGAGAGGGACCTAAAACGAATAAATTCAGAATGTATCAATGGCAAATCTCCAGAAGACCAGTTATGAGTAAGATGTATAGTATTAATAACCTCAGAGATGCTATCAACAAAGTATGAATTAAAGTTCTCCGCAATTACACGTTCTCTAACAGCATTTGGAGGAAAATTTATTGTTTTAAATTGAAAGTCCTTGCATAGTGGGTTAATAAGTTGTTTAAGAGTTTTCCATATAAGTTTACTAATATTTTTATTCATATCTATATTCTTGTAAGAGTAACTTTCTTTTTTCCTTTTATGTTTGTTTGCAATATCATTTAGGCTAAATATATTACGACATAAACGAAATTACCCATTTAGCCCCCTACTTCTTCCCTTTTATCTCATATATTTAACTATTATTATTTATATTATAAACCAAAAAAAACCCCACCCCTTAAAATCTTTTCTCATGTTAACAATTTCTTGACTGAAAGAACCCCGAAAAGAACTATAACAATACAAATACGAAGTCACATTTCTACCCCCCGTTCTCTACCCCTTTGGCGCGATTCATGTTTTATTAAAAATGATTATGCCTGAAATTGCCCATTATTCCATTCAAAAAGCCTAGACATAAACGAAATCACCTATTTAGCCCCTACTTCATCCCTTTCATCCCATATATTTTACTATTATTATATATATTATAAATCAGGAAAAACCCCAACCCCTTAAAACCCTTTCTCATGTTAAAAATGAAAATAATGAGAAAATAGGTAGTGTTTCGATTTTTGACTAAAAGAAACCCTAAAAAGAGCTATAACAATACAAATGCGAATTCACTTTTCTACCTCCGTTCTCTATCCCTTTGGTGCCATACATGTTTTATTAAAAAATGATTATTCCTAAAATTTGCCCATTATCCATTCAAAAAACCTAGACAAAATTGCAATGCTATTAAAACTATACAAGATTTTCCCATCTCTTTCATCCCCTTCTCCTGTTAAAATGGATAGTAAATGCGAAAATAACTTGATTTTCATAATCCTACAGTCTAGGAATCCTGAAAAGGACATATAGCACCCTTATAACCCCCTATCCTACCCCATTAACCCCTTATATAAAGGGTGTTTTTTATAGAGGTATAGAACTTTGAAATAGAATAAAACAATGATTAATTTTTTAAATTGACATGAAATTTACTTTATTCGAAAGATAATCTTCTGACAATATAATTTAAATATGACTTCTGGCATATGACCGCCACGGCTGGCTCGGACGTAGTCTAATCTGGAGGTCCAATTTTCGATGACTTTTTCCAACATTTGTGGCCGTATATCGGCAATAACGTGGCGAATGTTGTCCTCCAAGTGGTCAATCGTTTCGGGCTTATCGGCGTAGACTAGCGACTACACATATCCCCACAGAAAATAGTCTAGCGGCGTTAAATCGCACGATCTTGGAGGCCAATTCTCGGGGCCGAAACGTGAAACTATGCGGTTACCAAACGTTTCCTTCAATAAATCAATTGTGGCACGAGCTGTGTGACATGTTGTGCCGTCTTGTTGAAACCACAGCTCCTGCACATCATGGTTGTTCAATTGATGAACGAAAAAGTCAGTAATCATGGCTCTATAGCGGTCACCATTGGCTGTAACGTTCTGACCAGCATCGTTTTTAAAGAAGTACGGACCAATAATTCCACCAGCCCATAAAGCACACCAAACAGTCAGTTTTTCTGGATGTAACGGTGTCTCAACATACACTTGAGGATTGTCATCACTCCAAATACAGCAGTTTTGTTTATTGACGTATCCATTCAAACAAAAGTGAGCTTCATCGCTAAACAAAATTCGCTTATGAAAATCGGGGCCCATTCACCGAATCTACGCCTTGCTAGGTGATCGTGTGGCTTCAATTGTTGCACGAGTTGGATTTTGTAAGCACGCAAACCACGATCTTTCCGCAAAATCTTCCATAAAGTGGATGGACACATATCCAATTCCTGTGCACGATGGCGGATAGACTGTTTCGGGTCTTCCTCTGCGCTACGCTCTACAGCAGCAATGACTTCTTCTGTACGCACTGTACGACATCTCTGTAGATGCGTATTATCATATAGAGTAAACGTGGTGCGAAAACGTTCCATAGTTAATCGAATTAATTGCTCTGATGGACGATTATGTTGACCGTAAAATGGACGTAGTGCGCGATACGTATTTCGAACAGAACCATGATTTTCAAAATAAATTTGCACAATTTGGAAGCATTGTTCAGGCGTCAGTCTATTCATGTTGAAATGCCAAACCAAACTAAACATAAATCACTTGACAGCTGACAAAATGGCCGCCAGTTAAAAAAGTGTTGCCAACTTAAAGTTTTATACCTCTATAAAAAACACCCTTTATTTGATCATAAAAAATAGCTTAAAATTTGTCAATTACATCAACCAAAATATTTTAGCAAGGAGAAAAAACGTGAAAAAATTTCCAAAGTACTGTTTTAATGACCCCCACCCCTTTTACCATCTTCTTGGGTTAAAATTAAAAGTATTGAAAAAATAACCTAACTTTTGAATTCCTTGAGTCCAAAACCTTGAAAAGGACATATATGGCTATATTTACCAAAAAAAATCTCTAATCTTCTCCCACACCCCTTTTATGTTATACTATAAATATTTATGTAAAGTATTTGTGTACTGTCTCAAAGAAAAACCAGAAAAAATTACCATATTACTAGTAAAACCATACAAAATGTATTGACCCCCACCCCTTTCACTCCCTTCGCCTTAACTGATATCGCTCAAAAACTATACATTTCATCTTCTCAGTAGGTATTACATATACCAAGTTTGAAATTGACAGCTCATTTCGTTTGAGAGTTACCGTGACATCAGACCCACAAACGGATAGACCGACAGACAGACAGATGGAAATAAGTGACTATGGTTTTCATGATCAAGGAACTCTAAAACGTAAAGGAAAGTAAAAATCTCGGATTGTGATTTTCACAAATTACTTTTCTTGAGCAAGGAAAGTAATAAATGAAAGCAAATCTTTTTAAGATATTTGTATTAACTAAGTTTTATACAAACACTTTTACAAAAGTTAGTAATCAACAGGTTTTTAAGAAATATACTAAGTAGAAAAGAAATTTGAAATATAAGGAACATCTACCCATTATTGTACCCCATATTCCAACAAAATAGTGTAAATCGGAGGTTATATTTCCCTTTAAGAAAGGCGATAATACTGATATCGAAAATTATGGGCTTATATCGCTTCTGTTGCACTTATATGAGCTCTTCACTAAAATCTTAACGAATCGTTTAACAGCAAAACTAGATTTCGATCAACCTGTGGAACAGGCGGGATTTAAAAAGAGATTTAACATGATCGACCACCTCAATACAGTACGTATTGTAATAGGAGAAACGCACAGAATATAAGGTACCAATACATTTTTTTTTTTATGGGTCTAGCACACGTGCTACAGGGAAGTCCCTTAAGCGCTACAGGAGCGACACGCGCGCGGAGAAAGCGATTCACGTTGTTCTTAAATCGCTGTAAATTGTACTCGGTGGGAAACACAGTCCTGGGCAAATTATTCCAAAGGGATGATGTTCTCCATATAAATGACTGCTTGAAAAGCGTTGTACGAGGAGTAACAAGCTGAACCTCATACGGATGTGAAGCATTAGCGTGACGTGTACTTCTAACATGCACCGCTCTGGGAGGAATTAAACGGGCCACATCCTTCGAACACTTTCCATGAAAATACTTGTAGAATAGGCTCAAGTCGCCAACCGTTCTTCGATGTTCCAGCGAATCAAGGCCACCTGTCAGTTCCGGGTCTCCAATCAGACGAACAGCTCTTCTCTGAATAGAATCCAACAAATGCAGTGTATGTTTGGGAGCGGAGCCCCAAAGATGGGAGCAGTATTCCATAGTTGGTCGAATTTGAGCTTTGTAAAGAATTAACAGTTGTTGTGAAGTGTAAAGCTTTCTGGTTCGAAATAATATTCCCAACTTCTGAGAAGCTCTCCTTGCTATGCCTGCAACCTGTTCATGCCAGGACATATTTGCTCCCAAATTAACGCCCAACAAATTGAGTGACGATGTTAGAGGAATCTAGCGCCCCGACATAAACTATGTCGGGTTCAGCAACGTTAACTTTTTTAGAAAAAACTGCCGCCTGGGTTTTTGTAGCGTTAAATTCCACTTGGTTACTGTCACCCCAAGATAGAATTTCTTCCAGGTCTTTGTTAAGTTGAATGACTTCCTGCTGTCTGCGGATATTCGTCTGAGTAGCCGATGTTTAAGCGTTCAAAGTGAATGAAGAGATAAGTGTACTGTCATCTGCAAAGCTGTAGATTGGATTCTCGGTCTTTTCCAGCAGATCGTTAATATAAAATGAGAAAGAGAGTAGGAGATAGTATGGAGCCTTGGGGTACACCGGCGTTGATAGTGAAGGTGTTAGAAAGAAATCCGTCGACTGCCACTCGTAAAGAGCGCTCTCTGAGGAAACATGGAGCCACAAACAGAACTTTTCCGACATACCATAAGAACGTAGCTTAGCCAACAGCCCATCGTGCCAAACACGGTCGAATGCCTTGGATATGTCAAGAGCAACGGCTCGAGATTCTCCAAAGTGTTCAATTGCGTTGTTCCAAACATGCGTTACATAAGTCAGGAGATCTCCTGTTGATCTATTTTTACGAAAGCCATATTGATGATCGCTAATAATGTTGAATCCTTCAAGATATTTTAGAAGATGCTGATTGATAGCCTTTTCCATGACTTTCGATATTATTGAAAGCAGTGCGATTGGTCGGTAGTTATTTGGCAAGGTCTTCTTGCCTTTTTTAGGTATTGGCTGAACTGTGGCACATTTCCAGCAGGAAGGAAATATTCCCTTTCTGTAAGATAGGTTGAAAAGTCTGCAGAAAACTGGTGTTAGTTCCCTCGCACAGTTCTTGAGAACTATGGCAGGTATTCCGTCAGCGCCAGAAGCCTTTTTGGTGTCTAGCTTCATCAAAATACGTTTTATGATACGCTGCCTGAAGACAATATCGGGCATCCTTGACTGCACTATGGGAATATTAGGTGGTGTTTTTTCCTTGGAAATCGACAGTAGAATGTGAAGCAAAGAGTTCAGCCAACAAGTTCGCTTTCTCAACACGTGTCGTTGCAATAGAATTATCTGGCTGTGTGAGTGGTGGTATGGTGGATTTGGTAAAATTTTGACTAACTGCCTTAGCGACTGACCAAAAGGACCTGCAATTGTTGGGACAAGCGAGAAGTCTGTTTCTAATCCGTTGATTGTGTGCCTCCTTGGCTTCGTCGATAATTTCTTTGCACCTGTTCCTGGCACGAACAAAGGTGTTACGATTTATGGTGTTAGGATTTTCACGCCAATGTCTGTATGCAAGATGTTTAGAAGCAACAGCTTCTTTGCATTTTCGATCAAACCAAGGCTTGCCGTTGGAAGGGCATTTCTTCGAAAAAGGGATGTAAGCCTCCATGCCGGCCAAAATAACATCGGAAACCTCCTTGGCGCAGTCAGATGGGTCATCGGATCGAAAACAAACGTCCAGTCAAGGGAAAGTTCAAAAAGATTCCATGAGATCTTCCCATTTAGCAGATTTGTAGTGCCAAATCTTGCGCGGTTTCGGCGCCTCTCATTTGGCCTTCATTGATTTTCATAAGGCATTTGATACTGTTGAAATCTGGTCCGTTCTAAAGTCCCTGACGAAACAACTGTCACTAACAACATTAACCATTAAAAAGAGGAGTGCGACAAGGAGATATTATCTCACCTAAATTATTTACCCTGGCTCTTGAAAACGTCTTTAAGGAGTGAAATTGGGATGAGAAAGACATCAACATCGACGGCACTAGACTGACTTACCTTAACTTTACAGACGACATAGTCGTGATAGCTAATAACACCAATGAGCTACAGGAAATGTTAAACCAGCTGAATGTAATCCCTGGTCTTAAAATTTTAAAAAAACTAAACTAATGAGCCCTGAAGATACCAACATATAGATAGGAAATAACTCTATAGAACGCGTCGACGAGAATATCTATTTAAGTCACATTATAAGATCGAAAAGGAAAAAAACAGCATGCAGAAATTACCAGGCGAATAAGGCTAGCATGGGCAGCTTTTGGAAAATTAGGACATATCTTAAAGAATACCCGTAAACCTAAAAATTAAAGTCTACAATGCCTGTGTCCTACCTGTCAGCACATATGGACTTGAAACGATGTGCCTCACTAAAGCATTTGCTAAAAAGCTTGTAACTTCACAGATAGCTATGGAAAGCATGCTTGGTATCGCCCTTAGAGATAGAATTCATAACGAGCAGATAAGGAGATGAACCTATGTCAATGACATAGCTCTGGAGGCGACAAGGATGAACTGACGATGGGCGGGTCATGTGGCTATTTCATTTCGATATAGATGGGTATATAGGGTCACCATATGGAGACCCAGAAATGATGGGTCGATGATACAAGAGTAGTAGCAAGCAAGCAGTGATTAAAAATGGCAAAAGATAGGGAAGTATGGAATAGATTAGAACCACGTCCAAACTTGGGTTGACAAAGAAGAAGACCCATGATTTATCCTACTAGATATGTAACAGAAGTTCTCGCAAATATTTCAAAATTGTAGAAAACCATTACCAAGGGTCGAAATCCTACCAAGTATTTTAGTAATTATATACTTGTTACTTTTTATAGAATAATGATTACGTATACTTGAAACAATACTCAAGAACGAAACTATTTAAAATGGCCTATGGCTATACTAACCAGTAGTTTATCAGGTATTTGTTATGTTAAGCTTCCTGTAAGACATTAATTTCAAAACAAGATGACATTTATTGATGACAAAGTGTTTAAGTATTTCTTTTCAATGTTATTTAGTGAAATGATTATAGCATTTAATGCTTTTGTATTGACAGTAATTCATCAGTAAGATGGTAAATTTATTGATAACTCAATTGGCGTTCTACGTTTTTCAAGATGAATCTGTTGATGGATTAATGCTAACCAGCTCTCTTTTATAAATTAAGATTAATCTCGTTTAATAAGGGCGGATACAGGGGTATATGTATATATAGATTGGGAAAAACAAAAATAAAATTTACATTATAATAATTCTCTTTTTGCCCGTGATAACAACACGAAAATATTAGAACTACATTTGTCTTAATTTGGGAATGGTAGGTAACAACAAATTAACAAATTTAATGGATTGAAGTTTTATGATCTCATTATATAATTTTATGCTATGAATTTTACATTTTCCAAAGACTTAATCGTGGACGATTGTGTGTTTTGCGTTATATTTATCATTAGCTAATCAGCTCCGTCATTACACGATATACTATATGCTTTTAGCAAAATTAGTAACACTGCGAACAGAAATAAATAAGATATTAGGAGTTACTAATTTTAATAAACTATATTACAATTTTTAGTATTCCGCATGGAACACATCATCCGGCGCTTATGTTCTCCATTCCAAAAATAAATATAAGACAAAAAAAATTCTCTACTAATTCCCCGGCTAAGATTTATAACTTTAGAAAAGCAAATTTTCCTGAATTATACAAAGCCCTATCAGCAGTTGACTGGACGTCTCTTGAGGGTTGTTGTGATGTTGATCTTGCACTGGAGCAATTGTATGATAATGTTTTTCATTTGTTTGATGAACATGTTCCGGCATACAAAAATTTTTGCTCATCAGTATCCTCCATGGTTTTTTTGCTGATATTATTAAAAATATAAAAAGGAAAGCAAAGCATGCAAAAAAATTCAAGAGATATGGTAATCACAATGATTATCTAGAATTTAGACTGTTAAGATCAATTTCTAAGCAGCAAATTAAAGCGTCATATGTTAAATACATGGAGGATGCACAGGCTTCTCTGGCACTGGATCCCCAACGCTTCTGGAGTTATGTCCATTCCAAAAGTAAATCTTTTAGGATTCCCGGTATGATGATGTATAGAAATGACATTCTGAAGTCTCCGTCGGGCATTGTTAACGCGTTTGCAGATTTTTTCAAGAGTGTCTTCGCACTGTCGGAACCAGCAGGGACTTGTCATTCACTTAGTACGTCGTTGACAATTGTGGAATTCTCGCCCATTACTGGGGATGAATATTGATGGCCACGAAAAAATTAAAAAATAAGATGACCTCTGGCCCTGATAATATTCCCTCGTTTCTCATCAGGGACTGTGCGACTGTAAGACCTTTAAAGTATATTTTTAATTTATCAATTAAACAGGGTGTTTATCCGAAACGATGGAAAGAAGGTAGATTAAGTCCTATTCTTAAGAATGGAGACAGGGGAAATGTTGAAAATTACAGGGCTGTCGTTCTACTTTGTAACTTCTCAAAAGATCTTTGAGTCAGTCTTGTATGTACGTATCTATAGCCAAATTAAAAAATCAAATTTCTCCTTATCAGCACGGATTTGTTTAGTAAGAGATCTACGGTAACAAATCTAACTGTTATGACACAGTTCATTTCGGAAATATTAGATGATGGTGAACAGGTTGATGTTATTTATACAGATTTCTCGAAGGCCTTTGATAGGATCGACCATCATGTTCTCATCAATAAGTTGTCTTTCTTTGGTTTCACTGATGGTGCAAGGGCTCTTATAAGTTCTTACTTGTTTAATCGAACTCAGTTTGTAGCCTACAACGGATTCAAATCAGAAAGATTTGTGGCTACCTCCGGCGTTCCACAAGGTTCAAATTTGGGACCCTTGCTCTTCATTATGTTCATAAATGACCTTTGCGAGGATTTAAAATGTAACAAGCTAATTTATGCTGATGATTTAAAAATGTTTATGCCAATAAAAAAAAACTGAGGATTGTTCCTATCTACAAGGCCAGTTGAATTTCGTACATTCTTGGTGTTGTGACAACAAACTACATCTAAATGCTCAAAAATGCAAAGTTCTAACATATACTAGGAGGGTAGCGTCAGTAGAATTTCAATATAGAATTCAAGACCATAATTTAAGTAGGTGTAGCACAGCTAAGGATTTGGGAGTTGTTTTTGATGCAAAACTAACATTTGCTCAGCATATAGCATTGAAAGTTTCTGAAGCAATGAAGTCTTACGGGTTCATCATTAGGAATTGTAGGGGTTTCACTAATATTGCATCACTGAAGGTTTTGTATTTCTGCTTTGTTCGCTCGAAACTGGAATATGCAAGTATTGTCTGGAGTCCAATGTACGAGGTGCATAGAGTTTCACTTGAAAAAGTGCAGAGGAGATTTCTGAAATTTCTGTTGTTTAAGATTAATGGAATGTATCCTGAACGGGGAATCAGCAGCGATTATTTGTGTGAACAGACAAATATTCTTAGCCTGGGAATCAGGAGAGTTTTGTGCCTCAATATTATTCCTATATAAAGTATTGCACAATATGATTGATTGCAGGGATATACTGTCTCGTATTAACATCAATGTGCCACGGATACACTCACGATCAAATATGTTTTTTAGATGTAACAGACCTAATACTAATTTGTTATTGAATTCACCTATTCATGTAATGTGTACTAATTTTAATCATATTTGTAGTGTTTTGTGATATATACTGTTGTACTAAGAAGCAATTACTACAGACTGTCATTGAATATGTAAATGTCTAAATATTTACCCTATTAATGGGAAACTGTTGGGTAATAAAGCTATTATTATTATTATTAAGATCACTTCGGTGTCTGTCCATCTGTCTGTCCGTCTGTCTGTCCATCTGTCTGTCCATCTGTCTGTCCACCTGTCTGTCTGTCTGTCCGTCTGTCACACTCGATTTTCCCCGAAACTGTTTGATATCGAAAGTTGAAATTTGGCACTTATATAGGAATTGATGGCCCCATCAGAGCCAAATTTTGACTTAAATGGTTAGGTTTGGGGGGGTGTGAAAATCGAAAACGAAAAAAAAATTTAACCAGATCATCGAGGCGGATATCAAATGAAAGCTTGTGAAAATACGAGTTCAAAAACATGTATAATGTAATACTTGCGCATACTTTTCTTTGTGTTATTTTAAAAAAATTGGGAAAAATCACTGTCCTCCCTTATCTTGAAAAGTACTGATCAAAAAATTTTGAAAAAATTCTAGAATATTCTTCGCAGGGTGTAGATTGAACGAAAATTATTACGAGTGCATTACCTTTAATAATTTATCTGGTATATTAAAAAAAAAAAAAAATCAAGGCGATCAGTTTTCAACAAAGATCGGAAACAAACTTTGTTAAAAATTCATTTGGGGTGTGTTTTGTGAAGTCATTGATTATTTTATACCTCCATAACAATTTTTTTTATTTTAAAAGCAATCAACGTACCGAACACTAACTGCGCATGTCCGACTTGCACTTGGCCGGTTATTAAGATTGATGAAGATAAACATAAAAAGGTTTATTTTAAAAGCACCGTAATTAGTACTGTGTTAAAACTTGGGGCCTTCTAATTGCATTGTAATGAATTTTGATAAAATTATGAAAAACTTGTAATGTTAAAAAGTAGTAATTTAAATCTTTTAAAAATGAAGGACGTTACAAAAACCAGAAAAACTTTTGTAGGGGATTTCAGAAGCACTTTGCGGATCTTGCAACGATAATTTCATATACATATATATATATATATATATATATATATATATATATATATATATATATATATATATACAGTAGAATCTCACAAATTAGAACCACTTTGTGCACCGGGCAGTGCGAATTTTTGAAAAGTTCGAATTTCTGGACATTTTTTTTTTTACAGAAAATGATAAAATTATAATAAAACTAGTTATGTAAGCGTTATTTTAACACAAAACAGTTTTTATTTATTAACATTTAATTAATTGAACATATTAAATTCATAGAAAAACTTTTAAAAAGTTTTTAATTATTAGGTATTTAATTGGTTTTTAATATAAAATCAGTAATACTTGTTTGTTTTTTTGATTTATTTAAACTGGATACAACGATATCGTTACGGACGTCCAATTTTTTTTTTGCTTCCTGATAGGTGCTGGTAACTGCATCCATTATTTCTTGTTTTTTTTGATTTTATGTAGATGATGGAAGATTTTGTCACATTAAAATCTTGAGCTAAATGATTTCCACTCACGCCTTCATTAAGTCTTTTTAATATTTTAACCTTAGTATCCAAAGATAAGGTATTTTTTTTTACGTTTGTTTGGCATTTTTTTTTTTGACTTTCACACGTATGAACACTTCACTTTGACCTTCAGTCATCAACTGACCCAAATTTGTACAAGTATATCAAATTTCACACGCATATGTACACACCACGAATAACTCGGTGATTCCCCGTTTTATTTTTACTTTAATGAGCGAAAAAAAAAAAAAAAAAATAGTTTGTAGTGAAAATACAAAAAAAAGTAAAAAAAACTTCCAGAAATTAGAACCCCCTGTTCTAATTTTAGAGCGTTTAATTTGGTTTTTCGCCTATTTAGTTCAAAATCATAGAAAAAAAATATTTTCTAGTGGAAGTAAAAATCAAAAAAAAAAAACAACATTTCCAGAAATTAGAACCACAGGTTCTAATTTCAAAGCGTTCAATACATTGAAATGGCCGGTTCTAATTTCTGGACGGTTCGAATTTGTGAGATTCTACTGTGTGTATATATATATATATATATATATATATATATATATATATATATATTATATATATATATATATATATATATATATATATATATATATACATATATATATATAATATATATATACATATATATATATATATATATATATATATATATATATATATATATATATATATATATACTAGCCGGGCCCGCGGCTCCGCTCGCGTGGACTTGGTTCACTATTATCGTCACTGCTTATTCCTTATGTTACCTAACGTAATAAAATATCTCCCATTATTTCCCCTTATCTCCCAATATTTCTCCTTATCTCCCATTATCTCTACATAATTTCCATTATCTAGGCTTATCTCTGCTCATCTCCCATTATTTCTCCTTATCTCCCATTATTTCTCCTTATCTCACGTTATTTCTCATTATCTAGGCTTATCTCGACTCATCTCGCAATATGTCTCCTCATCTCCCACTATTTCTCCTTATCTCCCATTATCTCACCATAACTCCCATTACCTAGACTTATCTCTGCTTATCTCCCATTATTTCTCCTTATCTCCCATTATCTCACCTTATCTCCCATTATCTAGGCTTATATCGAATTATATATATGTATAAATTTATAAAAAACACGTAAATCAGATAAGTGGTTCTCGAGTGATAAGCGCACTAACGGGCAGACAGACAGACAGAGAGACCTTACATTTTATATATATTATATTCTTTGCTACATGATATTGTTCCATATTTAATGCTTTAGGCAGTGTATTGCAAGAGAACGCGCTAGCGGCAAACTTTTCTCCGACTTGATTCACTATTATCGTCACTGCTTATTCCTTATGTCACCTAATCCTAATATATCCTATAACCTGGCCAGAGAACATACGTATGTTTAAAAAAAAGCACGTAAATCGGATAAGTGGTTCTCCGGTGATAAGCGCACTAACGGACAGACAGACAGACAGAGAGACGTTGCATTTTATATATTATTATAGGTCGCTATCCATTTAATTGTTCCATATTTAATGGTTTAGCATGTTTAAAAAAAAAGCACGTAAATCGGATAAGTGGTTCTCTAGTGATAAGCGCATAAACGGACAGACAGAGAGACGTTGCATTTTATATATATTATAGATATCCTTTGCTACATGATATTGTTCCATATTTAGTGGTTTAGGCAGTGTATTGCAAGAGAACGCGCTAGCGGCAAACTTTTTTCCGATTTCATTAGCTATTATCGCCACTGCTTATTCCTTATGCTACCTATCATAATAAAATATAGCCTATAATCTGGCCGGAGAACATATGCATGTTTTTAAAAAAAAAGTACGAAAATCGGATAAGTGGTTCTCCAGTGATAAGCGCACTAACGAACAGACAGACAGACAGACAGAGATACGTTGCATTTTTTATATATTATAGATGTAATAAAATATATATCTATAACCTGGTCATCGAACATATGTATGAATTTAAAAAATCACGTAAATCGGATAAGTGGTTCTCGAGGGATAAGCGCACTAACGGACAGACAGACAGACAGACAGAGACACGTTGCATTTTATATATATTATAGATATAGATTATTATTATTATTATTATTATATAACCTGGCCAAAGAATATATGTATGAATTTAAAAAAAAGACAGGTAAATCGAATAAATGGTTCTCGCGTGATAAATACCCTAATGGACAGACAGACAGACAGAGAAACATTGCATTTTTTATATATTATAGATTATAGATATTCTCTGCTACATAATATTGTTCCATATTTAATGGTTTAGGCTGTGTATTGCAAACAAACGCGCTAGCGGCAAACTTTTTTCCAACTTCATTCACTATTTTACGTCACTGCGCATTCCTTATGCTACCTATCGTAATAAAATATAGCCTATAACCTGGCCAGAGAATATATGTATGTTTTAAAAAAAAAGTACGTAAATCGGATAAGTGGTTCTCCAGTGATAAGCGCACTAACGGACAGACAGACAGACAGACAGACAGACAGAGAAACGTTGCATTTTATATATATTATAGATATATAGATAACCTGGCCAGAGAACATATGAATGTTTAAAAAAAAAAAAGCACGTAAATCAGATAAGTGGTTCTCCAATGATAAGCGCACTAACGGACAGACAGAGAGACGCTGCATTTTATATATATTATAGATATAGATTATTATTATTATTATTATATAACCTGGCCAAAGAATATATGTATGAATTTAAAAAAGACACATAAATTGGATAAGTGGTTCTCGCGTGATAAACGCACTAATGGACAGACAGACAGACAGAGAGACATTGCATTTTATATATATTATAGATTATAGATTAAAGATATTCTCTGCTACATAATATTGTTCCATATTTAATGGTTTAGGCTGTATATTGCAAGGGAACGCGCTAGCAACAAACTTTTTTCCGACTTCACTCACTATTATTGTCACTGCTCATTCCTTATTCTACCTATCGTAATAAAATATAGCCTATAACCTGGCCAGAGAACATAAGTATGTTTTAAAAAAAAAGTACGTAAATCGGATAAGTGGTTCTCCAGTGATAAGGTCACTAACGGGACAGACAGACAGACAGACAGACAGACAGACAGAGAGACGTTGCATTTTATATATATATAAGATAAGATATATATATATATATATATATATATATATATATATATATATATATATATATATATATATGTATATATATACATATACTCTATATATGTATATATATACATATATATATATATATATATATATATATATATATATATATATATATATATATATATATATATATATATATATATATATATATATACACCCCCATAAATACTGTTCTAATTTTCACATACGCCCCCTATAAACATTAACATTTTTTGGTGAAAGTATTTACAATTTAAAATTTGAATTCTCTGAACAATGCAGTGGGGTGATCGAAATAGGATTGCTGTTATAGTTTTATTTAAGTGCGGTATGCAAAAAAAAGCGACATTTTTAAAACCTTAAAACCGCTTAAAATAAGTCGTATGTTTGTTTACCGAGCGATAAAATTATTTACTAAGATATATAATATATAACGTTCAGGAAAGCCAAGGACAGCTTGAAGGCCACAAGGTATTACATCTTGTGACATCAAAATTTCGAAAATTCTATGTCTAAGACTTGGTGCTTATGAGAGACACACTGGTCATTTGCTAACGGAAGATGTAAAGCGAAAACAGTGGCAGAAATCTAAAAGTTTGTTGAAAAAATACACTAATGATAAATACAGAAAAATTTTGTTTACCACAAGAGCGTAGCTTAGCCAACAATCCATCGTGCCAAACACGGTCGAATGCCTTGGATATGTCAAAGTGTTCAATTGCGTTGTTCCAAACATGTGTTACATAATTCAGAAGATCTCCTCTTGATCTGTGTTTACGAAAGTCATATTGGTGATCGCTAATAATGTAGATATTTTAGAAGATGCTGATTGATAACCTTTTCCATGACTTTCGATATTATTGAAAGCAGTGCGACTGGTCGGTAGTTATTTGACAAGGTCTTCTTGCCTTTTTTAGGTATCTGCTGAACTGTAGCACATTTCCAGTAGGAGGGAAATATTCCCTTTCTGTAGTATTGGTTGAAAAGTCTACAGAAAACTGGTGTTAGTTCCCTCGCACAGTTTTTGAGAACTAGGGCAGGTATTCCGTCAGCGCCAGAAGCCTTTTTGGTGTCTAGCTTCATTAAAATACGCTTTATGATACGCTGTCTGAAGACAACATGGGGCATCCCTGACTGCAATATGGGAATAGTAGGTGGTGTTTCTCCTTGGAAATCGACAGTAGAATGTGAAGCAAGGAGTTCAGCCAACAAGTTCGCTTTCCCAACAGGTGTCGTTGTAATGGAATTATCTGGCCGTGTGAGTGGTGGTATGGTAGATTTGGTGGAATTTCGACTAACTGCCTTAGCGACTGCCCAAAAGGAGATATACAAGAAATATAATTACAGTGCGATATATGACCTTCATCAGGTTAGACTTTTAGTAATATTGTGAAGCCGGTGAACTAGGGAATCTTTTGAATTTTGAAAGTCTAACAACACTATCAATTTCGTTACTAGTCTATAAAGTCTGTAAAGTTTTCATAGAATTAAATGACTATTCATGTTTTCGTGAAAATACGCGGTAGTCTGTTTCGCTTCTTGCGCAGTTGTTCGATAATCTGTCAAAATTGGCAAGGTCTTAAGCATACAACTCAGATGCTAATAAGACTCATAACGTTTTAGCTTTTCCTCGTAAGTTTTTCCTTTAAAACTTAAATCACCTGAAATTTATTGCTTCAAAGATAACAACGTTTTCAATCTTTCAACCCACAGAATATTTTTAGAACGAATTCTAAAGTGTAATAAACCTTATTTACAGCTCGTAATAAATCAAATAATCTCGAAAATACACGTTACACATGTTGATATTTTTAAATTTTATATTTTTTGTCAGGGAAAATGCGTGTTGAGAGTGAAATTAGAACCTTAGCAATTACTTAAGCACCTGCATAGAACGTACGACTGTCATTGGCGTAACACCAGGTATGATGGCAGCAGGCCGGATAATCTAAAAAGATATCTATGGGGTTCCCTCTCATAATAATGTAAAGAATTTATTAAAAGAACGTTTCGTTGTCTGCACAGTACGGCAGAGAAATTTCTAAATTACTACAAAAATGTGTCTTGAAAACATAAGTTTTTCCTACGGATGGGTAAAAATTATTGGCAATTAAAGGCAATTTTCATTACGGTCCGTCAGTAGATTATCTAGTTTTACCCTATATATACGCGATTATGTCAAATTACTAAAAGGATTCAACATGTAACTACAGTAGGAGTTTACAGTACTCCTTGTAGCTGTGTTCAAACATATATCGCCAAAATGAGCAGCACGTACTAGAATTAAACCACATCAAAAAACAGTACGTCTTCGCAACATTTCCACTTTAGCACTTGTAGAACACCAGCATTAAACAGGACACCAGGATCTCTTTGACCAATCAAAGATACATGCTACAAATTCCTTTTTCTGTCTCAGGCAAATTTGGTAGTTCGCCGAAATTTCTAAAAATCCAAACAACTATTGTCGTGACATTGGTTTTTACCTCTTACCACCCTGGGAACAGATAATTCATGAAGTCCCGCCCCTTTGCCCAACCTAGTCCGCTAATATATAAAGCTTGTGCAAGCGGAATTAAATCAATTTCGTGCTAGATTCCAAAGAAGTCAGTTCTCCTAACAAACCCTAAGAAAGCCGGAAGGATAATCAGCGAAACGTTAGCATCGGAATTTTAATCGACAAAAGAGAAATATATCTATGAAAGTATATAACTTAATTTTTTTCCGTCCTGGATTGGAAAATGCTATTTAATAGTTTACTCCTCCATAGAGGGTGCCATTTAAAAAAATCCTAGTTGGCTTTGCAATCTGTCAAATTTGACAAGTTTAGTACTGGAAGAATTCTCTTGGTAAGTAGAATAGGTAAATAGTGAGACACTTAAAAATATATCCCTGTACAAGGTAAAAAGTAATCCTATAAAACAGTGTGATAAGAGGGGAAATATGATCTAAAAAGAAGTAAAGAAAGGCAGAGAGAAAATAGGCATTGGTTTACCTATTTATATTAATTTATTTAATTAATCCCAACAAACAATATTTAAATTTTCCACATCCTTTTTAGCTGTTGCCCTTTAGGGATTTACTTGCAGGATGTGTGCTACGTGCATAAAAAAACTCATAATAGCATTCTACGTTTCCATATGCTCCCAATGCTCTTAGGAGAGTCCCTTTCGTTTTTAATATTTTAAAATTTTTAAAATCAAATCTATGGTTGTTTTAAGCGTTTAATGTACTAATGCTTTAGAGTTTACGGCATTCTTTTTAAGATCTCTGATGTTTCTGTAATATCTGTGATATATAACGCCAGTCTTATCAATATAATATTTTGGACAATTCTGGTAAGGTATTTTGGGGTCTAAACGTAAGAACCTTTCGTTATCAATTTTATATTAATACACTGTAATTTTTATTAACAAATTGTCATTGTGAATGTGAATATTTGTAAACACACAAAGATAGCATTTTATTTGAGAAGCCCAGGAGATGACTAAATAAACGGTCGAAAAGTTGGCCTAAAAAATGAGGTTCTCTTCAAAATATAAACCCAATCCTGCTTACTTATCACCCATTAGTTTAGTTACGTGAAAAGTAACTGCATGGATATGGAGTCAGACGTTTAATAATATATATATATATATATATATATATATATATATATATATATATATATATATATATATATATATATATATATATATATATATATATATATATATATATATATATATATATATATATATATATATATATATATATATATATATATATATATATATATATATATATATATACATATATATATATGTTATATATATATATATATATATATATATATATATATATATATATAGGGTGTTATGAAATGAAATTCATTACATATATTGGAACTGGCGCCTCTTTGTAGCAAGATCGATGCAGAAAATTCACCTTAAATAGCGGATCTAAATAATAAAGGAAAAAATCGACCCTAAAGAAATAATGACATGAACCACAATATTACTGACTGTTAAGCAGAACGTACATAAGGTCTGCAGTGTTGTTCACATTTGAAAAGGCTTTTCTTAAACAAATTTAATAAAGAGAGTATTATAAAAATTGTTACCTTTTCAAGTAATTACTCATGACATCAACAAATTAATTACACAAGTTTTATATTCCAATATTTT
The DNA here is from genome assembly GCA_019049505.1 of Pachyrhynchus sulphureomaculatus. NCBI lineage: Eukaryota > Metazoa > Arthropoda > Insecta > Coleoptera > Curculionidae > Pachyrhynchus > Pachyrhynchus sulphureomaculatus. The sequence continues at coordinate 50,150,354 of CM032447.1, forward strand.
ATTACAATAAGTAAAAATTTTAACACATGTGATTCACAGAAATTGTATTGTCTTCACATAACAAAGGATTTCTTATTGGCGTCGGCGGTTTTGTCGGTAGCTTTTTAGTGGCTCTCTGCTCAGTCTGCACGTTTATTTTATTTTATTTACAGTGAGGTAAAGATCAATGTATTGCAGGTTTAAAGATAGACCAATATAGTTGTGTTAATTAAGCAATTTGTAGAAAGCGTAGGATATAGCAGTGTGGTAATTCGTGTCGTTGGGTACAGTTGGTTTAGTTATAAATATGTTACGCACAACCTAGAATATTTTATATGGAGATAGACAGCACATTTAAGGTATATAACATTTTTAAACCTAATTTGTTTTTTCACTTAACACTAAAAAAATTATACATATACAAGAAAATCGTTTACCATTTCAGTATGAATGTTGGAAAGCTTAAGAGAAAACTTATTTGAAATTCTGTTTTTATTTTGCCCAAACCCACACAGCTGTTAACATAAAGTCAAAATTAGCTGTTAAGAGGCAATAATCCAGTTGTTCTCGCGTGCTACCAAGCAATTATTTCTTTTCAAATAGTAGATAGGACATTTTCATTATGGTTAAATATTTTTTTTACTAGGTGTTTTCTATTATTATTTTCATTTGATATCATTAGATTAATTTTACCTGAAATTTGAAAATCTGTAATAATTGTTGAAATCGTATGTTTGCTAACACAGCCCTGCGCCTTTGGTAGTTCGTACAATGGTGGCCTTTTAGGCGTGAGATGGTTTCGCGGCTAAATCTAGTTTTGCCCTTTTTTTAATTTTTCAAAAATTTTCGAATTTGAAAAAAAGTATTGAATGTACTTCTACATGACCCCACGAGTCACCCGGTTCAATATATGCACTGAATTTCATAATACTCTGTGTATATATATATATATATATATATATATATATATATATATATATGTATATGTATATATATATATATATATATGTATATATATATATGTATATATATGTATATATATATATATATATATATATATATATATATATATATATATATATATATATATATATACACATATATATATATATATATATATATATATATATATATATATATATATATATATGTATATATATATATATATATATATATATATATATAAGGGTGTTTTTTATAGAGGTATAAAACTTTAAGTTGGCAACACCTTTTTAACTGGCGGCCATTTTGTCAGCTGTCAAGTGATTTATGTTTAGTTTGGTTTGGCATTTCAACATGAATAGACTGACGCCTGAACAACGCTTCCAAATTGTGCAAATTTATTTTGAAAATCATGGTTCTGTTCGAAATACATATCGCGCACTACGTCCATTTTACGGTCAACATAATCGTCCATCAGAGCAATTAATTCGATTAACTATGGAACGTTTTCGCACCACGTTTACTCTAAATGATAATACGCATCCACAGAGACGTCGTACAGTGCGCACTGAAGAAGTCATTGCTGCTGTAGAGCGTAGCGTAGAAGAAGACCCGAATCAGTCTATCCGCCATCGTGCACAGGAATTGGATATGTGTCCATCCACTTTATGGAAGATTTTGCGGAAAGATCTTGGTTTGCGTTCTTACAAAATCCAACTCGTGCAACAATTGAAGCCACACGATCACCTAGCAAGGCGTAGATTCGGTGAATGGGCCCAAAACAAGATTGCCGTTGATCTCGATTTTCATAAGCGAATTTTGTTTAGCGATGAAGCTCACTTTTGTTTGAATGGATACGTCAATAAACAAAACTGCCGTATTTGGAGTGATGACAATCCTCAAGTGTATGTTGAGACACCGTTACATCCAGAAAAACTGACTGTTTGGTGTGCTTTATGGGCTGGTGGAATCATTGGTCCGTACTTCTTTAAAAACGATGCTGGGCAGAACGTTACAGTCAATGGTGACCGTTATAGAGCCATGGTTACTGACTTTTTCGTTCATCAATTGAACAACCATGATGTGCAGGAGCTGTGGTTTCAACAAGACGGCGCAACATGTCACACAGCTCGTGCCACAATTGATTTATTGAAGGAAACGTTTGGTAACCGCATAGTTTCACGTTTCACGTGAATTGGCCTCCTAGACTATTTTCTGTGGGGATATGTGAAGTCGCTAGTCTACGCCGATAAGCCTGAAACGATTGACCACTTGGAGGACAACATTCGCCTCGTTATTGCCGATATACGGCCACAAATGTTGGAAAAAGTCATCGAAAATTGGACCTCCAGATTAGACTACGTCCGAGCCCGCCGTGGCGGTCATATGCCAGAAGTCATATTTAAATTATAATGCCAGAAGTAAATTTCATGTCAATTTAAAAAATTCATCTTTGTTTTTTTATTCCATTTCAAAGTTCTATACCTCTATAAAAAACACCCTTTATATATGAATTATATATAAATGTATAAAATATTTAGTTTTGTTTCCATAAAATGAAAATCAGTTTATATAAATAGTGACTCACCTATCGTTTAATTAGTAGATTTGTTACGCTACTGCCATTTTCACTAAATCGTTTAACTGCTGGAAACTTTATGTGCTTTTAACTGCTGAGAGCTTTTATTACCATAATAAATATTTATTGATACGAACGATTAATCTACATTTGAAAATTAAAAACATAACCGAAAAATGTGCAACTATTAGTTAAGTGGGACAAGATTTTATAATCATAAATCTTAAGATAAAATATTATTAATCGAACTTGCAAGCTTGAAAATTGGAAACATCTATATAGGTCTTTATCAGATCGGCGGTCGCACATAAAAAAGGTTGTTAAAATTTAATTACATGTTTTGAACCGAAAAACATCCATGACAACAACATTAAATGCATCTTTATTTTCGTCAATTTTTCAACATACATTTTAGCAATGACTACGTTTATATCGACAATTTTAGATTTCGTGTAAACGGGATCTAGAATTCAGGTTGTTCAATTGTACCTTTAAGTAAAAGATCAGAAACATTACATTCATCAGTCATCAACTTGCTCTCTGTGTCCACTACTGGACTTAGGCCTTCCCCATAGAATTCCATTTCTGTCTATCCTGTGCAGTCTGTAATTAGTTGTTAGCGACCCTGACCAACGTGTCGGTGATCTTCCGCTGCTGCGCATGCCGCAATTCTACTATTTTGCGCGTCCATCTCATGTCTCTAATTCTGGCCATGTGCCTTGCCCATTTCCATTTTACAGTAGCTATGAGCGTGATGACATCTGTGACGCCAGTGCGTTTACTCAGATCTTCGGTACGTATTCTGTCATTAAGAGTAACATGAAGCATTGACCTCTCCATGCGCCTTTGCGCAATCCTCCGCAAGTGAAGACAGGAGGATGCATGAATGTTTTCCTCTTCAAGTTAATTAGAATGTTGTTCTTGAATATATCCTTTAGAGCTCCATAAGCTGTCCAAGCTTGACCGATTCTTCTGCCAATTTCAGATGTTAAGTTTCTGTCGGGGATGCTTATTTCGCGGCCTAGTTTTATATATATATATATATATATATATATATATATATATATATATATATATATACATATATAGTGTTATGAAAATCGTTTAATATATCGAAAAGTTATATATATATATATATATATATATATATATATATATATATATATATATATATATATATATATATAGGGTGTTATGAAAATCGTTTAATATATCGAAATGGGTGACTTGTAGAGTCGTATAGAAACACATTCAATATATTTTTTTCAAATTCGAACATTTTCTACCGCACCTGACACCAGACTAATATCATTGGACCAAAGAAGACGAAAACGTTTAACAAGATATGAGAATTCCCTAGCGTTGCCAAATACCCAATTATATTCAATAATTGTACATTTCCACATTTCAAAAAACCGTTCATCTAATGATATATTAAAAAATTAATAAATCATACTTGTAGCTAGAAAAAATAGTATTTAGTCATACGACTTCTTATCTATTATTTCAAAAGATATTCCGTGGTAAGACGTGACAAAATGGTTGTTGCTCCTTAACAGCTGACGTTGACGTTACAGTTGACCTTACGTATTTCGGGCAAAATGGAACCAGAATTTGGAATAAGTGGTTCTAATAACAATTCCAAGAGTAATACCGAAATGGTAAACAATTTTTTGTGGCAAATCCAAGGTTTTTTAATAAGAGAGAAAAAAGTTAGAGATATTTCTGATAACACCCAAATAAGTGAAAATTTAAAAAATTATAATTGACCTTTGAGTTCTGTATTGATCGAACTTTGAATTTGCCATAATTGTAGAAGTGATTAGCAATTTCATTAGTATTGCAATGTAAGATTATTTGAATATGCTATAATGACTGTTATTGTTGAGTTAATTATTTTTTGCACCAATTTTGGAATCAGAAACGTAAAAACATTTTTAAATTTTCAAATTTTATTAGTTTATTGCTGACTAAGGCAACAAAAATAATCCATAATAGCCATATTTTAAATTTCATTCCTAACTTTCTAATTATTTCATTGTTGGGCGGATAGTGGCGCCATATTATTAACATGACCACATTTTTAGTCTGGTGATTGAATTTTTTAAAGTACTTTATGATAAGTCATAAATTATTTCTTAATTTAAATAGACTGGGAAGTTTTACAGATATTGCGTGATATTCTAAACGACTGTAATATCTAACCGTATTTGTTTTGCGGTCAAATCATTTAAACTTTGTTCATAGTAATTATTTTATTTGAATATTACCTAAATTAACAGTTATAAATTACATAATATTTTGTTACGTAAACAGGAGAGATTCGGGTATGGACGAACACGTAAAAAACTCACTGATGCCTCGTAACTCTATATCAGGGGTGCTCAAACTTGAACTGCTGGCGATCTGCCTCAATATTGTTAGACTACGATCGATCGACTCTGAGAGGCTGCAAGTAAGTGTGATGCAGGATTGTCGTCTAGGTAGGGTGTATCGTGGCACAGATATTAGTTTTCCGCACAATATGCATTTTTTTAGTCAAGGTAAGTGTAGGTCTGCTCTAAAATGTCAATGAAAAAACTCATAATTATTCAAAATTGCGAGTTTATTGGTTCTTACAAAACAAACGAGTTCTGGTGTCTAAACTTAACTAAAGAGTGACTTTGGATGTTGAAGCGTGGCACTGCATGTCCTCAGCATACTTTTCATAAGATGGTAATTACCGAGTGCTAATCGCAAGCATGATGACATATGTTCGTCAGTTAGTCGATTGTGATATTTTGACTTAATTATCTTCATTTCAGAAAATGCAGACTCGCACAAGTAAGTTGACCCAAACATTGCCGTCAGTTGAAGGGTGATTTACCTTAGATTCGGATATTTATCTTCAGATATAAAACACCAGAATTTTGTATTAGATGCTGTGGCTTTGAGATGTATATCTGATATAATCTGCACTAACTCATTTTCAACAGAACATGAGTCCACGTTAAACTGACTTACTATTTCAGTAGCTAATTCCTCAATGTTTTACACGAAAAAGGATAACGCATAAATGATGCGATATTTGCTAATTTACTGAAATCATAAAAACGTATTTCGAATTGGCCCAAAATATTTGATAATTCTGCCTCATAAATATCATAATTCAACTAAGGAATCCTTGCTTTCAAAGACGGAAAATTTTTCAGATCGTTTCTTTTCAGTTGATCTATCATAAGTTGCAATTTACTTTTGAATGCGTTTATTGTGCTAATCATCTCAATAATAGTTTTTCCTTTACCTTGAAGCTCCAAATTAATGGTGTTTAAATGTATTGTGATGTCTGTCAAAAATGCAAAAATCAGTCAGCCATTTTCCGTTTTTCAGCATCTGAGTGTCATCACCTCTTTCGTCCAGAAAAGCTGTTATTTCGGGCAATAATTCTTGAAACCTTTCTAGGAATTTTCCGCGACTCAACCACCTGACGTCCGTGTGAAGAACTAAATCAGTGTGTTCAGCTGACTCACTATCTTCCAACTGCAGTTTAAAGAGCCATCGTTGCAAGCTACATACACGGATAGAATTCACAATTTTTATTGCAATGCCCATAATCTCCTCCATGTTTAGAAATTTTGAACACGAAACTTGTTGATGTATAATGCAATGGAAGGAGAAAAATGAAGGGAAATCATCATTAGCTCGACACAATGCCACAAAACCGTTTTCGTTTCCAGTCATTGCTGGTGCTCCATCGGTTGTAATGCATATTAGTTTATATATTGGTAGCTTGTAGTTTGTTACAAAATTGAAAAAAAAACGTCATATATATCTTCGCCACGGGTCTTTCCTTTCAGAGGAATCATTGTCAAAAACTCTTCCTTAGTCGACATGTCATTGAATACCATTCGAATAAAAATACACAGCTGGGCAGTGTCTGTCATATCGGTGGATTCGTCGAACTGTAAAGAAAAGTATGTACATTCCATGATATCATGTTTTAGTTTATCTGCCATGTCCTGACCCATGACTTCAACACGCCTTGTGACAGTCGGACGAGATAACTGAAGTTCTCTAATAGCAGACATATAATCTCTGTTTTATTTTTAAAATCTCCAAATAAAGTCTCACCCGCATCAATAAATGCTTCCTTCACAACCAATCCATCATCAAATGGTTTCTTGTGTTTTTCCAATATATGAGATATTTTAAATGACGCGATCGTTGCAGCTTTTGATTGTTTGGCTGGTCTTGTGAACATGGTTTGTTTTTTTTTTCAAACAAGTTATCAAATCACGTACTTTTCGTTTTCTTAATTCACTCTGTGACGGAAAATCCTTTTCATAGTTTTTATGAACCGTTTTATGATGCCTCTCTAAGTTCCCACGTTTAGGTATTGCAACTGACGCACGGCAAATGAGACAAATGCACTTATCCTTTACCATACAAAAGAAAAATTCTTCCTCCCAATCGTTATTAAAAATGATAAGTTTTACTTTTCTTCGCCGCACTCATTTTGGACTATTTATTAATAAACTTTGTATCGATGTATCGCCTTCAAGTTACAACTCAGACTGACTCCTATTCCTGCAGGCGCAACATTTATATCGGCGCGAACGAAGTCTCGAATGTTCCCGTCAAACACGCCGCCCGAAGTTTCTAGAAAAATCGGCGGGAATCAAAAACGCGGCTTTTCTTTGACAAGTACCTAGCGTTCCTTTGATAAAGCCGCCTTTTGCCGCTAGCAGGGGGTTATTACGATAAAAAGAAAGTGCTGAGGGGGTTATTCTGGCCTAATTGTGGATCGAATAAATTTTAGTAGTTTATTCATTACATTTTGTTTTAGTTACCTAAAACAAAATCTGTGAATAGTTCTATATCGGAATTTTATTCTCGAGATCGACTCAAAAAGCACTCGCGATCGACTTGTCGATCGCGATCGACCGTTTGAGCACCCCTGCTCTATATAATACTTGGGCGTCTTATCGCAAGCGACTAAATCAAAAATAATACATTTATATGTTAATATCCTACGTAGAAACAACCCGCGACTAGTGAAATGCGAGGTTCTTTAAAGTCCCCAGTAACTATTTTTTTGACGTTATTACCGGACTCATGTAAGCTACTAGTTAGTTTTGGTGAAAGTTACAACCGCTAGCAATAAAATGGAGTACGATTATGTTGAATCATTAATTAGCGCAGTAAAAGAATTGAATGTTACAAAGTTTTACGATTTATCGTTACCTGTATGCCTATATCAAAATTTTTAATTATAATATCACTCACTTTTTGCCATACTGCAGAGCTACAGTACGCAGACTCAGATTACAGATCAAAATACACTCCTAGATACTCTTAATCTTTATTAATAAATTCGAAATAACTCACTTTTATATTCTAATTTAAAATGGCATTCATAATTTATTATTACTACACAACAATTATCATCACTACACCAAACATTTTATTTTTGCGTTCGAGGCACGTTTCGCAAATTATATTAGCATTATCAGGAGCGATGATCAATCATAACTGCCGATGACGCTAACATGGTTAGTGAAACGCACGTCAAGTTCAAAAATAAAATAAAGTGTTTAGTGTAGTGATGATAACTGTTGTGTAGTATCGTTATGCTAAAGATTCCAAGCCAATAATTTATTATGATAACACTCGTTTTTAATTAATACATTTTTTAAAAATATACTCAACAACAACGATTTTTGATCCTTCTGCATCTGTGGTTAAAGTTACAGTGACGGATGTCATGAAAAGAAAAATGGAGAGGTCAGTGTTAGGCGTTACTCTTAGAAATCATATTATCAGGAAAAGAACGGGGGTATAAGGCGCAAACAAATTTATTCTACATCTTAAATTGAACTGGGTTGGACATAATACTAGGTTTAAGGATGAACGATGGACAAAAAAATTACAGGGAGGCGACCAAGTCAATGGACTGATGATTTAAAGAGAGTGGCTGGAAATTGGGTACAAATGGCCGAGAACAGAAAAAGTTGTCAAGACTTGAGGGAGGCTTTCATCCCGCAGTGGACAATATCAGCTGATGATGATGATGATGAGAAAACAGACTCCTTATTTCAATTCGAATGTACATATACTCGAATTTTCTAACAGAAGATTTTATTGGTTTTTATTAGTTTTTCTCAGGGGCACGTGAAAATAATAATAAAATAAAAGCGTGGAACCCTACATCTGTTCTGTAACCCTTGAGCAAGAATCAAGGAAGAGAACAAGGCCAGCCAACTGAAAACTTATAACATCTATTTTCTTCAAAAAGAGCACTTTGACTTGCAGTCGATTAGCCAACACTTTGGGAATAAAAACCTAAGTGGCTCATTATACTACGCCCGCTCAAAATTCACGTTGGTTATGAGACGCATTGCCCTGGTAAAATGCACTTTTTGCGCGGTAATCTTGGTTGCTTCTGCTTCAACTCACTATGCAAACTGTCCAATAAGGTTACATAACAAGAGTAAGTCATTGTTTTACCCTTTTTCAAATAATGAATCATGATGATGCCCTGTAAGTTCCAAAAAACTGTGGCCATTACTTTTCCCGTCGATAAAACTATTTTCGCTTTTTTCGGTCCAGGGTGTAATGGTTGATCATTTCAAGTCACAAAATGACGCCAAAAATCCTTCGGATTACTCTGAAACTTTTTCAAATACGATTGTGAAATGTTCTTTCTTGTCCGTTTTGGTCTGGCGTCAATAAACGCAACACCCATTGCGTACTGAGCATATTTATTTATGGTAACTTCATGCAGGATATTATGTACCCGTTGATACGGGATGCCTACCATGGCAGCAATCTCACGAAGGTTAATGCGATGATTTTCCATCACGAAACCATAATTGTTATTGACCATTTCTTCAGATGAAACCTTAGTCGGGCATCCTGAACGTGCATTTGCAGGGCTCGTAGGGCAAAATTTAAATTTATTTATCCAGTAATAAATGCTCTTCGGAGTCACTACGAACTTCCTTTAGTTCAGTTTCTATCTGAGATGCAGTCCACTTTTTTAAATAAAAAGGTTTCACGATACTCCACTTTATTCATTTCTACGAAACGTGTAACACTGATTACGTTACTATAGCTCTCAACAAATAACCTCGCGTTGCATCTGTTTGAAACTTTGAACACAACCGTTACAAGAATCCCGCTCACCAACAGTTATGCCGTTTTACAAAATTTCCCACCATTTCATAGAAATTTATCATACTTATCGATTCACCTTCGTAACAATAACGTCAGCTATTTAAGTTCAAAAATCAATTTTAGGAATGTTACCACGTTTATAGCATGTAATTTAGGTATTTATTAAGATATAAAACATGACTTTTGTTTTTAACAGAGTGCTGCTTTTAAGATCCTATAAAGTTTTTATTGTCTAATAAAAAATATATTGTTTTCTAATAACAAAAATGATGAATAAAGTTAATGAATTCTGGATATAAATAAGAAATTAATCCATTTTAGAATTCAGTTAATACACGTACATGAAGTGGAAATTCACGTTGAAGGAAACATAGTCCAGAATAATTTATTCCAAAGAGGTGACGTTCTTCATATAAAAGAATTTAAACAGCCAAAATCATTGGATCCTTCCCAAGAAAGTACTTATAGAATAGACTAAAATCGCCAACTGTTCATTGATATTCTTAGAAATCAAGTTTGCTGGTTTCCACTCAGCCGAAGAACTCTCTTTTGAATAGAATCTAGCAAATCCAGCATGCTAACTGAGCTCTAAGCATGCGAAAAATCTTGCATCGTGAGTGCAGAATTTGAGTTCTGTACAAAATTAAAAGTTGTTGTGGAGTATTAAGATTTCTAGAATAAGAAAACCATATTCTCAACTTTTGAGATATTCTTTTTGCCTGTATCCAGTATACTCATTCCAAGATATATTTGCTCTTAGTGGAGGCAAATGCTGTAAAGTTTTCACGACTTTTAGAAATTTTTGGGTACAGCTTGGAAATATTGTTTTATATTTAAACTGCTATACCATATCACTATCACTATTATTTCAGCATTAAAATAGTAATAATTAATACGTTTCTGTTAACTAAATCATAATTTTATTGTAAAATAGGTAGTATTTGTTTTGAAATAAAGAGAATGAACCAGACCGTTTTTAGAGCAAAAGCAAAAAAAAAAAAAAAAAAAAAAAATGAATTTTTTGTAACGAAAAAATTGAAAAATGAGATAGTTTTTTTGTATATTCTTTATTTTTTCTTCTAACCATCTTATAGAGCATAGAATTTCGCATATTGCCACAAGAAAAATCCGTAATAAGATTTGGACCAAAATGTGAATTTTGACCAATAATATTTTTTTAATAAAATTTGGCACACTTTTTTGTTAATATAAAAACTATATTTTCCTATAATTTGACACCATAATATCGAATTGAACGGAAGTTATCCATAAAAAACCATTTTTCAATTCGCTGTAGTAAATACTTTTTTTTAGGTTATATACTTAATATTTTTTAACGCAATCTGCGCAGTTTTTTAGGCAATTTTATGACGAGTAAAATGATTTTTTTTTCTCGCATAACAACGAACAGAAGCTGAAATATTTAAGAAATAGTGAGCCGGTCAAAATTAGGCTGAGAAAACTCGTTTACATTATGTTGGCACTGTTTCAAAGTAGTTACATCGATTGCCAAGCTGTATCCAAAAATTTCCAAAAATTCTGAAAATTTTACGGCATTTACCTCTATCTCATTTTACCGTCCAGCGAATTTCTCGAAAAAGGGAACTTTCTGACATAAGGACTGGTATGCTGGATTCTGCAACGTTAAATTTTTTAGAATAAAAACAATTAAATGCTGCTTGCTTATTGTCACCCCAAGATTTTTGTCAGGCCTTTGTTAAGTTGAACGGCTTTCTGCTGACATTTGCATGGATAGCTAATGTTTGAGAGTTCAAGATTAATAAAAAAATGCTGTGATAGGCATATCTCTAGATTGGTGGTAATTTTTATCGTTAATATAAAGTAGAAAAAGTGTAGAAGATAGTATATACCGGCGTTTGATCATGAAGGTATTGGTAACATACCAGTCAACTGCTCTGCAAGGAAACATGACGGTCATAAATAAAACCTATCAAAAAAAGCATAGCTTAGCCAACAATCCGATATGTTAAATCCCAATGAACGCCTTGGATATATCGAGTGTAACCGCTCGAAATTCTTCATAATATTTAATTACGTTGTTCAAATTAGGTGTGACATAAATTAGAAGATCCTTGGTTACGAGACCCATATTGATTGAAGGTGATAATTATGTAAAGATGTTTTAAAAGTGGTGGAAGTAGAAAGGTTTCTAAATTTAATAATAATAAAAAACAGGATATGTTTGTAGTACTTTTAAACATAGACTGTTTATAGACAATAAATCCATCAAATATTTATCATGTTGTGAAGCGAAGTAAATTAATAAAATAGGTGTAATTAAGTGAGGCATTTGAAAACTCAGTGAATTTATTTTTTCGGCACCTGGAATCTGAACGAAGCAAAATAAACGTAGTAGTCAATATTTACATGTTTTATAGGAAACCAGGAAACTAACTCATCCTTAAGGATATTAATAATAAAAAAAATAACCAGCCAAGTGCAAGTCGGACTTGTGTAATTAGTGTTCGGTACGTCGATTGCTTTTAAAAAAAAAAATGTTACGGAGGTATAAAATGATCAGTGACTTCACAAAACACACCCCCAAATAAGTTTTCAGCAAGGTTTGTGTTCGATCTTTGTTGAAAACTGATGACTTGGAAATTTTTGTTTTTTTTTCTATTTTTTGATCAGTACTTTTCAAGATAAGGGGACATTATGTATATTTTTGACACCCCGCTCGATGACCTGGTAAAGACATTTTTGTTTTCACTTCCGATTTCGGTCCCCAAAAATAATCCCTTATGTCAAAATTTAACTTTCAAAACTACACAGCTCTGATCAGGCCATCAATTCCTATATAGTGCCAAACTTCAACTTTCTGAGTCCAATAGTTTCGAAGAAAATCGAGTGTGAGATGGACAGATAGACACCGGAGTGATCTTATAAGTGTTCCGTACGAATCGATAAAAACACTGTGGTGAAATGTTTAAGTATTTTATTTAGCCAAAATAAAAAAATGGTAAAGTGATTTACTTAAAATTTTAACAAACACGCACATGACTACTGAATTAGAGTAAAAGTTACTTAATCAAAGACCTTCAATTCGGCAAACAAAACTTAATCAGAGGAAAACCTTCAAAGATAATTACAACAAATTTCTCACATTTCACTCTACTTACTGTTCCTGTTAAAAGTGAAAATAATATAAAAATAAATTAATTTCAAGATTCCTCTACTTCAAGAATCCTGAGAATGACACATAACATGAAAAATTGCAACGAGTAGAAACACTGACAGACTTGTAGAAAAGCAAAAAATTTCAGAGGGTGATTTTTTCTCGAATATAATACTTCCCCTTACGAAGGAAGTCGAAGTTAATTAAATTTTCTGCTCAGTACTTTCTTCGCAAATACCGAATTTAACTTTCTTGCACCAAAGAATATTCCCAGTCTTACTAATACATGTTTCAAAGAAGCAAATTGTATCCTATGATGAGAATTAATCATAAAATATCTCTCGTCAAATGTGCGACTGAAATAATAACATTTAAAATTCGTTAATCTTTCTAATCAAAGAAGCAGAAAGTCGAATTATGCTATTGATTTTTTTTTTTTTGAGGTCGCTCTGTAATCTTATCCCTGTCTCCTTTGCATTATGTTTCTGTTAAGGTTGGAAATAATGAAATAATAAAATAATAACCTTGAAAAGAATATATAAAACAATATATTGGAGATTCGCTTCTTCGACATCTATAATATGTTATATATAAAATGCAACGTCTCTCTGTCTGTCTGTGCGTTAGTGCGCTTATCACTGGAGAACCACTTATCCGATTTACGTACTTTTTTTTTAAAATATACATATGTTCCCTGGCCAGGTTATAGACTATATCTTATTACGATAGGTAGCATAAGGTATGAGCAGTGACAATAATAGGGAATGAAGTCGGAAAAAAGTTTGCCGCTAGCGCGTTCCCTTGCAATACACAGCCTAAACCATTAAATATGGAACTATATTATGTAGCAGAGAATATCTATAACACTGGTCAACACAAGTATTGTTTCCTTTATTTTTTTTTCTGTTGTTGGGTATTTCTATGGCCCTGACTATGAAAAAAATACTGGAAGATTGCTAACAGCTTTACCTTTTGAAATATACAGTTTTATTATTTTGCCAAAAAAATACAAAAAAATAATACATTATGTTAACAAAATTTCTATTGAACACTAGCAAATGATCTTTTATAAGATTTCCTTGAATGAACGACTTTAGGAAGATCTCGTTGCAAACTCCAGCTGTAGTCTGCCATCATATGTGAGTCCCACCGCCCCTGATAACGCTCTTCCATTGTCCGAAGATCCTGATGAAATCTTTCACCCTGCTCCTCACTAAAATCACCCAGATTTTGTAGAAATCGGTCTAAATGCGAGTGCAGGAAGTGGATTTTTATGCTCATGTTGCACCCTAGCTCTTTCAAGTTCGATAGCATGCACTCAACAAGCTCGACATGGTCGTCAGATTTCTTTTTGCCTAGGAAGCTACTCATAACCAAAAAAAATGAATTCCAAGCTTTGGATTCGACTTCAGTCATTGATTTGACAAAATTAGGATCTTTCACGAGTTGCCTAATCTGTGGCCCATCAAAAATACCAGCTTTCAATTTTTCTGAACTTAATCCTGGAAACTTGCGTGAAAGAAAATTAAAAACATTCGCCACTTTTGTCAAGCGCCTTCACAAACTGTTTCATTATGCCGAGTTTAATATGAAGTGGTGGAAGTATGATGCGGTCTCGGCTAACTAAAGGCACGTTTATAACATTTTTTGTACCAACTTTTAGCTCTTCCCGCACTGGCCAAACTTTTTGTGACCAATAGTGTTGTTTGTTACGACTATCCCAGAGACACATGAAACAAGGGAACTTTGTGTACCCCCCTTGTTGACCTAAAAGAAAGTTAACCATTTTCAGATCAACACAAATGACCCATTTGTGGTCTTGATATTTAATTTTTTTCCATAACCTTAGAAACATTTACGTATTCTTCTTTTAAAGTCGTCGAATGTGCAATAGGTATAGATCCGTACTTGTTACCGTTATGAAGCAAAACACACTTTAAACTTCTTTTGCTGCTGTCTATGAAAAGACGCCAATCACTAGGTTGGTACTGTTTTAATCCCATCTGCTGTAAAATACCACCAACATCGTTACAAAAAAATACGGTAACAGATTTTTTTCTCGGGTACGATAAAATGTAATGTTGGTTTCCGGAGTAAGCAGAAGCTTCTTTTGGTAAGTTCAGATCTCTTACTAAGTCATTTAGTTCTTTCTGATTAAATGGTTCTGAAAGGCTACATTTGTAGTCTGAATCAGAGTCTTCACTTGATGTATTTTGTTCGGGTTCACAGAGATTTGGATCATCAGAAGATTTAGATGTGCTGGGTTGTACCTCCTTTTAATTGAGGTCGTTAAGCAGAAGATAAGTTAGGATATGACCACTTACTTCGATTTCCAGGGTTAATTCCGTTTATTTTCACAACGCAGAAGTAGCAATCGTCATGATGGTTTCGAGGTTCTCGCCAAATCATGGGTGTTACGAACATTATTGCATCTCTTTTTTCCACTGGACCATAACCGTAGACATACCACACATTTCTGGCATACAATATAAGGAACCCATGGCTTGTCCTGATTACACAATTTTATTTTAAAGTATTGATGATACGCAGTTTTCACAAAGTCCGATATAGGTTTTCGATATTTTGCAAATATATATTCACCACAAATATAGCAAAAACAATCGGGATTAAGCACACAACATCTTCTTGACGAAGCCATATCTAAAACAACAACAAAATATATTTTAGTGTCCAATAAAAAACGAAAATCTAAGTAAAAATAGTAAATGAGGGTAGTTAGCTATAACTCAAAAACAAAGGCAGTTGAGAAAAATTGTTGCCATATTTAAAAAATACGCGTCAATTTGAGATAGAAACAAAAAAAAAAGATCACAGGAAACAACCAATTTTCTTTTCTTTGTTGACCAGTGTAATCTATATTCTATAATGCAATGTCTCTCTGTCTGTCTGTCTGTCCATTAGTGCGTTTATCACGCGAGAACCACTTATCCGATTTACGTGCTTTTTTTTAAAACATTCATATATTCTCTGGCTATAATACATATAAAATGTAACGTCTCTCTGTCTGTCTGTCTGTCCGTTTAGTGCGTTACGAACTTTTTTTTTAAAACATACATATGTTCTCTGGCCAGGTTATAGGATATATTTTATTGCGTTAGGTAACATAAAGAATAAGCAGTGACGATAATAGTGAATCAAGTCGGAAAAAAAGGCTACAGTTAGCGCGTTCTCTTGCAATATACTGCCTAAACCATTAAATATGGAACAATATCATGTCGCATAGAAAATAATACATATAAAATGCAACGTCTCTCTGTCACTTGAGAACCACTTATCCGATTTACGTGTTTTTATAAATTTATACATATGATATATTTTATATAATTCGATATAAGCCTAGATAATGGGAGATAAGGTGAGATAATGGGAGATAGGTATAAATAATGGGAGATAAGGAGAAATAATGGGAGATAAGCAGAAATAAGTCTAGGTAATGGGAGTTATGGTGATATAATGGGAGATAAGGAGAAATGAAGGAAGATGAGCAGAGATAAGCCTAGATAATGGAAATTATATAGAGATAATGGGAGATAAGGAGAAATAATGGGAGATAAGAAAAAATATTGCGAGATAAGTCGAGATAAGCCTAGATAATGGAAGGTAAGGTGAGATAATGGGGAATAAGTATAAATAATGGGAGATAAGCAGAGATAAGTCTAGGTAATGGGAGTTATGGTGATATAATGGGAGATAAGGAGAAATGAAGGAAGATGAGCAGAGATAAGCCTAGATAATGGAAATTATATAGAGATAATGGGAGATAAGGAGAAAAAAAATGGAAGATAAGCAGAGATAAGTCTAAGTAATGGGAGTTATGGTGAGATAATGGGAGATAAGGAGAAATAATGGGAGATAAGGAAAAATATTGCGAGATAAGTAGAGATAAGCCTAGATAATGGGATATAAGGTGAGAAAATGGGAAATAAGTATAAATAATGGGAGATAAGCACAGATAAGTCTAGGTAATGGGACTTATGGTGAGATAATGGGAGTTAAGGAGAAATATTGGAAGATGAGCAGAGATAAGCCTAGATAATGGAAATTATGTAGAGATAATGGGAGATAAGGAGAAATAATGGGCAGAGATAAGTCTAAGTAATGGGAGTTATGGTGAGATAATGGGAGATAAGGAGAAATAATGGGAGATAAGGAAAAAATATTACGCGATAAGTCGAGATAAGCCTAGATAATGGGAGATAAGGTGAGATAATTGGAGACAAGTATAAATAATGGGAGATAAGGAGAAATAATGGGAAATAAGCAGAGATAAGTCTAGGTTATGGGAGTTATGGTGAGATAATGGGAGATAAGGACAAATAATGGGAGATAAGGAGAAATATTGCGAGATAAGTCGAGATAAGCCGAGATAATAGGAGATAAGGTGAGATAAGGAGAAATAATGGGAGACGAGCAGAGATAAGAGATAAGAGATTAAATAATGGAAATTATGTAGAGATAATGGGAGATAAGGATAAATAATGGGAGAAAAGGGAAGATAATGGCAGATATTTTATTACGTTAGGTAACATAAGGAATAAGCAGTGACGTTAGTAGTGAATCAAGTCCACGCAAGAGGAGCCGCGGGCACGGCTAGTTCTTATATATTTTAATATAAATGTATATGCTTAAAATTTGTTCATTCTTTGGACCAGATACCACGAAAAATTCTCATTGTACTATTGAAAGTCTACAAATTTTATCGATCTCTTCTCTTTCTGCTTTCTTTCCATGAAGAGATATCACTCAATAACTATAAATTTCCTACTGCTGTTGGTCCTGTACTGGTTCGTCCTAAAGTTACTATCCACCGCGTAATAATTAAATCATTTTAGATACTAGGATTGTATGATAAGTACCTCGGCCAAAGATGTCGCTACTACTATTTAAAAAATTATATTTTTCGTAAATATAACCTTTCACAAGAATCGCGTCAAATTTTCAAGTCGCTGCCTGATTTAGTTTGTGAGTGGCAGTCATTTAAATAGCACAACTCTTGTAATTTTACAACAATGAAAAAAATTGAATATCGAGCAGTGAGAAAATATTTGTTTTTGAAAAAGAAAACAAATGATGAGATAAAAGCGCAGCTCAGCGAAGTTTATGGAGACTCTGCATCTTCGTTATCGACCACAAAATATTCGACAGCTGAATTCAAATGAGGCCGTACAAGCATTTTTGATGAAGAACGTCCAGGTCTTCCAAATGAGGTCACCACATCAGAAATGATTGAAAAAATCCACTATATAATCACCAACTGTCGGAGAGTGAAAGTGTGCTGAGACTGTGGGCATCTCAATGGAACAAGTGCAGAAGAACATTTTAATGGGTGCTGCAATTGTTCACAACTGACGATAAACAAGCACGTGTGTCAACTTCAAAAGAATGTTTGACGAACTTAAAACGCAATCGGAATGATTTTTGGCATCGATTCATAACTGTTCAGGAAACATAGATCCATCACAGCACACCAGAGACCAAAAAACATTCGAAACAGTGGGTTTCCGTGGTGAACCAGCTCCAAACAGGGCCAAGGCGACTTTATCGGCCAATCCGAATATGAGAAAGTCAAGACTGCAGTGTTTTGGGATGCACGCGGCATAATCCACGTCGATTACCTTGAAAAGGGCAAAAAAATTAATGAAGAATATTATGTCTACTTAGGGGATCGTTTCAACCATGCAGTGAATGAAAAACGGCCGCATTTGGCGAAGAAAAAAAAAAAAAAAAAAAAAAAAAAAAAATTATTGTTATCTTTCATCAAGACCATGCACGCGTGCACACTTGTGTCATCACCATGGCAAAATTCCATGAGTGAGGATACGAATTTCTTCCGCATCCACCATATTCGTCAGATTTAGCCTCCAGCGATCATTTCCTATCTTCGAATATGAAAAAATGGATCGGCGGAAAAAAATTTGGCTGAAACTATGCAAGTCTGTCATTGCTGGAACAAACGCCTATTTTGCAGGGTTGGAGAAATCGTAATTTTTAGATGGGATACAAAAGGTAGAATAACGTTGGACTAAGTGTATAGAGCTAAAAGGAGTATTTTTAACTTTTTGATTTCTACGGTAGTTTTGTTTAAGAACGTTGTCTTGAAAAATCGAATTGAAACACACACGCAAGTTGCGTAAATTCTCTTTAGAACTAAAAAAATTAATAAGGACATTTCATTTAAAATAAAAAGTATGTCAAGTTTCCCGGAAGTAACTGTCAATGATTTTTATCTAAAATGATTGACTACTGCAACTACGCTATCTTATAAAGTTGTATTAATAAATCTCTAACCTAGTATAGAAGAATAAGTAAATCTCAATGATGAAAAATGTTTATTCAACGTTATACACTTAATGCAGCGGTTATAAAGTAACTCTAGACTTTTCAAAAAAAATTCTTTGTCTTGGTTTGCGAATCAGTTTTCGACATATAGTTCTTCTTCATTTAAATTAATCGTGTGCCCTTTTAAATGTTTTTTTTAGTATTCCGTACGGAACACCTCTAAGATCACTTCGGTGTCCGTCCGTCTGTTCGCCCGTCTGTTCGTCCGTCTGTCACACCCGATTTTCTCAGAAATTATTTGACATAGAAAGTTGAAATTTGGTACTAATCCAGGAATTGATGGCCTCATCAGAGCCGTGTAGTTTTGAAAGTTAAATTTTGACATAAGGGGTTAGTTTTGGAGGGGGGGGGGGTGAAATCGAAAAAAAAAATTTTACCAAGTCATTGAGTGGGGTGTCAAATGAAAGCTTGTAAAAATATATATAATGTAATACTTACGCACACTTTTTTTGCATTATTTTTAAAAAATCGCGAAAAATAGCTACCTCCTTATCTCGAAAAGTACTGATTAAATAATTTTGAAAAATTCTGGAATATTCTCCACAGGGTGTAGATTGAATGAAAATTATCACGAGTGTATTACCTTTAATAATTTATCTGGTATATAAAAAACAAAAAATTCAAGGTTATCAGTTTTCAATAAAGATCAAAAACAAACTTTGTTGAAAACTCATTTGGAGTAGTGTTTGTGAAGTCATTGATCATTTTATACCTCCGTAACAAAAATTTTTATTTTAAAAACAATCAATGTACGGAACACTAATTCCGCAAGTTCAACTTGCACTTGACCGGTTATTTAATTTTAGGAACAGGTAATAGTCCAGGGGTGCTAAACAGGGGAACGGATGATCAATCAGTTCAAAGCCTCATTTGTTTATTTTTTGCGAAACAGTGTCGTCTTGCAAAAAGCAGCTCCCTTTTAGACACTTCTCCACGGTGATTTGCCAAAATTTTTTGGCGAAGTTTAGTTTATCATCAAGAAATAGTATTCCCGAGTTACTGTTTTCCTAAGTAATTTGTAAGAAGATTTTCATCCTTGTTTCAAATAAGGGAAGTAAACACTGCCTGCTGTCCTCCGTAAGCGAGTTGAGCCATCATGTTTTTACTCGTTGGACTATTCCTTTGGCTCTACCACTCAATTCGAAAAAAATAGACGAATCCTCTTGAAAATAGCTACAAATCAACTTGGCGGCTGTAACTTTCGGTCGTTTTTCATAGGCATTCAGATATTTAATGATCTATTTAGGTGATATTTTTCTCATACCCAACTCAGAATGAACAATGTGGAAAACACGTTCGTATTTTTTTTTATAGGTATAGCGCACGTGCTGCAGGGAAGTCCCTAAAGCGCTCCAGGAGCGGCATGTGTGCGGAAAAAGCGATTCACGTTGTTCTTGAATCGCTGTAAATTGTACTCGGTGGGAAACGCAGCGCTAGGCAAATTATTTCAAAGGGATGATGTCCTCCATATAAAAGACTGCTTGAAAAGCGTTGTACGCGGAGTAAAAACAAGCTGAACCTCATACGGATGTGAAGCACCCGCGCGACGTGTATTTCTAACATGCACCGCTTTGGGAGGAATTAAGCAGGCTACATCCTTCGAACACTTTCCAAGAAAATACTTGTAGAACAGACTCAAGTCACCAACCGTTCTTCGATGTTCCAGCAAATTAAGGCCCCGGTCAATTCCGGGTCTCTAATCAGACGGACAGCTCTTCTCTGAACAGAATCCAAGAAATGCATTGTATGTTTGGGAGCGGAGCCCCAAACGTGGGAGCAGTATTCCATAGTTGGTCGAATTTGAGCTTTATAAAGAATTAACAGTTGTTGTGGGGTGTAAAGCTTTCTGGTTCGAAATAATATTCCCAACTTCTGAGAAGCTCTCCTTGCTATGCCTGCAACATGTTCATGCCAGGACATATTTGCTCCCAAACTAACGCCCAACAAATTGGGCGACGATGCTAGGGGAATGGAGTGCCCCAACATAACTATGTCGGGTTCAGCAACGTTAACTTTTTTAGAAAAAACTGCGTCGTATGAAGTGTTCAGAGTTTCTGCTCTACGCTTCAGCACAACTCATCGATTCTTCAAGAATTATTTGATGCACTGCCTCAACATTCTCTCGGATAGATACAGGGACGGATCTTCCAGCACGGTGTTCATCTCTAATATCGGTTCTTTCTTTCTTGATATCCACAATGTATTAAGCATGTCGTCGTCAATTTCTTTAACAGATAGTCATTTCAAATAGAGATACTTCATTATCGACTGATGTTCGATTTTTTTTAAAATTCACAATTTTTGCCGGTCTTATCTTCTTTAAAAATTCAATAAAAATACCACAATAAAATCTGAACCACCAAACTTTGTATTTACATTTATTAAATTACTATCCATAGCAACCACAATTATTTTTGACAATTGAAGGTGATCTAGATTAGCTTCTTATCAATATTCGTAGCACTAAATTTAATTTTGCTATATCCCGATCACGATCTGCCTATGTCAATCCACTGCTGGACGTAGGTTTTTCTCATTTCATGCCATTGCCATCTGTTATCTGCCCTTCTCATCCACTAAGTTCCTGCCCTATTCCTGATGTCGTCTCTCCATCTTGCATTTGGTCTTCTTGCAATTCTGCGTCCAAGCCTTGGTCTCCATTTCAGAATTTTTCTCGTCCATCTGTTCTACGAGCCACGTGCCCGCCCATCTCCATTTTAATTCGGCCACCCTTTCTAATACGTCCATGACCCTAGTTTGTTGTTGGATCCATTCGTTGCGTTTTCGGTCCCATAATTTAATACCCAACATTCTCCGTTCGTACGCTTGCTGTGTTCTAGCTAATCTTTGAGCATGGTTTTTTGTGAGACTCCATGTCCCAGCTCCGTAGGTGAATACAGCGAGAATACACTGATCGTTTTATTTTTAAAGTATTGGGTATTTCTAAAGTAACGCTGTCATTTAAGTTGTCAAATGCTGTTCAAGACACTTTGATTCGTCGAGAAATTTCCTCAGCTTCAGTCTTTAGTTGTGGTGATTTTCTGTCCTAAGTATATATAACGTTCGACTTTTTCTAGAGGTTGGTTGTTGAGCATTATATTCGTGTCTGTATCTGTGTTCGTCATGTAGTCTAATTCCATAGTCATCTCTTATAGTTCAGCGGGCTTATTAGAAGAATATCGTCAGCGAATCGTAGATGGTTAAGATATTCGCCGTTGATGTTTATGCCTTTACCTCACCCATTTATTTCTCTAAAGTTATTTTCAAGATATGATATAAGCAATTTGGGAGAAATCGTGTGACCATGCCTTTATTGGAATTGGAGACGCTTTTCCCAGAGAAAGATGTGCATTGTTGCCTGCGAATAGATGTTTTCTATTAATTTTATGTATCTACTATATATACGACATTTCCCCATTGCGTTTAGTACTGCCCACATCTCGATAGTGTCAAATGCTGCCTATGAAGGCCATGTGGAGGTTTATGTTGTATTCATTAGATTTTTCTATTAGGTTGTTGACTGTGTGTAAATAATCCAAGTAATATAACCCGAGCGAAAGCTGGCTTGTTCACGAGGTTGTTGATAATCTATTTTTGGTTTCAATCTGTTAGTAGAATTTTCGTAAACAATTTGTGCAGTTGAGACAACAGAGATATAACCCTGTAGTTAGTAAGTTTTGTTATATCTTCTTTCTTGTGCATGAGGATGACGTCTGCTTCTTTCCAGGATTCTGCGATTTGCCCTATCTCTAGACAGATGTTAAAAATTTCTTTATGTTCTTCAAATTTTGTCCTCCGAGCTTCAACATTTCGAGCATGATATTATCTGGTCCAGTAGCTCTATTATTTTTGACGTTGTTGAGGGCGTTGTAGATTTTATCATCATATTTCGGTGAAATATCTGCAGAATCAACATTCTGTATTTTTAGTATTCTGTATGGAACACTTACAAAATCACTTCAGTGTCTGTCTATCCGTCACACCCAATGTTCTCCGAAACTATTTGACATAGAGAGTTGAAATTTAGCACAAATATAGGAATTGACAACCCAATAATAGACGTATAGTTTTGGAAGTTAAATATTGATTTAAGGGGTTCGTTTTGGGGGGTGCAATCGGAAGAGAAACAATTTTACCAGGTCATCGAGTGGGGTGTCAAATTAAAGCTGTCCCACTCCTTATCTAAAAATTTGGAAAAAAATTCTGGAATATTCTCCACAGGGTGTAGGTTGAACGAAAATTGTCACGAGTTCATTACCTTTAATAATTTATCTGGTATATAAAAACAAAAACAAAAATTACAAGGTCATCAGCTTTAAGTAAAAATCGAAAAAAAACTTTGTTAAAAACTCATTTGGGGTGTATTTTGTGAAGTTATTGATCATTTTATACCTCCGTAATAAAAAATTTTATTTTAAAAGCAGTCAACGTACGGGATACTAATTGCGCAAGTTCGACTTGCGCTTGACCAGTGGTTTGAATCTAAAACAATTTAATTATGGCATCGTGGATAGTAAATTCAGTGCCAACCGGTATATGCACCAAATTTGAAAGCGAGATCTCACTTCGTTCAGTGGTTATGGCGGCAACGGGTCGAGCAAAAAGTTTATTTTACGTGATCTAGGATCGCGAGATATAAAAATGTTGGGGGTAATATCTTTACGAATACAATTCTTTCTATAACAAGGGAAGAATAAATAAAATAACCGGTCAAGTGCAACTTGAACTTGCACAATTAGTGTTCCGTACGTTGATCGCTTTTAAAATAAAAAATTTTGTTACGATGGTATATAATGATCAGTGACTTCAGAAAACACACCCCAAAGGAGTTTTCAACAAAGTTTGTTTCCAATCTGTATTGAAAACTAATGACCCTGAAATTTTTGTTTTTTTTATATACCAAATAAATTATTATTTATTGTATACTCGTGGTAATTTTCGTTCAATCTACACCCCGTGGATAATATTCCAGAGTTTTTTCAAAAATTTTTGATCGGTACTTTTCGAGATAAGGTGGGGGACAGCGATTATTCGCGATTTTTTAAAAAATAATACAAAAAAAAGTGAGCCCAAGTATTACATTAAATATATATATATATATATATATATATATATATATATATATATATATATATATATATATATATATATATATATATATATATATATATATATATATTACTGGTATTTTCACAAGCGTTCATTTAACACCACACTCGATGACCTAGTAAAAATTATTTTTTTTTACTTCCAATTTCACCCCCTAAAACTAACCCCTTAAGCCAAAATTTTACTTTCAAAACTACACGGCTCTGATGAGACCATCAATTCCCATATTATTACCAAATTTCAACTTTTTATGACAAATAGTTTCGGAGAAAATCGGGTGTGACAGGCAGACAGACAGACGGACAGACAGACACCGAAGTCATCTTATAAGTGTTCCGTACGGGACACTAAAAATAAAGATCGCCCAAGAACTTTGCGTTAAAAATTTTATTACTTTATTTCGTAATCGTTACATGACTGACTATGGAAACAGTGGTCCACTTCATGTCAAACCCTTATCAAAATAACTTTGGATCCCCTGTTGTTCTGTGGTCCTACGTCATAAAATGCTTTTAACTGTTAATTAAAGTTTTCAATTAAATAAAATTTTGGCAAATTCTATTTATTATTACTTTAATAATTAAACCCTATAAATAATGAAATGAAAATCGGTTCCTGATTTACAGTGAACAAAACAAATTTATAACACTCGCTTTGTTTTTATTGAACAACTATGTTAAAACACATAAGATGCATACCGCCAGGTGCTCTGCATTCTTAGGTTTCTTAATGTTATTAGAAATAGTTTTTGACAAGGAACGGTGAAACAGTAATCTTTGTTCAATTGGTTCTGGAGTCTATATATAAAAAAAAACCGGCCAAGTGCAAGTTCGACTTACGCAATTAGTGTTCCGTATGTTGATTGCTTTTAAAACAAAAGTTTTTGTTACGCAAGTATATAATGATCAATGACTTCACAAAACACGCCCCAAATGAGTTTTCAACAAAGTTCGTTTTTCGATTTTTGTTGAAAACTGATGAAATTTTTGTTTTAATGATTGATGATAATTTTCGTTTAATCTACACCCTGTGGAGAATATTCCAGAATTTTTTGATCAGTACTTTTGGAGATAACAGGAGGAGGACAGCGATTTTTGGCAATTTTTTAAAAATAATACGAAGAAAAGTGTGCTCAAGTATTACATTATATATATTTTTGAACTCGTGTTTTTACAAGCTTCCATTTGACACTCCACTCGATGACCTGGTAATGTTTTTGTTCACTCCCGATTTTACCCCCAAAATTAACCCCTTAAGTCAAAATTTAACTTTCAAAACTACACTGCTCTGATGATGCCATCAATTTCTATATTAGTGCCAAATTTCAATTTTCTATGTCAAATAGCTTCGGAGAAAATCGGGTGTGACAGACGGACAGACACCGAAGTGATCTTATAAGTGTTCCGTACGGAGCATTAAAAAGGTTATTCTAATGAAAGTATGCACTGGAAAGTTGCGTATTCGTGTTAAAGAAAAAACAGTTTTCTTAAAAAATAATTTAATCGCCATGGTAAGTAAAGCAATGGGCCTTTTTAAAAAAATAACATGAGTAACAATTACAGCTAATTTTACTAACATTAACGAGACTTAAATTAAAACCTCTAAACCCAGACATTTCTTAATCCATCGATTATTTATATAACTATATACAAATTTCTGTAAGCGTCGAAGCCTTTCCTCGAAATTATGTAAACAAGTTTGCATAGATATGATTCATTTTATATTTAAAATATGTGAATTTACCTCGGCATATTATTAGATATTCACCTCTCTATATTATTATTGGTCAGAAAAATCACGCTCGCAGATTTTTGCATTTTTTCCTTTTCAAGTCCGTAAATCTCGAAAAAGCATAATTTCCAATTTCTGTCGGTCCATCTGTTAGCTCGATAATTCTTAAATGAAACGAGACATCCATTTCAAATTTTGTCCACATAAAATACTTGAAATAGGCAAAGAAGCTATAGACGTTTAGCGGGTTGGTATGTGTTGTTCGTTTTAGTAATATGAAAAATTCTCTTGGTTTTTGATTGTGACAATAAGCTATATTTAAGCATAACTATTCATATTCAAACACATGGGGGCAAAGAGGCGAGAGCAGTAGAGAGGTTGTATGTCCTTTTCATGGTTCTTGGAGTCAAGGAATCAAGAAATTATGCTAGTTTTTCGTTATTTCCAACAATAACATAAATAATATGTTTATTAAGTTTCAGTTTACAGGGTGGTCCAAATTGGACACTTTTAAAGATAAAGCCTTTTATCTAAATTAGATAGACGAAAACTGATGTCGGTGTCTGAAGCTCAATTTTTATGATAAACTCAATGGTGAAAACCGCATATCGATATCTAATACCGTTTCAGATATACAGGGTGTTTTTAAAAAATCTGCATTTTGAAAATTTTTTATTTCTGTAAAAAACATTCTCAAAGCACTTTTTCACGTGGATTTCAACATTGTAAGTTACATTTTTTTACAACTAATATTTTAATAGTTATTAAACGCAAAAATATATTTTTTAAATGGGATACCCGGTACATTTTTCCTTATCCGAATAGGGCTTTAAATTACCATTCTAAAAATATAGCATACTTTATATTTTGCTTAAATCTACTTCAAAATATAAAGGTTTTCAGTTTTTACGCTAGTTTTAAAAGCACATTTTGTGAAGAAGGCTTTGGACGGAGCGGTCATAAGGTTTAATTCAATTGTTTACTCGTAGTTGCCAAATTTTACTTCAGGATCATCAGTTATTGAATTGTCAAATAAATCGCAAAGAAGTTTGAAAATTACGAAAAATGGGATATGATAGTGTGTTTCATACCAACCGGAGAAAAATTCGGAAGTGACAAGTAATTTGTATCACGAACGGTATCCAGAGAGGGGTCAACCATTCAAGGATATATTCGCTCGATTGCGACATAATCTAGTTAATAGTGGCCAGTTTGAAAAGAAACGCCCCAAAAATTATGCATCAAACAGGGATAAGGAGTTAGAAGAAATAGTAGTTTTAGGAACTATCGGAAATAACACACCCGAGAGTTAAAAGAATCCACTGGACTACCAAGAACTAACGTACAGTCCCTGGCCAAATTATTAGACGTACTGTATTTTTTTTAGTAATTTTATGTTTCTTAAGAGTTTTTATGCAATAATGGTATATTTAAACTACAATATTATTGATTTTTATTTAAAAGAATTGTTGTAGACTACATATTTGTATTTATTTTTAACATATGGCAACACTGTGTTGACAAAGTGATACATGAACGTAAATAAGTACAAATCTGTATCAGTCGCTATCGGAATCGAGTCAGGTACGGACGTGTTTCTGTGGCTTTATGGACTGTGATTGTTTGTTTAACAGTTTTATACTACTCAGTTATTAGTTTATTTTGTATGCAGTGTTTTAAAAAAGTAATTGGACTATTTTCATTATGGGTAGAAAAGGCGATCTTTCACCACGTAAAAAAGGTGAAGTGAAGGCCCTTGTGATTGCGAAAACATTTACAAACCGAGAAATATCACGAAGATTGGAGGTTTCTGAAGCTAGTGTACGACGCATAAAAAAGAAAATTGAGTCAGGGAAGGAATTAAGCCCGAAAAGAAAGAAAAGATGCGGTAGAAAACCAATTTTCACTCCACGGTCAGAGAGAAAATTTGTGTAGAAAACAGATTTGCTACCACAAAGGTAATAAAATCACATCTCCAGGATGCTAGCGTAAATGCTTCTGAGCGCACTGTTCGAAGAAAATTGAAAGAATTAGATTTTAAGGCCTGTCGCCCCGCCAGAAAGCCCAAGTTAACAGCTGCAATGAAAGCAAAGCGCCTGAAGTGGGCCAAACAATGGCAAGACAAAGATGTGGACTTCTGGAGATCGGTAAGATACAGCAATTTAATCAATAATTGATACATTATTATCATTTTCAGTTAAATAAAGCAAATAAACATGGAAGTTTATATATTTTTCCTATTTTTGACAGGTCTGCTTCAGTGACGAAAGCACATTCGAAATTTTGCAGAATAAAGCTCAGTATGTGCGTCGTCGTCATGGAGAAAAGTTTTATCCTGATTGTGTCGTCCCGACGGTTAAACATCCCACCAAAGTGATGATTTGGTCAGTCATCAGCGGCAAGGGCACTGGACGTCTGTACGTCGTCAAAGGAATAATGAGGAAAGATCAGTACAAAGAAGTATTACAAAATCGGTTGATTCCGCAGCTCAGAGAATGGTTTACAAATGGGGAACCATTCACTTTCATGCAAGATGGAGCTCCCTGCCACACTGCTCGGTTTGTTAAAGCTTTTTTGGCAGAAAAAAATATCCCTCTGTTGGATTGGCCGGGTATGAACCCCATTGAAAATGTGTGGGAGCTGATGAAAAGAGAAGTGGCTAAAGATGTGATTACCAACAAAACCCAGCTCCTAGAAAAGATTATTCATGTGTGGAATCATCATCCTCAAATGCAGGAGACAGTACAATCTTGCACTGATAGCATGCCGCGCAGAATTAAAGCTTTGATACCGGCTAAAGGTGGCTCAACTAAATATTGACTTTTACTAACATTAATTTCACTTTTCTTTAAAACTTAATAAACTTATGCTTTTCTAAATTAATGCTGTTTTATTTATGTCAAATAAATAGGTAATTGATTGGATAATATAAAAATAAAAAACAATCAATTTAAAATAATAAAACGGTAATTAATATTTTTACATGAAATCTTGCAGTGCGTCTAATAATTTGGCCAGGGACTGTAAGTCGTACTTTGAAGAAGTACAAATTCAGGCCGTATAGGACAAGAAAAGTTCATCACCTTAGAGACGGAGATTTTCAACGGCGTATGGATTTTTGCCAATGGTTTCTGGAGAATTGTAACCATATTCCGAATTTTTCATTAAATTGCATTTGGACAGACGAAGCTTATGTAAGCAATGCAGG
The DNA here is from genome assembly GCA_019049505.1 of Pachyrhynchus sulphureomaculatus. Taxonomy (NCBI): domain Eukaryota; kingdom Metazoa; phylum Arthropoda; class Insecta; order Coleoptera; family Curculionidae; genus Pachyrhynchus; species Pachyrhynchus sulphureomaculatus. The sequence goes on from CM032447.1 coordinate 50,179,553, forward strand.
TATTTTTAACCGTTACAATTCCTATACGTGGGCTTGCTGTTGATGAACTGCCTTTAATGGACCTTAGAATTATATTTTTTCAACAAGACGGGGCACCCCCTCATAACGCTGCAGTTATCAGTAATTTTTTATCGGCCAATTTCGACAATAACTGGATAGCCAACCAAGGTCCGAACCGTTGGCCGGCAAGGTCACCGGATTTAACACCCATGGACTTCTATCTCTGGGGAAGATTGAAAGACCTAATTTTAAAATTGCCGACAAACACCAGGCAAGAGTTAGACGTCCCCGTGATACAAAGTTTTGCAGCTCTCACTCCTCTTAAACTAATCAACTCGGTAAGAAGTGCCCAGAAAAGATGCAGCCTATGTATAAATGAAACTGGTCGACATTTCGAACATAGCTATAGAAATTTGTTTGTTTTAGTTTGCTCTACTCGGAATAAAAATTGTTTTATTGTTATTTTGTTTTATTTTCTACATAGTTTAAAGTACTATAGCATTTAGTAAATTTCATTGTAGTTATGACTCTTAGAGTTACTTCTGGGTATTTTTTTTTACGATTTGACTGCTATCGGTAAACAATCGATATTGCCGCTCCGTCCAAAGCCTACTTCACAAAATGTGCATTTAAAACTCGCGTAAAAATTGAAAACCTTTATATTTTGAAATAGATTTGAGCAAAATATAAAGTGTGCTACATTTTTAGAATGGCAATTTAAAGCTCTGTTCGGAGGAAAAATATACAGGGTAACCCATTTAAAAAATATATTTTTGCGTTAATAACTATTAAAATATTAGTTGTAAAAAAATGTAACTTACACTGTTGAAATTGACGTGAAAAAGCGCTTTGAGAATGTTTTTGCAGAAATCAAAAATTTTCAATAGGAAAAGAATTACAAACATTTTTCCAAAATGCAAATTTTTGAAAAACCCCCTGTATATCTGAAACAGTACTAGATATCGATATGCGATTTTTACCATTGAGTTTATCATAAAATTGAGCCTCAGACACCGACATCAGTTTTCGACTATCTCCTTTAGGGGTTTACCTTTAAAAGTGTCCATTTTGACCACCCTGTACATATCTCTGCAGCCCTAACATCTCATCATAAAATACCAATCATTTTTTTTTTAGTGTGAGGATATCAAATTACGTATATACTTTAGAACTCCCTCTTTGCCAGGGGAGTACTAAGTAAATCACTTTACGGAGTTTTTACTCATCATTAGCTAAAAATTAAATTATAATTTAAATTCTCTAGATTTTTGTTTGCGTACGGCACTAGAAAGCGAGGGTAATTTATAAGCATCATCTTCAGAATAATTACCTAAAAATCCAGTCCTAAAGTAAATAGAAGCCTCAAGTATTATATTTTCAATATCATTGAAAATACTCTACCGAATTATAAAAAATTTACCTCGGTTTATGGTAATTACGGAAATTTAAATATTCTCATTTTAAACAACTTAGACAAATTAGATAGAATAAATAACTTGAAATTTAACATACTATACCGTGCTAGGCACAAAGTGTGCGACATATGGAATTTTTCTTTATTATTAAATGATTTTGCAGTGCCGATTGTTATTAGTCCTTTGGCGGGACATTTGAATTTTGTAAAGTTTAAACTCTAAAAGATGCTCTGTTAAAATATCGAAAAACATTTATGAGAAAAATGTGTTTAGAATGTAAGTTTATGGTATTATGCAAAACTTTAGATAGATTGGACAAAATCGTAATTCATCAGTTTTTGACCAAGAAAAATATAATCACGAGGGAATTTTTATTTTTTGAATCTGAAATATATTTGTTAGATTGCTACAAGAACTTAAACATTTTTTTTTTTGATTCTAAGTTATATTTTACTTGGTTTACAATCAATAATTCAAAAGTTTTGATATTTTCAAAACCGCTGTCGGCAAAACATAAAAGGAATAGATGAAACTGGATATTTTTTTAAGTTTATGATTTTTTGTTGATGTAATTTGTGAAGTGTCTGTAATTTATTTATTTTTTGTGTGCTGTATAGTCAATGTCTTTCTTACCTTTGGTAAACATTAATTCACTAGTTTTTTTTTTCTTTTTTTGAAATAAAATTGTAACGCTAGTGTCCTTAAAGAAGCAAACACCTCACAGTGCATGCTAGAGGGTAAAAATATTTGGTAATTGTCAGTGTGACAGTTGCGGTTTTACGAGAATCATCTTTTGTTAGTTATTGATTGTGAAAGAAGTAAAGCATGGCTTGGAATTCGATTTTTCTATCAATCTAACCAATGTTTTTCAACTCCAAGAAGTAAAAATCTCTTTGCGATCATATTTTTATTGGTCAACAACTGACAAAATACGATTTTTGTCCAAACGATCTAAAATTTTATGCATTACCATAAATTGCAATTCTAAACACTTTTTCCTAATAAATGTTTTCGATACTTTAAAAAATTTAAATTTCCCACCAAATGATAAATAACAATCGGTACGGCACAATCATTTTTTGGGGTTTCAGGTGATGCAGAATTCACCTATAAATTCACTTTTTTTCCAAAATTATTCTTCTTCTAATAGTGATGCATCCGTTCTGGATATTAGGGATTAACAGAGTTATTCTAACTTTATTAGCAGCAATACGAAAAAGCTGTATCGAACGGAGACCGAATCAGTCTTGTAGGTTTTTCATCCAGGAGTGACCTCTTCCGCCTCCTCTTTTTGCTTCAAGCTTACTTGCAGTATCAGCTGCAACAATCTATACCGGTCGTGCCTCATGACGTGTCGAAGGTATTCCAATTTGCGCTTTTTCAATGGCCAGGTCAGTTCCAGACCATTTCCCATTCCCCTGAGCACCTCATTATTAGTTACATGTTGTGTCCAGGGAATTTTCAGCCTACATCGGTGTAGCCACATTTCGAAGACATTGATTCTCCTCATTACCTCTTCGTTGATCGTTCACGATTCGACTCCATAAAGTAGAACAGCAGCGCAACGTTCTGACCTTCAGTTGCAGACTCAGATCTTTCGAAGTGAATAAGGCCGTTATCTGAAGGAATGCTTCCCTGGCCTTTTCGACGCCATATCTAATTTCTGTACCCTAGTCCCATGTGTCATAGATTGTTAGACCTATTAATAAAGAAATATCCTATATGTCGTATACTTTCTACCTTCACTATATATCTGGCAATATTGTTTTCCTATCATAACGCGTCATAATTTATCACTTAGCATTCCATACTCGATTAGATAATGTACGAGGATGGATTGAAAAGTTCGCGGCCTGGTCAAGAAAACAAAATAAAATACGTACCAAAATATTTTTACTTTTCGACGTAATCTCCACCTAGCTCTATACACTTCTTCCTCAACGTCTTTAATATACTGGTTATCTGCAGCTTCGACTTCTTCATTTGATGAAAATTTCTGGCAACCGAGATGTTTTTTTAGGTTTGGAACAGATGAAAGTCCGAAGGTGCCAAATCAGGAGAATAAGCCGGGTGGAGCAGCAATTCGAAACCATAATCACGAATATGATCCATAGACTCAACAGACGTGTGAACGCGAGCGAACTTTCTTTCTCAGTAATTCTGGGCGTTTCTCTTTAATTTCTTGACGTAAACGACGCAAAAGGGTGCAATAGTAAGTCGAGTTTATTGTTTCGCCTTTCGGAAGGTAGTCCAGCATAATAATATCTTCGCTTTCTTTGGAGTTGGTTCACCAGATTTTTTCCACTGCTTGGATTGTTGTTTTGACTCTGGAGTTTAGCGGCGAACCCAGGTTTCGTCCATTGTCACAAATCTGTTAAGAAAATCTTACGGATCAGCCTCAAACATCTCCAAACAGTCGCGAGAAATCGTGAGTCGAATTCGTTTTTGTTCAACTGAAAGCAATCTGGGGACCCACCTAGCGAAAACCTTAGAAAATCCGAGTTCGTTGGCAGTGATGTTTTGTGTTCGTTCATACGAGATGCCTATAGTGCCTGCAATCTCTCTGATAGTTAATCTATGGCCTTTCAATATGAGATCACACACTTTGCCGATGTTTTCTTCAGTCGTAGACGTCGTAGGCCGGCCAGAGCGAAGGTCATCTTCGATGCTCTCTCGTCCACGTTTAAATTCTGCAACCCATTTTTTCACAGTGGTATATGACGGAACAGATTCCCCTAGTGTTATTTCGTATCATCGTGGATCTTCTTTGGTGTTAATCTTTTTTTAAATAGGTACTTGATGACCGCACGTTATTCAATTTTTCTCATTTTTCCAAAAACGCTGCACTTGGTCTCACTAAACTCGTTCTAACCTAAAAACCACAAATATCTACAGCAACAATAATAGAGTCACACTGTGACAACCAAAGAAAGTATGAACTTATTGACGGTACTATAATAAAAATATTATAATTATTTTTTGGTGAGGCCGCGAACTTTTCAATCCATTCTCTCGTAATTAAATAATGATTGTATAACTGCTGAATGAGATCCTATCGATATGAATTTTTAAAAAAATCAGTTGTAATACTTCCTTCTTCCTCCTCTGTACAGGCGCAATTATCTACTTATTAAAATCTTCAGCTTATTGCACTAGAAAGGTTATAACTCACAACATTTTTGGGATCTATTCATGTTTGTTCTTCCTACTAGTGACTTGTCACCTCTGATCCTAATATATTTTTCTTCTGTTATTTTATCCATACGTTTGATCTATTCTACCATTTTGTTTAATAAAGGAAGCTAAAGATATGTGACTAAATGAACAATACACAGAAATAGAAGCATTAGAAAAGAAATACAACACATTTAATTTACATAAGAAAGTCAAAGAAGCTGCTGGACTAAGGTTACAAAGGCAACCACAAGTCCTAGAGGATAAAGAAGGTAAACTACTACTGAACATTTAAGAAAGAATAGATAGATGGGAAGAATATATGGGGCAAAGGTATGGTGACACAACTAGATAACATAAGACAAATAAGCTTAATACAACGGGCCCCCTCATAACTAAAGACGAAATATCAGCAGCAGCAAATCAGCTTAAAAATAAAAAGACAGTAGAAAAAGATAATATACCTACAGAAATTATTAAAATATTTCTTGAAAACATATGGACATTATACAGGACCTCTTCATGATTGGTTGACATCAATTTTTATACCGCTGCCAAAAGAGAATAACCTTAGAAAGCGCGAGGAATATCGGAATATAAGTCTAATGAACCGCATCTTGAAACTCTTTCTTAAAATAATCCACTAAAGAGTATACAAAAAACTAGATGAACGTGTTGGACAAACACAGTTCGGCTTTAGGAACGGACTAGCAATGATGACTATTCTCTATCCGCGTTCTGATTGAAAGATGTAGGGATGTCAACTCTGATGTTTATTTATGCTTCATAGATTTCCAAAAAGCCTTTAATATGGTAAATCATAAGAAAATGATCGAAATACTACAATCGTGTAACATTGATGACAAAGACTTACAAATAATATCAAGTTTGTACTGGAACCAGACTGCCAAAATAAAATGTGAGAATTGCAGGTCCAAAGAAATAAAAATAGAGAAGGGCGTACGTCAGAGTTGTATTTTGTCACACCTGTTATTCAATGTATATTCGGAGCAAATCTTCAATAAAGCACTTTCTGATAAAAAAGATGGAATTACAATTAATGATGTGTATGTAAATAACCTCCGCACGCTGACGATACTGTCAGCGAACAGTGAAGAAGGCCTACAAAGACTCATGAATAGAATTGTTGATGCATGTGAGGAATATGGAATGAAACTGAATACGAACGAAACAAAAACAATGATGGTCAGAAAGAATCCTAATACAAACATAAATATTAAAGGGTAACAAATATAACGTACTTAAGAAGCGTAATTAGTGAAGGTCGGGACTACTCTATTGAAATAAGCTCAAGAATTGAAAAAGCACGTAGCTCTTTTAATAAAATGCGCAGCATACTCTATAACTGCCAACTAAACTTAAAAACAAGAATAAGATATTACGTGTTCTCGGTCATGATATACAGTATAGAAGTTGCAACAATCACAGACACAACACAACAAAGAATTTGAGATATGGTGCTAACGCCGAATGCTGCGTGTTCCTTGGACAGCGCATACCAAAAACGTGGAAATACTTAATTTGATGGGAAAAGAACGAGAGTTGATTTCAGCTGTTAAAGAAAGAAAAAGTACTTACTTTGACCATATTATGCGAAGCCAAAAGTATGAAATCCTGCAACTTATAATTGAAGGAATAATAAGGAAGGACCAGGAAGGCACCGCAACTCCTGGTTGAAAAATTTATGACAGTGGAGTGTTAAGGGATAAAATCAGATGGGCAAATGTGATCGCCAACGTCCTTAGAAGATAAGGCACACTAAGAAGATATTTCAGCAATTATTTGCTATTCTTCTACATCCCGAACCAACTCGGGACGTCTTCCGTCGTATCACGATTCATCTGCCGAGCTAAAATCAACCATGGAGGAGACAGCAAGTATTTATCATCGTACCTGCTCATTATGATAGTAAGCAGTTAACATCCCCCGCTGTTGGAGCGCAATACTGAAAGTATACCTGCCCTCTGTGAAGGAGTATTCAGATCACGGACAGGCAGAGGCGTTTTTAGAAAGAACAAAGTTAAAGTTTACGAATAATTACCGCGTTGTTTGTTCAATTTTGGAAGGTTATATTAATATTAAATTTGATATGCGTGGTTTGTTCAAGTCTTGGAGATTGCGATTCCTGGAGGTCACTGTTGGCAAAGTGTGACGTTGTTCTCGTCAAGATTTCTTCCGCCAAATTGTGGCTCGAAGCGATCTCCTACAGAGAGCAAGTGTGGTTTCAATATTCGGCTCATACTAGTCAGAAACAGTAATTGTATTTTACTGTCAGAAAAATGGTGTATATCATGACCTACAGTCTGTCAAGTAAGAACGGGTTCGCGATAATTTATTTTTGGTAGATGCAATTCTAGCATTTTTTTTATTAAATCGCGAGGGAACCTTTGTCTACTACACATTTTAGTAAAAGTATCAGTCGATTCTGAACTTTCGTTGAAATCACGTAAAATCCAAAATGAGTCACTTGTTTGCGGGTCGGTTCGAGGAAGTCTTTCTTTGTTTCCATCCAAAGAGGCCTAAAATAACACATTCCGCGGTCGCTAAATATATTAAGAAGTCGGTACCGTTTGTGAAGGTGTGGGTAAATCATTTTAACGAGACGAAAAATATCGACGACTTGCCAAAACGTGGCTCGGTAGACAAGGTCACTCCGAAAGTAGAAAAACGAATCGTTGTGTTCAATATGTCGAAATTTATGCCGAACAAAGAGCATTCGCCGACAGCATTAATTTTTTGTTTTCATTTGAGGAAAACTGCTGTTGAATCATACCGATTACTTCGAGAAGCTTATGGTGAACATGCTCCATCGCAAGATACGTGTGAACGATGGTTTCGGCGTTTCAAAAGTGGTGACTTCGATATTGCAGACAAGGAACGTGGAAAACCGCCAAAGAAATACGAAGATGTGGAATTGTTGGACGAAGATCATTCGCAAACACAAAAACAACTCGCCGAGCAATTGGGCGTTAGTCAACAAGCCATTTCCAATCGGCTACGAGAGATGGGAAAGATTTAGATTCAGAAGACCGGTAGATGGGTACCACATGAGTTGAACGACAGGCAAATGGAAAAGCGCAAAAAACGTGTGACATTTTGCTCGCTCGGTACAAAAGGAAGTCGTTTTTGCATCGTATAGTTACAGGGGATGAAAAGTGAATTTATTTTAAGAATCCCAAGCGCAAAAAATCATGGGTAGACTCAGGCACCATCCACTTTTTTTTTACAGGGAGAAATCCGCCTTATGGATTTCTGGAGCAGTCTGCGTCACCGTAAGGGTGCCCCAAAGTGCTCCAGGTATGTGGGGCTCTCCAACCTGAAGAGTTGGCATATAAAACTCCTCGTGAGCTGGGAAAACCCTATACTTCATTTACATTTCTGGTTTGTTAATGTCTAGATATTTGATGTATTCTAACTCTAAGGTTAATTTTCTAATATGTGGATCTAACCTACCTTAAACTAACTTAATGCTAACTTAACCTAATTCCCCATTCTCAGGGGATGTGATGTTATAATTGTGTTAGACGTGTGTGTTATTTACACTTTTAAGCTGAAGGAGTAGCTCAACTAAACTACGTCCTTAAATAATCAAGGGTAGTCCATGTTGAATCTAGTGTCAGAATGTCCGTTGGTCGTAAGTATCGATTGCCGCCATTTACGTTGCCTCTGAAAGTGTTCGGAAGCGAAGCTGGGCATTACGCGTGAATTCTTTTATTGTGTGTATTTCAAACTCCTTGTGCAACTGATTGTTGCGGACGAACCAGGGAGCTCCTGCTGTCATACGGAGGGCTTTATTTTGGACTGTCTGGACCTTGGTCCGATGAGTTTTGGATATCTGGCACCAGGCCTGACAGGCATACGTAAGTCCGCCTTGACTATCGATTTGTAAATTAGCAACTTGTTGTTAGTTGATAACTTACTACGATGATTCAGGAGCGGGGGTACAGCTTCCCTAGAAGCTGATTTCCCTTACGCACGAGCATAGGCACTTGGTACTTCCATACAGAAGGCCCAGGTACTTGATGTTGTGCACCATCCACATCGACCGCAAGACCGAATCGCTTTGGCAGAAAGACGATGCTCTGTGTTTGGTGGGTGGGTGGTCTTTGTTTTCACGAGACTCGTAAGTAATGCTGCGTCAAGGAGCGACAAAATTAAGAAAATCGGGCTTGAGTGTTCTTGAAACACAATTTTTTCAAGAATACGAACGGTTACGTTCTTACTTGATAGACTGTATTATTGGCTGACACTCGGTTTATAGAGTTGCACCCCGATAATCGTAATATATGGTACTTATTTATACTACCATAAAACCTTTCCTTGTGTACAGATCTTGGAAATAAAATTTATTAATTTATATCTGTCTAATAAATAAAAGATAATAAACCTGCTAAACGTTGTCGCGGTATAATTAAATCAAGTTTTATGCAATTAATTTACCAATCATTTAATCTACTGTAAGTTTATTGTATTTTGTGGCACTTTTATTGAACTATTAATATTTGATTTATTTTTAGAATAAACATTACTTCGACCGTGCCAAGGACACTTCCTCATAGGTTCTGTTAAATTAGTTAGTTGGTTAACAGGTAATGATGATTTGTGTTACATAATTTTCCTCTAAATATATTTAAGCTGTGGAATATGGTCTAGAAGTTGCCAAGTAACTATTAACTTCTTTGATTGTGTTAGCCGATACTTGCTGGAAATTCATAATAAAATTATATAAAAAACAACACTATGTTTTAATTTCCAATATATTTAAAGTCACTTGAATATATTTGTATGTGATGTGAGTAAACAACGTGATTTTTAGCTCCTAAGATCTGGTGAATTTTCCGTGGAAGTAGTGCGAAATTAAATTTAATTTTTGGTGAGCAAATAAAATTGGTAGTGACTGATCGTTTGGTAAAACATTAAAATGACAATGAATTTGTAATCCTATTAATTAACAGTAAAATAAAAGTGATGTGCACCTAGCAAAAACCTAAAAAAAAAATTGGACAAAAAATGGAAGGCAACGAGCCTGAGGAATGTGTAGAATGTAAACAAACTTTAAATGATGAACAAGGTTATTTGTGCGACCTTTGTGCGTCAAAACTGCACAAAAACTGTGCTGTATTATCATCTTCGGAGATAAGATGCATGCCATTACAAAAAAGAGTTTTCACACTGCTATGTGTGAAACGTAGGGAATTTTTGGGCAAAGCACCATATTTAGCAAATAATATAGAACATATGGTCAATAACATGATGGATAAAATTGAAAATCTGGAACACAACCAACAGAAAATGATAGATAAAATTGAAAATTTAGAACATAAAATAGTTGAATTAGGGACAGAACTTGGAAAAAAAGAAAAATTTTCAAACAATTCATATGCTGAAATGGTTAAAAACGAAAACAAAACCACGATAAATCGGAAAACTCAACTTTTCACACTTATTATAAAACCAAAAGGTCAGGTAGATGCGGAGTAAACAAAAAAACTCGTATTGGAAAAAATCAAACCTGAGAAACTGGAAGTAGGCATAACTAGTCTTAGAAGTACTAGAAATGGTAATCTAATTGTAAAATGCTCAACAAAAAATGAAATTGAGAGTCTAAAGAAGGTTATGGATACGCAATTGAAGAATAAACAAGAAGCAATTGTACCAGAAAGAAGACTGCCCAGAGTGAAAGTTGTTGGGTATACGGGAAACAATGATATTAAGTATATTGAAACAAGTATTAAACAACAAAATAGATGGCTTCAAATCGATCATAAAATTGTTTCTTTTGTAAACCAGAACAAAAAGAATAAGTCTTTTATAATCTACTTGGAATGTTTCCCATCGGTTTTTCATGAGGTTAATGGATGTTAAGAAAATTTACATTGGTTGGAATCGGTGTAGAGTGTTTGAAGATATTACTGTTACAAGATGCTTCAAATGTCAAGGATTTCATCATAAGAGCAACCAGTGTACAAATAAAACTATCTGTGAAAACTGTGGAGAAGAACATGAAACAAATTCCTGTACGAATAATCAAAAAAAAATGCATCAACTGTTACCTCGCGAACAAAAAACTCCAAACTAATTACAATATACAGCATTGTATCTCAGCTCAAGACTGTCCTTCACTGATTTACCAATTGGGAGTTATAAGAAACAAAATTGACTATGGAGATCCAATTACTTCGCCTTCACGCCTATAGAAGACATCTTAGACGTTCTTAAAGTTTAATCTCAATAATTAGTCAAATGGAACTGGAAGAGGAATGGAGAGATATTGAAGTAGTGGAGGAGGAATTACCTGATTTACAATCTCTTAATGATAAATTAAGTAAATATAATTTTGTTATCATTCATGTTATTGTGAGAAGTCTAAATATGAATTTTGAATCTCTGGAAATTTATATTGAAAGACTAGAGGTCAAACCTGATATTATTGTGTACACTGAAACGTGGAATTTAGATTGTGTGCAATATTATAAGCTAAGTAATTATAATGTTTATTATAATAGTAGCGTAAATAATAGAGCGGATGGAGTTGTTTTGTATATAAAAGATCAGTTGGTGGAGAATACAGAAATAGAAAGTTTTGGTAAGGTAAAAATTTTGAGTACAAATATCCGACTTGCACAAAGTGTTGTATTTAAGGTTTCTGCTATGTACAGGTGTCATGACATTGAGAAGGGTGCATTTACTGAACAAGTCGTTTATTGAATCTAATAAGAAGAATAATTGCATTATTGAGGACTTCAACATTGATGTTCTAAAAATGGATTATATTAATCAAGATTTTCTAAGTCAACTATTACAATTTGAATATGTACCTTTCTTCAGTGGCGTTACTAGGCCATCACAAGATAACATTGAAATGGGGTCTTGCATTGATAACATGTTTGTGGAAACTAAAGTGCTAAATACTAAATCTTATAAAATTATCTTAACTCTATAAATTTCTTAGACATATCTATATCAAAAGTGAACAATAAACACGATTTCTCGATTTTTCACAAACCTTTACATACCGACACAGTCATACACAATAGTTCATCCCACCCTTATCCTCACAAAATGGCAGCTTTTAACTCTTTCATACATAGATCGTTACATATCCCTTTGACTAAAACTAATTTTAACAAAGAATTCAACATAATCAAAAAAAAAGTAATCAATAATTGATATGAGCCCAACATTATAGATAATACCTTGAATAAAAAATCCTTTAAACAAGGAATCTCTCTAATTTATGCCACAATTAATGACAAAAAAGGAAAATTTATTACACTCACGTACATAGGAAAAATAACTAGAACAATTTCCAAACATTTAATAAAAAAGAACAATAAAATAGCATTCAAAACTAGTAATTCCTTAGGGAGTATAATTTTGAATTTTGAATAACAAAACCAAATCTAAGAAATCCTTAAAATCAGGAGTTTATCTATTAAATTGTGGATCTTGTACTAAAACCTACGTTGGACAAACTGGTAGATCTTTTGAAACTCGCATTAAAGAACATAAACATAGTTATTTAAAAAATAAGAACAATTCACATTACGCAACCCATATAATAAACGAATCCCATAATTTTGATGATACGCTAAAAATCCTACATGTAGAAAATAAATCTAAAAAATTAAATTTGCTTGAATGTCTTGAAATTAACAAACGGAAAAAACTCCAATCAATTATTAAACGAACAGGTAGACTTAAACCATTCGCCCTTACTTAATCTTTATTAGTTCTTGGAAATAGTACCACAGATTTATATACTTAAAATAATTCTGTCTGTAAATAATATAATAAAATGATTAGCATAATCTTAGGTAATTAAGGATAGTTTTAAGCACTATATAACCAGGATTACTAGCAAATATTTTTCTTTCTTATTTACTTCTGAAGAAGCCATTGTATGGTGAAACAATTGTCAAGTGAGTTTAAATATATTGGAAATTAAAACACAGTGTTGTTTTTTTATATAATTTTATTATGAACTATTAACTTTATCGTTGTTTACAATATTAATACGAAGGTAGCGGTAAGATACAACGAATTATGCTAAGTACACACACCTATTACACGGTGGTTGACAAAGTCAACACTTCAATGCAGGCAACGCGGTTTTCGAGGGATCTCCTTAGACATATGTGGTTTAATGTAAAACAAGTGAAAACAGATAAGGCCCACATCTCAGCAGTCTACCCACTGTTCTATTATGCGTCAAATCCCGAGCCGCGTTTCACCGTATCATGGTTCATTAGTCGGGCTAGGATCGACAAACAAGAGAGCACAATTTACTAGTCCTTATCCAGGTACCTATGAAACATAATGTTAAGATACAACGTATTGTAGTAAATACTCAGAGTAATAGTACTCGAGGGTAGGTTGAAAAGTCTTGTAAAAAATAAGGTCAATAACATTTTTTGACAAAAACAAAAATTCTTTTCTCAACATAATCTCAATTGAGCTAAATACATTTGGCACAACGATATTCCAATTTTTTTATTGCCTCAAAAAAAAATGTTTTGAACTGTGTAATATTGTGTTTACAACACAGATAACCTCTTAATTCGACGAAACTTCCTTCGACCTAAACGAATTTTTGAGGTTAGGACACAAAAAAAGGTCGCCAAATGGAGAATAGGGTAGCTGGAGAACTATTTCAAAGCCCAGCTCGTGCACGTTTGCCTATGCAACGGCTGATGTGTGAATTTTGGCGCGATAATCTAAGTAAACGTTCCAATAAGGTTACGTAATAAGAGCCAGTCGCTTTTTTACCCCTTTCCAAATGGTCAATCATGCCATCACTTTTCCCGCCGATAATTCTTCCGGTGCTTCCGGATATATTTTTATTTGGTTAAGACAAACACTATTTTTTATACAATTAGTCTGAATGCAACGCAGTATAATTCAAGTTTGTTTCATCTTCGCCAACCTACAGGGTGTAATGGTGGATTCATGTTTCATTTACAGTCACAAAACGATGCCAAAAGACTTTCGGATTACACTGAAACTTTTAAACATGATTTTAAAATGTCCTTACTTGTGTGTTTTTGATCTGATGTCAATAAGCGCGGCACTCATTTCTCACTCAGCTTTTTTATTTCTAGAACGTCATGCAGGATATTATATATCCGTTTATGTGATATGTCTACCATCTCAGTAATCTCACGAAGCTTAACATGATGATCTTCCATATCATGAGTTTTATCGACCATTTCTTCAAAAGAAACGTTAATCGGGCGTCCTGAACGTGCTCGTACGAGTACGTTTAATTTCATTTATCCAGTAATGATAGATGCTGGTGCAAAGTCCCTATAAACTACCTTCAGTTCAATTTCTATCTGAGCCGCAGCCATTTTTTTAAATATTTTAACACTGCACGATACTCGTCTTTATCTTTAAACTTTGAACTCAACTGTGGCGGCCAGTGGCGTTGTGGTGTAGTACCTTACTTAAGGTGTAGAAGGTCGAGGGTTTAATCCCGCAGGTCGGTACTCCTATTCATTGAATTATTTAAGTATATTTGGCCTGGCCACGTACATAGGTAATAGTTGTTCGCAGGAATGCAATAACGTCCGAGGTAGCACTGCCGCGTTGTCTCAAAGGTGCTATGAAATACAGAAATGTATGTTTCGGCACTTCCACAACGTTGACCGGTATTACGACATCCTCGCCAATATCCTTGAGATATGAAAAAAGGGTAAAATCCCTACTCAGGCGGGAAAGTGAACGATAAAAAAAAAGTAGAAATTTACTGAACTTATCAATTCACCTTTGTATTTTCAGCGATGCTGATGACATGACACAAATAACGAAAGCGGCTTGGAAGTATACAGTTTTTCCTTTTTGAAAGTTATGCTCATGAAATTTTTAGGCTAAGCAGAGGTGCACATGAACTTGTTCCATTCAGTTTGAAAAAAAATTATATTTTCCGTAAATATAACCTTTCACAAGAATCCTGTCAAATTTTCAAGTTGCTGCGTGATTTAGTTGGTGAGTGGCAGCCATTTAAATAGAACAACTTTTATGATTTTACGACAATGGAAAAAATTTAATATCGAACAGTGATAAAATATTTGTTTTTGAAAAACAAAACGAACGATGAGGTAAGAGTAGAACTCGGTGAAGTTCATGAGGACTCTGCACTTTCGTTATCGACCATAATATAATGGACATCTGAATTCAATCGCAACCGTAGAAGCATTTCTGATGAAGGACGTCCAGGTCGTCCAAATGAGGTAACTACATCAGAAATGATTGAAAAAATCCACGATATAGTGATGAGTAATCGAAGAATAAAAGTGTGTGAGATTTCTGAGACTGTAGGCATTTCAACTGAACAGCTGCAGAATATTTTAAGAACTAATTTGGGAATATTCTCCTGAGCCTTTCCGCCCTTTTTGTTGCTTCACCACTTGTTTTTGGTAGCATGTTTTCACGACAACAAACGTACGTACGACACAATGATGATGCTCTAAGAACTCATTTGGATAAGAGATGGGTGCCGTGATTGCTCACAACTAACAATAAACACGCACGTGTGTCAACTTCAAAAGAATGTTTGACGATGTTAAAACGCAATCAACATGATTTTTGGCGTCGAGTCATAACTGTTGTCGAAACATAAATTCATCACAGCACACCAGAGACCAAAGAACAGCCCAAACAATGGGTCTTCCGTTGCGAACCGGCGCCATAGAAGGCCGGGGTGACCTAATCGACCAACAAAGTCAGTATTTTGGGATGCACGCGGTATAATCCGCGTCGATTACCTTGAAAAGGGCAAAACGATTAATGAGTATTATGTCAATTTATTGGATCGTTTCAATCATGCTGTGAAAGAAAAACGTCGGCATTTGGCGAAGAAAAAAATTCTCTTTCATCAAAACAATGCACACGTGCCCAGTTTTGTCATCGTCACGGAAAATCCCATGACTTAGAATACGAATTGTTTTCACATCCACCATATTCGCCAGATTTAGCCCACGGCTGAAACAGACGCCTATTTTGAAGCGCTGGAGAATCTGTATTTTTTAGATGGGATACAAAAACGTTGGACTAAGTGTATCGAGCTCAAGGGAGACTATGTTGAAAAATAAAATAAATTTTACCCATAGATGATATCAAAAACATTATATGTTAAGGGACTAAGGATCAGTAGTTATTATAAAGTCACTGTTTTCTTTCTTCGCTATGGAAATTGAGAGCAGTTTATTTTTTATTTTCCTATTTGTGACCATTAATTTTACTCTTTTATGGTCACAAATACGATAATAAATATTAAATTGCTGTGAAACTCTATAGCGCGGAAAACTCTAAAAACCGAAGACAATATAAATAACCGGTTAAGTGCAAGTTGAACTTGCGCAATTAGTGTTCCGTACGTTGATTGCTTTTAAAATAAAAAATTTTGTTGCAGAGGTATAAAATTATCAATGACTTCACAAAACACACCCCAAATAAGTTTTCAATAAAGTTTGTTTCCAATCTTCACTGAAAACTGATGACCTTGAAATTTTTGTTTTTTTTTATATACCAGATAAATTATTAAAGGTAATGCACTCGTGATAATTTTTGTTTAATCTACACCCTGTGGAGAATATTCCAGAATTTTTTCAAAATTTTTTGATAAGTACTTTTCGAGATAAGGCGGGTGGACAGCGATTTTTCGCGATTTTTTAAAAATAATACAAAGGAACGTGCGCGCAAGTATTACTTTATAACATATATTTATTTTTTATTCGTATTTTCACAAGCTTTCATTTAACACCACACTCGATGACCTAGAAAAAATTTTTGTTTTTTACTTCCGATTTCACCCCCCAAAACTAACCTCTTAAGTCAAAATTTAACTTTCAAAACTACATGGCTCTGATGAGGCCATCAATTCCTATATTATTACCAAATTTCAACTTTCTGTGACAAATAGTTTCGCAGAAAATCGGGTGACAGATAGACAGACGGACGGACAGATACCGAAGTCATCTTATAAGTGTTTCCGTACGGAACACTAAAAAGCAAGAGAATTTGGAAACGATAGAAATTTAAAAAAAACAAAATCGCAATTAATGCCAAAACAAATCCTAAAAACTCACTAAAATATATTACAGCATCCTTCACTAGAAACTTACCTTTTTAAATTATAACTAGTTAAACAATCATAGAATTCACATTTCGAATCTTCAAAACTTTAAGAATAAACCCTTTAAATAAATAAAAAAAAAAACAAATCAAATAAAACCTTTGCCTAGTCTTTCCTGAAAATCCAAAACACCAACATTGTGTTCAGTTCCCAATTCGCTGCAAACGTACATCATAAAAATGTGACCTTCTGCCTTAAAGAGGTGTCTCTTTTCAAATGTGTTCAAGATAAGAAAAATAATTTATAAATTGTTACTTCTTCTTCTTCCTGTCCCACGTATTCACATACGTCGGGGTCTCTGTACCATTTCTTCAGTTTATATTGAGGTTGTTATTTTCTGCTAGTCGAAAAATGGACGCAGCGTTTGGAACTTTACACCATTCCCTGATATTTCGGAGCGGACGCGTGCTGCTTTCTACCGGGTCCCCGCCGGCCCTCCATTTTTTCATCAATATTAAGTTTTAGAATCGAGTAGCGGTTACTCCTTAGGATATCCCCAATAAAACACCTTTCTTTGTTTTACGATATTTTTTTTTTATGGGTCTAGCACACGTGCTTCAGAGAAGTCTCTAAAGCGCTCCAGGAGCGGCACGTGTGCGGAAAAAGCGATTCACACTGTTCTTGAATCGCCGTAAATTGTACTCGCTGGGAAACACAGCGCTGGGCAAATTATTCCAAGGGGATGATGTTCTCCATATAAAAGACTGCTTGAAAAGCGTTGTACGCGAAGTAACAAGCTGAACCTCATACGGATGTGAAGCACCAGCGCGACGTGTATTTCTAACATGCAACGCTTTGGGAGGAATTAAGCGGGCCACATCCTTCGAACACTTTCCATGAAAATACTTGTCGAACAGACGCAAGTCGCCAACCGTTCTTCGATGTTCCAGCGAATCAAGGCCGCCGGTCAGTTCCGCGTCTCCAATCAGACGAACAGCTCTTCTCTGAACAGAATCCAACAAATGCAGTGTATGTTTGGGAGCGGAGCCCCAAACATGGGAGCAGTATTCCATAGTTGGTCGAATTTGAGCTTTGTAAAGAATTAACAGTTGTTGTGGAGTGTAAAGCTTTCTGGTTCGAAATAATATTCCTAACTTTTGAGAAGCTCTCCTTACTATGCCTGCAACATGTTCATGCCAGGACATATTTGCTCCCAAACTAACGCCCAACAAATTGAGCGACGATGCTAGTGGAATGGAGTGTCCCGACAGAACTATGTCGGGTTCAGCAACGTTAACTTTTTTAGAAAAAACTGCCGCGTGGGTTTTTGTAGCGTTAAATTCCACTTGGTTACTGTCACCCCAAGGCAGAATTTCTTTCAGGTCTTTGTTAAGTTGAACAACCTCCTGCTGTCTGCGGATATTCGCCTGAGCAGCCGATGTCCGAGCGTTCAAAGTGAATGAAGAGATACGTACTGTCGTCTGCAAAGCTGTAAATTGGATTCCCGGTCTTTTCCAGCAGATCATTAATGTAAATGAGAAAGAGAGTAGAAGACAGTATGGAGCCTCGGGGCACACCGGCGTTGATTGTGAAGGTGTTAGAAAGAAATCCGTCAACCGCCACTCGTAAAGAACGCTCTCTGACGAAACATGAGAGCCACAAACAGAACTTTTCAGACATACCACAAGAGCGTATTTTAGAAGATGCTGATTGATAACCTTTTCCATAACTTTCGATATTATTAAAAGCAGTGCGACTGGTCGGTAGTTATTTGGCAATGCCTTCTTGCCTTTTTTAGGTATCGGCTGAACCATGGCACATTTCCAGCAGGACGGAAATATTCCCTTTCTGTCGGATAGGTTGAAAAGTCTACAGAAATCTGGTGTTAGTTCCCTTGCACAGTTTTTGAGAACTATGGCAGGTATTTCGTCAGCGCCTGAAGCCTTTTTGGTGTCTAGCTTCATTAAAATACGCTTTATGATACGCTGTCTGAAGACAACATCGGGCATCTTTGACTGCAATATGGGAAAAGTAGGTGGTGTTTTTCCTTGGAAATCGACAGTAGAATGTGAAGCAAAGAGTTCAGCCAACAAGTTCGCTCTCTCAACAGGTGTGGTTGCAATGGAGTTATCTGGCCGTGTGAGTGGTGTTATGGTGGATTTGGTGAAATTTTGACTAACTGCCTTAGCCACTGCCCAAAAGGACCTGGAATTGTTGGGACAAGCGAGAAGTTTGTTTCTAATTCGTTGATTGTGTGCCTCCTTGGATTCGTCGATAATTCCTTTGCATCTGTTCCGGGCACGAACAAAGGTGTTACGATTTATGGTGTTAGGATTTTCGCGCCATTTTCGGTAGGCAATATGTTTAGAAGCAAGGCTTGCCGTTGGAGGAGCATTTCTTCGAAAAAGGGATGTAAGCTTCCATACCAGCCCAAAATAACATCTGAGACCTCCCTGGCGCAGTTAGATGTTTTGTCGGATCGAAAACAAACGTCTATCCAAGGGAAAGTTCGAAAATATTCCATGAGATCTTCCCATTTAGCAGAGTTGTAGTGCCAAATCTTGCGCGGCCTAGGCGCCTCTCTGTCCCTGATTGGCAGGATACTCGATGTCGAAAGCAGTTTATGGTTGGAAAAACCTAACGGTGGATTTACGGTGACCGTGTAAATATCCGGATTGGTGGTTAAAAACAGATCAAGAAGACCCGTTTCGATCAGGGATCCGTGTTGGTTCGTCAATAAGCTGAGATAAGCCACAACTGACTGAGAATGATTCAGCTTCACGACCTTGTTCGTCGGTAGTTTTTGAATATTTAAGCCAGTTGATATTGTGGACATTAAAGTCGCCCAGGATGGCAATTTCGGCACTTGGATAGTTAATTTGTAAATGATCGATGGTGTCTGCAAGAGAAGCGAAAAGTGTTCGAAAATTGGTATCACTTGGTGGTCGATACAGGATACAGATGAACCTTGTGGTTTGTTGAGTCGTTATTTTTAACCACATAACATCAAAGTTTGGGGGCTCCAGAGCCTCTTCTCCCTGCCTGTGAAGCACTTCTTCATTGGTTAGGTGTTCTGTCTAAGAAATTTGTAGCAAACGTCGCAGTATCCATAGTTCGAAAGCTTCCATAAGATTCGATGATCGTACTTTTAACGACCATGTCTCTACACCATATAAAAGAACCGGCCAGACAGCATTTTACTACTCGTAGGCGTAGGGCGAGTGGCAATTGTCTTTGAAGCAGCATATTTTTCAACTTTAGAAAGATATCCTTTGCCGTGCCAATCCGTAGTTTAACCTCCCCATCATAATCCCATCGTTCGTTGACAACAGAGCCAAGATATTAGATTTAGTAACCCTCTCAATCTCTTGATCCATTTTGGTTTTCCCAATATTTATACGTAGACCATACTCCTCGCCAATATCATTCGGCTTATTGATTAGAATTTGCTTTAATTACTATGTAAACTAATCTGGAAATATACGTCTTTGTTCTGAAGAAGGTAGCGTATTGCCGAAATGTGAATAAACTATGTCCACGTAAATGTATTTTCTTATCAACGGACTACAAAACCAAGAACAAATCACCAGAAATTATATAACTAGGAAAGTCCGGTGCGGGTGGGAGTTTCCTATTATTTTAAATCTTGACTAGGAGCTAGATTACTGCTTATGCTTCTTTCGAGTATATTTTTTTTGGAATCCTGTATTTAATTTTTTTTGCTACTCAGATGGAGTTTTTAATTTTTGTAGAGATTTGGGTGGAAGATATTCAAAACAAACCCTATTGTTATAAAATTAGTCTGAATGCAACGCAGTGTAATTCAAGTTTGTAAATGCAAATAGTATATCATTCCCCTAATCTCGTGCAATTTTATTGTATCTTGTGGCTTTTTTATCGTACTATTAATACTCGACTTGTTTTTAAAAATAAACATTACATTGACCACGCCAAGTAAACATCCTCATTGGTTCTATTAAATTAGTTAGTTGATGCAAGGTAATGTTGACTTATGTTACATTATTTTCCTGTAATAATAGTTAAATGGTATATGGGCCAACACATCGGGACTATAAATAATTGATTAAATGACAAATTGTCACCTAATTGTTAGTTGTTTTGTTAAAACGCGAGCTTTTTTTACAATAAATATACCAAAAGGAAACTACAACGCAATTTTAATACAACTGTCCCTATATTTGCTATAACTTGTGGTGGCATAAAATTATGGTCACCATCACATTCTTTTTACTCCTTTTCTCTGAAGCGATATCTCTCTACGTTTTATTTCTACTTCCTACATATTAAGGAAGAGGGGGGGAGAGGGAGAGGGGGAGGGAGGGAGGGAGAGAGAAAGAGAGAGATATGGGGGAGGGAGCGAGAGGAAGGCTAGCGCCTCTAGCTTCTATTTTAAGATTAACTGTCATTTGGCAGGTGAGACCATGTTGCTAGAAGTAAGGGTAATCTTGCAGAATAGTAATAAAACATTCCCGAGATCTATCCACATTTCTTGTGTCTCCAACTGTACGTTGAGGTGTAGTGACGAATATACAAATACACGTATCATGAAATACCATATAACTTATTCAGAGCTCGTAGAGTCGAAGAATTTCAAAACTATGTTACTTTTTCTTATTTTTAATTTATAGCGATTTATATAAATAGTGAACCTGTTTCTCGGCTCAACTATCTCTAGTAGTTTACTAAAATATATCTACTACTGAATATATCAAATTTTACTCCTTGGATTAAGTTAATGTTAACCGGAATCTGTGAAGAACAGCAAGGGTTCAGAACAGATCTACTATAGACGCCATATTTATAATCCGCCAAATTACCGAAAAAGCCATAGAGTTTAATAAGATAGCCTTTATGTGTTTCATTGATCTTACCCAGGCATTCGATAGGGTACGGTTAACCTACTACCCTACTACAAAAAAGGGGAATTCAGCCGAATATAATAAAAACTATCGAAGAGTTGAACATCAACAACCACACATATGTAAGAGTGGCAAATAAATTAAGCAATAAAATACCTATGACAACCGGAATCAGACAAGGAGATAGCATAAGCCCAATCTTATTTAACATTATAATGGATGGAATAATAAACGAAGTAAAGAAAACTGGGAGAGGATATCAATTGGGAGGCAAAAAAATAAAAATAATATGCTACGCCGATGATGCAGTAATCATATTAGAAGACGAAGATAACTTACAGAGACTCCTACATAAGTTCCAACAAACAGCAAAAGTGTTTAATATGCAAATATCTGTAAAGAAAACAAAATCCCTTACAATATCTAAAGAACCGAAAAGATGCAAACTCGCGATTTATGATCAGACTGTAGAATAAGTGATGTCCTTCAGATATCTAGGGGCAAACATAACAAGTACCAGGAACCTTAAGAAGGAAGTAAAAGCTCAAACAACAAAGGCGTCATTAATATCAGGATACTTAAGAGATATAATTTGGAGAAACAAATATATGAGCACCACGAGCAAAGTAAGAATATACAAAATATACGTAAGACCGATCATGACGTACGCGATAGAAACCAGAGCGGAGAACACAATAACAAAACGACTCCTAAGAACAACAGAAATGCGAACATTTAGATCGATAACAGGACATACCTTATTTGACCGGAAGAGATGTGAAGAAATAAGGGAAAGGTGCGAAATACAGGATGTGGTGAGATGGGCAAGGAATGGGAGAAGAGAATGGAGAGACCATGTGGACAGAATGCCAAATGACCGGTTGGCTAAGGTTGCAAAAGAGAAGCGACCAAACACACCTCGACCGCTTGGAAGACCACCAGTGAGATGGTATGAGAGCTGGTCTTCATCATCGCAATTGTTTCAGAGAAACCTTTGAAGTGAACACAGGACATGATCCTAACGTAGGAAGAAGAAGAAGAAGAAGATTAAGTTATTTTTTAGTATGAAATAGTGAAGTTCAGATTCTTGTTCTTGAAGTGCCATATCCGTTACAGACGAAAGCGACCCTCTCGCCCTTGCCTGTGGTTGGTGCCTTTTTAAGTATTTCCACAGACAAATGGGACCTACAGTTTAATGCCGGCTCCGAACGGCTAAAGTAAGAGGGCTTTACTAAGCATGATACTACGGGTGGTTTGCCATTGCCTTCCCGAGAGTGGTGACCATCAAGTTGTAAATTTGAGTTTAATTTATTTTATTATATATTTATCTTTTTTATTATTATTATTTCCCAATCCGAGATACGAACTCGGGTCGCTGGCGTAGAAAGCAGACATCTTAACCACTACGCTATGGCCGTTCATTATTTATTTTAAAACTGCAAGTTTGCGAGAGAAGTACTGGCACTTAAATTTTACAAGCGAAACATTTAAGTAGTAGGGGACATGGTGGTAATATTAAAAGAGTGGATAAAATAGTTCATTAGATTAAGTACCTAAGAACCCGAAATAGTCCATATATTAATAAACTTGTTTTAGCTGTTGCATCATATGCTATTATAATATTAAAGGATCCTATTTCAGTGTTTATGTAGGAAAAAAGCTGTACAATGTTGTTTCGTCGTGCAGAATAATTTCCCTGAGAAAATTCCTGATACTTTATTTCGTTGCCCTTAAGCACACAGCTAAATTCAATCATGCAGGAATTTTGCGATCAATATAATATGAGTATTAGGTGTTGCAAAAATGTAAAATGTTTTTTAGGGATTTTTCTTTTAAAGATTTTTCATAATGGATTTTTAAGTAAAAAATAAAAATGTCGAGCGTCTTTTTAATATCTTTAAGCTCTTTAAGTAAGGCTTTAGAGAAAAAAAATAAGTATATATTTTGAATTTCTAAAGGATTTTTTTACCTTTCTGATCAGTAATTCCGTTTTTCTTTCGTCCATATGAAGTTATAACATATTAATTTAATGTACGATAATGCAAACAATACCGGACAAGTAAGAACATGTCGCCTATAACTTGTAATCGGTAAAAGAAATTCCTTTCTTCTTCAGGTTATTATTGACACCTTTGCAAACGCGGCTTTGTGGAAGGAGGTTCTTTTCTGACCGTATTTATGGTTAAATAGTACATTACCGAACATGAGTGCTGCATACGCTTCGCACTTCGACGCTGTGTTCCTATGTAATTATCTAAAAGGTCTGAAAATGACACCTACAGCCGTTGCTAAATTTATGTCCAGTCGTTAGCAAATGCGTTAAACTATCATCATCATCATCATCATTAGCTTATTCCATTCATAATCGGATGTAAGCCTCCCCAAGTTGTCTCCAATGAACTCTGGTGCTTTTTGCACCTAATCGTGCCCCGCTAATATTTTTACGTCGGTCGTCCATCTTGTCTGTGCTATACCTCTACATGTTTTGTGTGCTCTAGGCCTCCATTTAACTAGGCGGCGTTTGCATCTGTTATCATTCATCCTTGCGATATGCTCCGCTCATTTCTACCCTAGTATACATATTCGTTGTATCACATCTATTACTTTTGATCTTCTTCGTATCTAGATGTTAGGAATACGATCTTGGAGTCTAATATTTAGCATTTTTCTCTCCATTGCTTTTTGGGTTACCTAGAATTTATTTACTATACTTTTATTTAAAGCCCACGTTTCGGTACCAAATATTAATACCGGAAGTACACGCTGATCGAAACCTTCTATTAGTAGTTCCTGGTTATTATCTTCACTTTCCTTGTTCAAATATTTGGTTTTGGTGAAGTTTATTTTTAGATCTATTTCTCGAGACTTGTTATTTAAATTCCATCAACATTTCTTGTAATTCTTCTTTTGTGTTGTCGTGTGTCGTTCACCATCCATTAGTATTCCTTTATTTTCCCACTTTAATGACTTGAACATGTCTTCTAGAGTCAACGTGAACAGCTTTGGGGATATCGACTCACCTCCTCTAATTCCTCTTTTAATTTTAATTTTATTTGTTTTTTCTTCAAGCATTAGTTGCGATGTGGCATTTTTATATATGTATTATAGGAAGAAATGATACTCTCAGTTAAAAAATCTTGATAATCCTTGGTTCACCGCACCGTAAAATACCCTATGAAGATCCTTGTTTGGAGATGTTCTTCGGAAAACGGTTCTGGCAGACTCTTCATCTTTACACAATTTAAACGCTGAGAAAATTCTCTAGATTTACAAGAGGGCATTAATACCAACTGCCAAACGGTAGTTGAATACAGTGAAGCAGCTGTCATGGCAAATTCGGACCATTTGGAAATTTTGGCCCGAAGAATACGCGGAAATTTTCATCGAAATAATGCCCTGAAGATGCCAGACGATCGTCAACGCTGATGGGGATTGGACGAATTACTGAATTATTATCATTTTAATGAAATCCTTTACGGTCAAATGATGTAAACAACTTTTAAATAAATACATTTTTTAATGAAAAATGGACGACGCGTTGTTATTTATCCGACTGTATTTTTGTATTAAATCAAATATGAAAATTAGGCTTTATTCAATTACACTTTGCGATTTTACACTACATCTCGGTTTTGGAAATTACCCCACTTAAATAGAGGAGCATATAAAAGAATAAATTTACATGTGGGTCCTTTGGCTACCTCATTCTGTCCTTAATATTCTCCAAATGCCTTTTAATCCCCTGCAAGTCTGGCCAAAAATCTGACAGTAAAGGTTTACAAAGTTAAATTGTTTTCCCAAATGAATTCTCTGAAGTTTGCAAGAATTGAAGCGTATTAACTAATTTCAGCGATGTAGAAAACAAAAGAAGAAAATTTTACTTTACTTGTTATGAACATCGCCATCCATTTTCAACAAATAATAAATCTATACTTTTCCCTTATGGAATGAAATGAACAAATTACTTTACAATCCATTAAACACCAAAATAAGTGAGACCTGCCAATCCCCTTAAATTATAGGAGTATCGATAATATCCGAGATTATTCCTGAAACACTTCAAATAAAGATTAGTATTGGATACACCTCTTATTTCTAAAATATCCTGCGAAATTTTTCAGCTGTTTTATTAAACTGAAAAAGTTTTTCCGGGTATTCAGCGAAGTGTAATAATTTTCTTTAGGAATTTTCTGATACTTTACTTCAGCACACTTAAACACATTGGTAGGTTTAGTCATGCATGAATTTCTGCTATAAATTCGGTAAAATATTGTCTGAAATGTCAAAAAATTTGTAAACACATTTTGGAACTAGATTAAAAACACAAAATTTCAGGAAATGTAACTATAGGGTATTTTTTAAGTCAGGACATTATTATTAATAGGTTATATTACTCAAGAAACAAAATAACGTCACCAACTGTTGCTTATAAAGGGTACTCAGTTCTGCATATCACAGCATGTGATAAAGGATAAATATAAGAAAGAGAAATTTTAATCATAACTCACACGAATTATTCTACAGATTTTGATTAAATGTATGTCGAATGGTTTTACATTAATAACTTTCACAATTATTATATTACAGAATATATATATATATATATATATATATATATATATATATATATATATATATATATATATATATATATGTATATGAATCATCATCATCATTAGCTTAGTCTATCCACAGTCGGATGTAAGCCTCCCCCCGTTGTCTCCAATGAGATTTGTTGTTTGCTTTTTGTATCCAATCGTGTCGCGCTAATCGTCTTATGTCGTCCGTCCATCTTGCCTGTGCTCTACCTCTACATCTTTTGTGTTCTCGAAGCTTCAATTCAACTATACGGCGTGTCAGTCTGTGCAATCTTTCGAGATTCTTCAATTGCGGTGTTCCATACATGCGTTACGTAAGTTGGAATACTTTCCGTTGATCTTTACTTACCAAAGCAATATTGATGGTTAATAATATTATATTCAATCCTTCAAACTATTGTAAAAAATAATAAATGGTAGCCTTTGCATGACATTCGAGATTATTGGAAGCTGTCCGACTGATCGGTAGCTGCTTGGCAAGATCTTCTTGCCTTTTTTGAGTGTCGGTTAACCTGTACCACAGTGATTGCAGAAACACTTAAACAAAAAGATTTGTCAAAATTTTTTTATTAGTGGATCAAAATTTTTCTAATTCATTTGCAATATTCATCGCGGCATCGTTTGAAGTTTTATCGGCGCTGCTTCATAAATTTTTTGTATCAATTGTCCTCCCTGAACTAATTTCATAAATTCCACTTTTCTCACTATTAGGAATCTTATCTTTGGGATTTCCTAAGATATGCCTCAGATTGTCTGATGAGGTATAGACTAAGGTGAGGCCTACCTTATTAAATACCTTATTGAGTCCCCTATATTTCGGATTATATGGTAGAATTCTGAATATTTAAGCTGAACTTATGTCTATTTATTAACTTGTTTACTAGGTCATCGTCATAACCATTAACTCTAGTTATATTTCTAATACGATTCCTTTTATTATGGAAGTTTACTCTATTCAGAGGAAAGATGACCAAACGATGAACTAAAAAATGGAATGCGGCTAATTTGTGTTGACTGCAATGAAATGAATCATTAGGAATATATCTATCTGTTACTGTGTCTTTTCTATAGATATCAAATTCTAACCTGAGTAGTGTCATTGTGCCAAATATTCCACATTCCCATAGTAAATATTTGTTTTCCACTTTTATTATTAGATTCTGGATTGAGCGAGATTGATTTATTGGCTATTAGGTAGCTAAGATGCTATAACTATTATATATTATTGTCTAAGAAAAAAATGTGAAAATACATATTGATTAAGATATATATATATATATATATATATATATATATATATATATATATATATATATACATATATATATATATATATATATATATATATATATATATATATACATATATATATATATATATATATATATATATATATATATATATACATATATATATATATATATATATATATATATATATATATATATATATATATATACATGTCAGGAACTTTTTATCTTGGGTTTGTCTGATTAGCCTGCTGAGTCAGTATCTGACTGGACATGTTTGTAATCTGGGCTCTTCATTCTTTTATTGAAAAGTCACTTGGGTTATGTTGTATGAAGTCGCTGATCACTTTATATCTCCGTAACAAAATTTTTTATTTTAAAGGCAATCACGATACGGAACAGTAGTTGCGCAAGGCCAATTTGCACTTGACCGATTTTTTAGTTTATATTAAAATTTTCTGTCATTCTCAAAATTCTTTGGGATGCGAAACCGGACACCTTTATAAAAGGTTTCAAAAAATGGTTTTAAAAAATATATCCTAAGTTAGTATATAATTATAGTTATTACATAACGTTAGCACCTTGACATCACGAATCATTGTCGCAATCCGTTGACAAAACTTTCATCGATTTAAATCCAAAACCCGTTCGGCCATTTTTGTGTGTTTTGATATACCTAAATCACTTAGTTGTTTGGTCAAACTTACATTATGAGACTAAAAAATATATTTCTGTCATTAAATTTAAAATACATCAGTCACTACGCACAAAAAAAAAATGAAGTATACAGTCTGTCAAGTAAAAACGTGTCCGCGATAATTCATTTTTGGTAGATGCGATTCTAGCTATTCAAAAAATAGGTAGAGGGAACCTTGTCATAGACCAAGCATTTCAAATACCAGCACTTGCAGAATCTGCGGTGAAGAAGAGGAGTCAATGGAACACTTGATCACTAACTGTGTGGCACTGGGACACAGGAGATACAGGCTATTACATGCCCATACGCTGGGTGAACAGGACTTGCTAACACTCCCATCGAAGGAGCTGGTCCGGTTTCTTGACGTATTAAACCCGTGAAAGACAAGGGGAGGCACAATAGATCAACTATGGTCGCAGTGCAAAGGGCCGTTTTGGGCCAGACCCCACCTTTATTACATTACATTACATTACAAGGTTCCCTCTATCTACGCATTTTAGTAAAAGTATCAGTCGATTACGAACTTTCGTCGAAATAACGTGAAATCCAAAATGAGTCGGTTCGAGGCAGTCTTTCTTTGTTCCCATCCAAAGGGCCCTAAAATGACATTCTGCGGCCGCTAAATATATTTAAAAGTCGGTGTCGTTTGTGAAATAGTGGGTAAATCATTTTAACGAGACGAAAATGTCGACGACTTCCAAAACGCGACTCGGTAGGTAAAGTCACTCTGAATATCGAAAAACGAGTCGTGTCTTTATTTTCACGGGACCCGAAATTGGCGCTACGTCAAGGAATGGCAAAATTAAGAAAGTGGGGTCTAAATGTGTCTCATGAGACAATTCGACAAGATCTTCATGCTCATGATGTCAAATTCCGAAGCACGTTAAAGAAACCTTTGCTGGACGAAAATCAGGTCGTCAAGCGACTCGCTTGGGCCCACAATAAGATACTAGAGTGGCCCTCATAATCGCCGGACGCCAACTCTATTGAAAACGTTTGATCCCTTGTAAAGAAAAAGTTCAGAGGAAAGACTCTGAGGGCTTTGACTCAGTTGTCACTCGAGATTCGAAAAATTTGCAGAGTATGCCTAAAAACTCGTCGACAGCATACCTCGAAGATGCCAGGCGATTATTGATGCAGGAGACGATTGGACAACTTGCTAAAGTAATTGCGCCGTTGTTAGCATACCAAAGAATACATTGATGGCAAAAAATATTCTCGAAACACATTTTTTTCAAGAATACGAGCGGTCACGTGCTTACTTGACAGAGTGTAAATTGTAGATTTTGTAATAACTAGATTAACTTAAGACTGAAACCTTTTCTGTGATAAAAATATTTAAAATCTATAAGCAGAAAGAAAATGATTTATTTCATTGAAATAGCCCGTATATCTATTTTTTACCTACTAGCAGGTCGAGTTTAATATTGTGTATGTCATGATATATAATGTATGAGGTGAGAAAACTGGCTCCAAATAAAACGTTACAAAATACTCTGCTCGTATAGATTGCCGTTCAAATATTAATAAGCAGTTTCGCAAGTATGCTGTTTCACTATAGCCCAAGTCAATAGTTGGAATACCATCACTTGTTTTTACAGATAATTGCCAATTTAAAAAGATGTTTTAGGTTAGGAGATAAACAAAAAAAAAATCTAAATTCAAAAACCTAATTTCATGACAGTAACAGTGTATTTATTGCCGTTGTATTTAATTGTTACAGTTGTTTTGTGACAAGTGCTGAAGATTTTCTATAATCTGCATATCTCTCTTATAAACTCTAGCGTATCTGAGAATATCCAGAGATTTACTTTATCTCCGTAAATCAGCGGTTAGGTTCTTCCGGCCACAAACTGCTTTCAACATCGAGTATCCCGCTCAAGATTTGGTACTATAAATTTGCTAAATGGGAAGAACTCATAGAATATTTTGGAACTTTCTCTTGTTAAATGTTTGTTTTAGATCCGACGACCCGTCTGACTATGGTAAGGAGGTTTCTGATATCATTTTGGCAGGCATGGAAGCTTACATTCCTTTTTCGAAGAAATACCGTTCTAACGACAAGGCTTGATTCCACGGACAATGCAAAGAAGCTATTGGTCCTAAATATCCTAACGTCATAAATCAAAACATATTTGTTCTTACCTGCAGCAGATTTAAAGAAATTATCGACGAGACCAAAGAGGCACACAATCAAAGAATTATGAACAAACTTCTTGCTTGCTCCAATAATTCCAGGTCCCTTTAGTCAAGGCAATTAGTCAAAATTTCAGTACATTCACTATACCATCACTCACATGGCCAGATAATACTATTGCAATACCAATTGAGAAAACCAACTTGTTGGTTTGATATTTTACTGTCGATTTTCAAGGACCGACACCACTCACTATTCCCATAGTGCAGTCAGTGATGCCCGATATTGTCTTCAGACAGCGTATCATAAAACATATTTTAAGAAAGCTAGACACCAAAAAAGTTTTTCGCGCTGATGAAGTACCTGCCATATTAGTGCGGTAAAAAAAATGATAAGATAGGCATAGTTTAGATACAGCAATATTATAATTTTTTCCTCTCTAAGGTATCACTCAGGAGTATTGTCCTGAGTTTTGAACCTCGAAAACTTTGTTTATAAACAATTTTTCAAAATGCGTTTTTTGAGCTTAAAATGTGAATAACTCTGTTTATATAAGTCGGATCGTGACAAAAAAACTAAACTCTTCGTAATGCCACATCCTTGCCGATATCCTTAGGCTATAAAAAAGGATAAAATCCCATTCGATGGTAAATTTTTATTTTTTTTTTTCATTTTCGATTTCACCCTCCAAAACCAACTCTTTAAGTCAAAATTTAACTCTCAAAACTGTACGGCTCTGATAAGGCCGTCAGTTCCTATATTAGTGCCAAACTTTATCTTTCTATGTCAAATAGTTTCGGAGAAAATCGGGTGTGACAGACAGACGGACGGATACCGTAGTGATATTATGAGTGTTATATGTGTTTTTTAAATGGAACATCCTATTTTCTAATTTATTGTTAAATTCTACGTAAAATTTCATATCTTTTTTATTAATAATGTTATGTACCTAAACCTGCTAGTTTTTCTAATATTTCATTTTTTTTTTTAAAAATACTAGTTTTCAGCTTTGTAAAAAATTGCCAGTAGCGCCATTGCTTCTGAAGGTAGAATACTCATTGGTACGAGCCTTCTATAGAGATGAAAAAAAGATATATGTAAAGAAATTTGAGTTAGATGCTACAGGGTGTTCAAAATAAATTTATGCATTTCGACTATTTTAAATTGAAAAATCTCAAATTTTTTAAATGACATACCCTGTATATTATTTTTTTCCGATAGATTTTACAAAACCCTCCAACTTTTATTAAGTATGTCATATACCTATTTCTAATAGTTTTGGATTTATTTTGAATTTTTCAATTTTTACCCTTGTTTTTAATATACTTACGCTATTGTGAAAAAATAAACAAACAGTTAATAATAATTTTAATATAGTTTAACTTATCTAATGATTAATTATTATGACACAATAAATGTTCAAAAATATGCCCATGTACTTGAATACACCTGTTTAGTCGTTTTACTATATTTTTCTTCACTTTCCTTAGCATAAAGGGCATTATTATCCTGCACGCATCCCGTATTCTATTTTTCATATCTACTGGTGTTGTAGGGGGATTCACATAAACACAATCTTTAATGTAGCCCCACAAAAAGAAGTCTAAAGGTGTTAAGTCACATGATCGAGGGGCCACTGAATGAATCCATCCTTACCGATCCATTTTTGTGGGTAACGATCGTTTAAAAAATTCCCGAACTTCTCGGTGGTAATGAGCAGCAGCTCTGTCTTGTTGAATCCACATTTGTTCCCTTTCAAAGGTATCAACTTCTTCAAGAAGCTGGGGTAATTCGTTTTGCAAAAAATTTAGATATCTAGGCACGTTAAGCGGTTCGCGGAAAAATATGAACCAATAATTCGAAAATATAATATTCCTTACCATACATTAAGCGACCAATGGTTTTGGTGTTGAACTTCCCGGACCCAAAATGGATTAACTGTGGTCCATTACTGCGAAAAGTAGTTTCATCAGAAAACATTATTTTGGATAAAAAATTTGGATCGGCCTCTATTCATGGTGGTACAAAAGTTTACTCGTCGTTCAAAATCACGGTCTTGGAGTTCTTGGTGTAGTTTCTTATGAAACGGATGATACTTCTATTTTCTCGTGGTGCGATTACCCGTAGATTGGCATGTGTCAGATAAGTCAGCTAGTTGTCGGCTGCTGACCTGGGGAATATCTTCAACATGAACTAAAAAATCTCCATTTATTTTTCCTCGTTGGTAGCATTCTGGTTTACTATCTTCCGGTTCGTATACTCAACGCTACCACTACCATCAAACCGTTCCAATAAGCACTGAAAAGATTTTTTAGATGGTATACATCTATTAGGGTACTTCGCCCCGTAAAGCCTTACTGCCAAAAGATAATTTTTCCCACCTCGCCGGGTATATAAACCATTTTAATTAATTCATTTTTAGGAAAAGCCATAACTGTTACTTTTATACGTCACTTACGAGGCTGGTTTGAAAAGTCCGTGCAAAAATAAAAACTACTTATGTGTTTGGGGTAAACCTTTTTTATTTTTCGACATAGTCTCCTTTTAGGCTTATACACTTCGTCCAACGATGTTCTAGTTTGTTGATCCCTTCCGAATAATAGGATTTGTCCAAGTCTGCAAAATATCCATTAGTGTCTGCAATCACCTCCTCGTTTGAATAAAATCTTTGTCCCGCCAGCCATTTCTTCAAATTGGGGAACAAATAGTAGTCCGAGGGAGCCAAGTCTGGAGAATAGGGGGGATGTGAAACGAGTTGGAATCCTATTTCCATTAATTTTGCGACCACAACTGCTGAGGTGTGTGCTGGTGCGTTGTCGTGATGGAAAAGGACTTTCTTGTGGGCCAATCGCGGGCGTTTTTTTCTTGCAGCTCGGTTTTCAAACGGTCCAATAACGATGAATAATATTCACCTGTAATAGTTTTACCCTTTTCCAGATAGTCGATGAGGATTATCCCTTGCGAATCCCAAAAGACAGTCGCCATAACCTTTCCGGCCGAAGGAACGGTTTTTCGCCTTTTTTGGTGCAGATTCCCCCTTGGTAACCCATTGTTTAGATTGTTGTTTTGGTCTCAGGAGTATAGTAATGTATCCATGTTTCATCCACTGTGACGAAACGACGCTTAAAGTCCTCCGGATTCTTCTGGAACTGCTACAAACCATCCTTGCAACACTTCACACGATTCCGTTTTTGGTCAAGCGTGAGCAATCGCGACACCCATCTTGCGGATAGCTTTCTCATGTCCAAATGTTTATGCAAAATATTATGTACCCGTTCAGTCGAGATGCCCACAGCACTAGCAATCTCACGCACCTTAACTCTTCTGTCATCCATCAGCATATCATGGATTTGATCAATGATTTCTGGAGTCGTAACCTCCACAGGCCGTCCAGAACGTTCAGCGTCACTTGTGCCCATATGGTCAGTCCGAAAATTTTAAAACCACTTATAAACTGTTCTAATCGAAGGTGCAGAGTCACCATAATGTTTATCAAGCTTCTCTTTAGTCTCCTGAGGCGTTTTGCCTTTCATAAAGTAATGTTTAATCACCACACGAAATTCTTTTTCGTCCATTTCTTGAAAATCACTCGACTTCCTTGATTCACACGAATGCCAAACACAAAGAAATAGACCAATATGGCTGAAACTTGGTGTGCGTTCATTCAAGAGATGCTACTAACTAAACATGACCTCGATACGCGCCGGTGGTGCCATCTCTCGGACTTTGCACGGACTTTCCAAACCAGCCTCGTACTACAAACAAATTATTTTTACTTGTACTAAGTTGGGAATGTGGAATCTTTGGCACAATGATACTACCAGTATATATCACCACTACACCAAACAATTTATTTTTGCACTCGACGCGCGTTTCGCTAACCATGTTAGCTTCATCAGGAGCGATGATTGACTAAAGCTAAACTACAAATCTACCCTATTTATACACTACAAATCTACCCTATTTATACTTGGCCTAACCCTTGAATTACTCAAGCGGAACTAATGACATAGGCAAGGCCATCAATTCCGGTCAAGTAACCAGTAGAGGGGACTATAAGGAATAGGTCCTCTGTCTTTATTTAAACTACTTTTACATTTTATGATTTCCATACTTTCGTATGCGTTTAACAATCTCCTATCAGATACATTTTTTATTAATCTTAGATTATCTAATGTTACAGTATGATCAGTTTCAAGGACATGTTCGGCAATGCTAGACTTTTCTGTTCTATTGTATTTTAAGTGTGCTAAATGTTTTTTAAATCGTGTTTTAATTGACCTTTTAGTTTGCCCAACATACTTTTTGTCACAATCATTACAACTAATTTCATAAATTCCACTTTTCTCACAATTAGGAATCTTATCTTTGGGATTTCCTAAGATATTCCTCAGATTGTCTGATGACTTATAGACTAAGGTGTGGCCTACCTTATTAAATACCTTATTGAGTCCCTTGCTATATTTCGGATTATATGGTATGGAGACATACTTAGTGTTATTTTCTTCGCGTGTAAAAAAGGTGGAATTCTGAATATTAAACCTAAACTTATGTCTATTTATTAGCTTATTTACTAAGTCGTCGTCATAACCATTAACTCTAGTTATATTTCTAATACGATTCCTTTCTTTATTAAAGTTTACTCTATTCAGAGGGAAAGTGATTAAACGATGAACTAAAAAATGTAATGAGGCTAATTTATGTTGTTTGCAATGAAGTGAATCATGAGGAATATATCTATCTGTTACTGTGTCCTTCCTATAGATATCAAATTCTAATCTATTATATTATTTTTAATAATTAAAATATCTAGAAAAGGCAATTGTCCTTTGTTCTCAACTTCGTAAGTGAATTTAATGGAATCATACCGGCTATTTAATTTAGAAACAAAATCATCAATATTTGCTTTATTTGTATCAAAAATCGCGAAAATATCATCCACATACCTATACCATACCCTTGGGAAATATTCGAATTCTTGACTGGCTTCGATTTCAAACTTACTCATGAACAAATTGGCTATGAAAGGTGATAAGCAATTACCCATAGCTGTTCCTTCTTTCTGAACATAAAATTGATTGTTATATTGGAAATAATTTTGTTCCATACAAAGTTTAGATAATGTTAAGTATTCACGAATAATTTCGTCTTCAAAGTCATTCATTCTAAGTAATTCTTCGAGATATTGTTAGAATTCATTAATAAAACAAAAAATCTAGTTCTTAATGAAGGTGAAGTCTTAATTTTCTTTTGATGTTAGTTCTTTGTTCCCAAGTGTGCCAATTCCACAAACTTTACAATATCTCGAAGAATTACTTAGAATGAATGACTTTGAAGACGAAATTATTCGTGAATACTTAACATTATCTAAACTTTGTATGGAACAAAATTATTTCCAATATAACAATCAATTTTATGTTCAGAAAGAAGGAACAGCTATGGGTAATTGCTTATCACCTTTCATAGCCAATTTGTTCATGAGTAAGTTTGAAATCGAAGCCAGTCAAGAATTCGAATATTTCCCAAGGGTATGGTATAGGTATGTGGATGATATTTTCGCGATTTTTGATACAAATAAAGCAAATATTGATGATTTTGTTTCTAAATTAAATAGCCGGTATGATTCCATTAAATTCACTTACGAAGTTGAGACCAAAGGACAATTGCCTTTTCTAGATATTTTAATTATTAAAAATAATAATAGATTAGAATTTGATATCTATAGGAAGGACACAGTAACAGATAGATATATTCCTAATGATTCATTTCATTGCAAACAACATAAATTAGCCTCATTACATTTTTTAGTTCATCGTTTAATCACTTTCCCTCTGAATAAACTTTAATAAAGAAAGGAATCGTATTAGAAATATAACTAGAGTTAATGGTTATGACGACGACTTAGTAAATAAGCTAATAAATAGACATAAGTTTAGGTTTAATATTCAGAATTCCACCTTTTTTACACGCAAAGAAAATAACACTAAGTATGTCTCCATACCATATAATCCGAAATATAGCAAGGGACTCAATAAGGTATTTAATAAGGTAGGCCTCACCTTAGTCTATAAGTCATCAGACAATCTGAGGAATATCTTAGGAAATCCCAAAGATAAGATTCCTAATTGTGAGAAAAGTGGAATTTATGAAATTAGTTGTAATAATTGTGACAAAAAGTATGTTGGGCAAACTAAAAGGTCAATTAAAACACGATTTAAAGAACATTTAGCCCACTTAAAATACAATAGAACAGAAAAGTCTAGCATTGCCGAACATGCCCTTGAAGCTGATCATACTGTAACATTAGATAATCTAAGATTAATAAAAAATGAATCTGATAGGAGATTGTTAAACGCATACGAAAGTATGGAAATCATAAAATGTAAAAGTAGTTTAAATAAAGACAGAGGGCCTATTCCTTATAGTCCCCTCTACTGGTTACTTGACCGGAATTGATGGCCTTGCCTATGTCATTATTTCCGCTTGAGTAATTCAAGGGTTAGGCTAAGTATAAATAGGGTAGATTTCTAGTTTAGCTTTAGTCAATCATCGCTCCTGATGAAGCTAACATGGTTAGCGAAACGCGCGTCGAGTGCAAAAATAAAGTGTTTGGTGTAGTGGTGATATATACTGAGTAGTATCATTGTGCCAAAGATTCCACATTCCCAACTTAGTAGAAAATAGGATGTTCCATTTAAAAAAATATGTTATATCGGCCACACTTTTTTGAAGTACCCAGTATACTCAAAAATAATTTTAAACTGTTCACCTTAACATTCCCTAAAACTATTGTATTTAACATTTTTTCATCATTCCCGAAACAAATGAGATAATAAACTTTACTCTATCGTCGACTACGTGAACCGATCGCTTGAAACTTTCAGAAAATATGCCTTTTGTTGTAGCAAAATGCCCTGAAATTTTGTAAAGTAAAAAATACGGCAGTACGTCTTCATAATATTTTTTTCTCCCGCATTTGCAGAACACCAACATAAAACAACACACCATATTCTATTTGTCTAATCAAAGATCCTTGCAACAAATTCCTTTCTCTAACCTAGGAAAATTCGGGAGCCCATTGAAATATCGGAATACTCCACAACCTTTATTGTGACACACTGGTGTTTATCTATCACCAATTTGGGAACGGGTAATCCAAAAATATTTCTACCCCTGACAGGAATTGTTGATTAAATGTGACACTATCAAATTTCTGATTTTATTATTTCCAGGTAATATAATACAGTCTTACTTAATCTAATATTTCTAGATCTTACGTACTGTATTATTAGTGCTGTAAAATTTGAGTATTATCATAAATATAATATATTTATTATATGTAATGACACATTCTTATATCTTTTGTATGTAATAAATAAACTATTTTCAAACCAGAGACAGTCACTATAATTTATCTATACGATAAGTTCTTACAAAAACGACGAAAGAAAAAAAAATTTTGGTTCAAATCGTTTTATTGTTTCTCAAAATACTCGCTTTTAAGATTTATACACTTTTGCACGCGGTCAAACCAATTCTCGAAACATTTTTTTCCACTCTAAAGTTGGTACGTTAAAAACATCGTTTTGGAAGGATTCAACAGCTTCTTGAGGTGATGAAAATCGGTGTCCACACATTTTTTCCTTGATATTCGGGAGTAAAAAGAAGTCATTAGGCTATAAATCAGGTGAATACGGGCAGTGAGACATTAATTCCATGTTTTTCTTCGTCAAATAATTAATTGTTTGACGTGCTGTGCTGGCATTGTCATGATGAAGAATTGGTTTTTCCTGACTTCTGACAAATAAATTGTTGTATATCATTCAACATCAACTGTTCTTTGATCCTTTAAAGCAATAGTCGCAACATGTCCAGTATAACTAAAGAAACAAGCGATCGTTTTCTTGGATTCAGTTCGTTTTGGAACACCTAAACAGTTGATTGTTGCTTAGTTTTCGGCTCCAAATCCAAGGTTCGTCTCCTCTTACGATGTTGTATACGGATTTTGCATGTCCTCAGTCGAGCATTTCCTTACATCAATTGATACGAGCCTGTTTTTTAGTTTCGGTCAAATTATGCGGAATCCATCGGGTACAGATCTTTTACGCAGTTAAATATTCATGCAATATCGAATATACTGCAGTCTTCGATATACCTAAGGATGCCTTTATCTCACAGTACGTCAGATGCCGATCCTCTTCAATCACGTTGCGCACAGCAACGATTTTGGTCGACCTTCACGAAATTCATCGCTGATGGAAGCACGACCATGACGAAATTCTGCAAATCAGTTGTAAACAGTATTTTTTGATGATGATGGAAATCGCAAAAAAGCATCCTACGAAAACCTCCACGTGAAATTATCATTCGTTCACAAAACTGTTTTTTTTTACTCTCACTGTAAACTAACTACTCGGCCAATTTCTGAGCTGCCACTATTTTAACAAAACGAATGTCAAATTTTACAATGGTAATGTCATATCTCAATAGCGCCATCTAGTGGTCGTTTGTAAAAACTTAAAAGGCGACCCTCTTATCTCATCACTCAATATGCAGGGTTATAAAAGTTCGAAGCTTCATTGACTGTTTAGCTGTGAAAACGTTACAGGTAATAAATATTAGCCTTAAATTCCCTTAGATATTATCAAATAAACAAGTCGGGCTTCGCCTATATTTTAAACTGTTATTTATTTTATACCAGTTATAAAATAAATCTACAATCTTCAATGCAACTAAAACCATAAAATCGGAGTAAAATTGAAAAAAAAAAAAATAAAAAAAATCATTAAAAGATGAAATGTTATTACCCTCAATAAAAAAAGTATTATTCGGATTTGCCAAATATCTACTATGATATAAAACTATCGTTTTCCTCGTACGGATTTTATCATATTGATAAAATAGTATTTATTATAAGCTTTTCTATCACTTTTTTTTTATTATTGTTAATTAATGTACATACCTATTTAAAAAAGACATGAAATATTAATAAACATCTCAAGATAAAAGCAGCTTATCATTTTTCTTATTAAAATAGGAAATAATGTTTTTGTGATGAATATTAATATTGTTTTTATCTTTGGGATTCCCATTTTTAAGCTTTTTTATAGATGCTACATACAAATTGTAATAAATTCATGAAAAAAAAAAAAAAAACAATAGCCGTTTTTTAAAAGTATCTATCCGTGGCTGTTTTAAACGTTTAAGTTTGATGTTTTTTTACAAGCACTTTGCTGGAGCGAACTTTAAAGGCATCAGAAAAAGATTTTCTAAAAAAATATTAATTTAATATTTGGGACAAAATTTCAGGCTTTTGTAGTTTTAGGCTGGGTGAACAAATATAGAGTAAAGTCGCTTGAACCACCGATACACAACTATAAACTACCCTTAGAGGGTGGTAGAAACTACCCCTATGCCCTAATGATGAACATGGATGTTATTAAAATTCGGAAAGGTACTTTTATCTCATTGTGCCAAATATTCAAGACAACTAGATCATCGTCCTAATAAGGTCGAAAAGTATCCCTAGGAGGGGGGGCTACTCCCTGGGATTGGTGGCTCTTAGAAGTTCTAGCATCTGAGAAAAAAAATACAGGCTTTCGTAGTCAGGCAGGATGCAAACAGCATGAATTTTTTTATAAAATGCTAGAACTTTTAAGATATTGCTAAGACGGGGTAGTTCTCCCTCTTAGGGATGATTTTCGACCTTATTAGGAAGATGATCTAGTTGTCTTGAATGTTTGGCACAATAGATAAAAGTACTTGTTCTTTTCATTCATATCCATCATTACAGCATAGGGGTAGTTTCCACCACCCTCTAAGGGTAGTTTATAGTCGTGTATCGGAGCGAATCTACTCAATATTTGTTCACCCTACCTAAAACTGCAGAAGCCTGAACTTTTTTCTTCAGATTGTCTGATCAGTTACAAACTAAAGAAGTATTAAATACCTTGTTAGTTCCCTGCCATACTTCGGATTATATGGTAAGGAAACATATTTGGTCTTATTTACTTCACGTATAAAAAAGGTGGAATTATGAATATCTAACCTGAACTTTAGCTTTGGCTATATTCCTAATATGATTCCTTTCATTATTGAATCTTTCTACATTCAGAGGAAAGATGTGGCAGCCCGTAGCTCCGTGGCGTAGTGCTTGCTTACTGTGCAGAAGGTCAAAGGTGAAAGGCTCGAAGGTGAAAGGTAAAAAAAACGGTGAACTAAAAAATGTAATGTTAATTTATATGCAATGAAATGAATCATTAGGAAACTGTTACTGTGTCTTTTCTATAGGTATTAAATTGTAACTTATTATTATTTATAATAAATAAAATAAAACACACGTCTAACAAATGAAAAGTTCAAAAATATCTCATGAGTTCCTTCCATTTATCAGCTTGGTAGTGCCAAATCCTTCGAGTTTTAAGCGCCTCTCGATAACTGATTGGTAAAATACTCGATATTGAAAAATTTTTCAGTGACAGTATAAATCTTAAAATTAGAGGTTAAGGATGTTTTGTAGGTATATTAAAAGCGATGGAAATTCTTTGAAACAATTATATGTTATTCTGATAAGTCTCCTGAATCTCCTCAAAAAACTGGGAAATTTTTTTACAAGCCCGTTCAAAAGTTATTGCATTTTTTAGTTGTAACAAATTTACACGCAGTTAAATGGAAAACATGCTATCGGGCCGAATTCAAGTAAAAAAAAGTATAGAAAATACGATTCGAAAAATTCATAAAATTGTAAACTAGTAGATTAAATATCTGAGAAGCACATAAGCAATTAATATTTAGTGGTTTCAATATTATTTTTTAGAGAAAAACAATAAAAATGAGTGATTTTACGGTATAATTGAATGCAGAGTGTAATTCACGTCGAAAACGTGGCAACCTCGCAAGCAGTTACGGCAAATAAAATTAAACTCAACTATAGCAAATTAAAAATTTGCTATATGCTGTTACCACGTAAATTTAAATGTTAAGAAAATGCGTTTAAAGGTAAGAACGATCAAAATTAAATAGTGACATAAGTTATTAATAACAATGTTATAAATTTTTGATATAAAAGTATAATTTTTTTTTCGTACTAATTAACAATTACTAAAATTTACTCATCAAACTTACGTTTTTTACATAGCTCTGTTAGTTGTTGGCCAAGCTGACTTTGCTTGACTCGTTGTAAATAAACTTTTTCGCTGACTATTTTACCTTTCCAGCGAATTTTTTTTCCGGTTTGCGACATTGTGGTAAATTATAAATAAACACGTTTTCAATTGTACTCGTATATACAACACTAACCTCGAACGGCATCCATATTATAAATGTAAACAGTCATGCTAGTGCGCAACCTGCACACGCATGCTTTCGTTCTGGATTTAAATAAAATTACAACTACCAACTATTAGAATGTTATGCTGTTGCCACGTTTCACTAGTTAAAAACTAGACTTATTCTATTTAATTTATTTAAATAAAATCAAATTTATAGTTTTCTGAGGTATTTTTCTGTCTTCTAATTTTTGTTTAAGTATATTGAGAAAATTTGTAAAAGTGATTTCTGATGTAAAAATTTTATGTATTTTTTCTTTTTAAAGTTAAATTCAAGGTACAGTCCCAACCAAAATTTTTTTTATTATTGTTAAAAATATTAAAAATTTCATTGAAAAATTAATTAAAGTCGAACGAATTTCGATTTTAATAAAAAGTTGATACGAAAAACAAGCTTGTGAAAAAAGACGTTTTGTTATAATGCCGTGTTTTAAAAGATATTGAGAGATATTGGTTTGGTCAGAATTTCATGTACTTTTGTATCCGATTGTACCTACAAATCATCCTTAAAAACGAGCCTAGAAATTTTCGTGACAGTTAGGAATCCATATTAATTCATCAATAAGCTGAGTAAAGCCACAACTGATTGAAAAATATTCAGCTTCACGGCGTTGTTCGTTGGTGGTATTTGAATACTTAAACCACCTGATGTTGTGGATATAAAGAGATGGCAATTTAGACCCTCAGATAGTAATCTGTAAATAATCGGTGATGTCTGCAAGAGAAGTTAAAAATGTTCTGAAGTTGGTATCACTTAGTTATCAGCAGATAAACTTTGCGATTTGTTGAGTTGTTATTTTTAACCACATAGTATCGTGGCTCCAGAGCCTTCTTTCGTTGGCAGGAGAAATCGCTTTTGCTAAATAATAGAGGCTTAGATCTCATGTATTGCAAAATAAAATTAAAATTTTGATCACTGCATGTTTAGGCTCGAAACCACCCCACTCGGTAATTTTTTGATGCTGGAAGCCTTAGTTATGATATTTGTTCCTACGGCTAAAGCTAGATTAAAGATTGGAATGTTTGGAAGGTTTAGTTACAATGTTTAAAGTTGCGAATTTGATAGTCGACCATATTTTCCAATAATTCTCATACATTATTTAAAATTTATCCCTCAAAGGTACTGTTCACTTTATCTGACAACGTTATAACAAAATATCCATTAATTTTCGTATCAGGTCAATTAGAACATAGAATATGACATAGTTGGTAATTAGATTAGCTCGTTTGACACACCCGGAATGCAATTTATTTGATAATGAAACATAATCCCTTCATCTTAGAGAAGTTATATAGAACAACGTCGTGACATAGTCATAACGGAGAATCTAATTAACTCTGAAACATTAACAAAGTTACTAAAGAGTTTAGGAAATGGAAATTTCTATGTCAAGCCAAATAATACTATTAAATAACAGGAATTAATTAAATAACATCTGGATGTTTGTGGCAGATTCTTTTTTTTTAAGTAATTTTGGAGTTATTTAACTTGAATTAACCAAAAATGTTTCCGTGGACTTTTATTTTTAAGGATATTACATAATTAAATTGGGTTGACAGTGAAGGAGAGCAGCGCCAA
The DNA here is from genome assembly GCA_019049505.1 of Pachyrhynchus sulphureomaculatus. Taxonomy (NCBI): domain Eukaryota; kingdom Metazoa; phylum Arthropoda; class Insecta; order Coleoptera; family Curculionidae; genus Pachyrhynchus; species Pachyrhynchus sulphureomaculatus. Next base: position 50,222,707 of record CM032447.1, read on the forward strand.
ATATATGAATGTCAGATGAGAGCAATGAGACTGGATGCTTGAAGACAATATAGTAGTAAATGCATACCACCAATATACATACTAAGAAACTAGAATAGGCAACAGTGGAAGGACAGAAAAAAAGAAGGAATAATAAGGGGGAATAGAATAATTGGAACCGTAAATTCTATGTTCTGGTCAACAAAGGTGCGCAGACAAAGAAGACGGAAAATTTATAACACCATTTTCAAAAGTGTGGTTCCATATGGGTATGAAGCAGTGAAAAGCAACTAAATAAAACCGTAAACGCCGTAAAATTGAATTTCTGGGGGAAATTGGCGAAAATATTAAAAGCTCGTTGGGATATCAAATGAAAAAACCCGCCAAGGGTAAGTCGGACTTGCGCAATTAGTGTTCCGTACGTTGATTACTTTTAGGATAAAAATTTTTGTTACGGAGGTATAAAATGATTAATAAATTCACAAAACACACCCTAAATGAGTTTTCAACAAAGTTTTTTTCCGATGTTTACTGAAAACTGATGTCCTTGAATTTTTTTTTCGTTTTCATATACCAGATAGGTTATTAAAGGTAATGCACTCGTGATAATTTTCGTTCAATCTACAAACTGTGGAGATTATTCCAGAAATTTTTCAAAATTTTTTGATCAATACTTTTCGAGATAAGGGCTCATACGATGCGATTTTTCGCAATTTTTTAAAAATAATATAACGAAGAGTATGCGCAAGTGTTACATTGTATATATTTTTGAACCAGTGTTTTTACAAACTTTCATTTGACACCCCACTCGATAACCTGGTAAAAAAAAATTTTTTCACTTCCGATTTCACTTCCCAAAATTTAACTTTCAAAACTGCGCGGCTCCGATGGGGCCATCAATTCATAAATTAGTGTCAAATAGTATTGGAGAATATCGGGTGTGACACACGGACAGACCGACAGACAACATTTTATAGGTTCTCCGTACTGAACACTAAAAAAATCGAGATATAACGAAGATAAATAAGGCATTGGTGGAAGAGTTACAGGAAAGACAATTGAAATGATACAGCCATGTCCAGAAAATGCAATAACATCGAATCCCAAAATCAATTCTACTGTGGATACTCACATACAGAGAAAAAAAGAGAGAAAGATGAAAAATAGCTTGGACGACAGGCATGACACATGTAATGTCCGGACGGAATTGAGGCTGAAAACCATACGGGGTAGGGGTTTTTTAAGGGCATAGCGCACGTGGCGAAATCCTTAAAACCCCTATAGGTTCGACACGTGTGCAATAAAAACGATACACGTTGGTTATGCATCGTTGCAATTTGTAGGAAACACAGCCCTGGCAAATAATTCCAAAAAGATGAGGTTCTCCATGTAGAAGAAATATTGAAAAGGTTGGTATAGTATTTTTCACGATCTAAGAAAGTGACTTAGCTACCTGTACCCATTCAAAATTCAACAAGATTCGAAAGTAATTCATTTATGGCTGTTTAATGACAAGACATCGTGCAGGGCCGCACTATACCTGATTGTATAATTGTTGGGTTTAAAATTTTATTGTAATAAGACAGTTGAATTTTAATGTTTTATGTACTGAACTAACAATATAATAATTACACAAACAGTGTACAGTGTCCTTGCATACATTTGTCACAATTATAGATATTAATTGATATCTAGTTCAATTTCGCTATCGCTACTATCTTGCAAATTAATAATAAGTTGTTTTACAGGTTCTAAACTATTGATATTTATGTACGTACATCTATATGAGTTTTCAAGTTTTTTGACGTGTTGAATGCAGTTTCTCCAGTTTTCAACGCTTACATTTTTGTCTTCTATCTTTATCAACTCAATCACACTACTACTCAGTATATATCACCACTACACCAAATACTTTATTTTTGCACTCGACGCGTGTTTCGCTAACCATGTTAGCTTCATCAGGAGCGATGATTGACTAAAGCTAAACTACAAATCTACCCTATTTATACTTAGCCTAACCCTTGAATTACTCAAGCGGAACTAATGACATAGGCAAGGCCATCAGTTTCGGTCAAGTAACCAGTAGAGGGGACTATAAGGAATAGGCCCTTTGTCTTTATTTAAACTACTTTTACATTTTATGATTTCCATACTTTCGTATGCGTTCAACAATTTCCTATCAGATACATCCTTTATTAATCTTAGATTATCTAATGTTACAGTATGATCAGCTTCAAGGGCATGTTCGGCAATGCTAGACTTTTCTGTTCTATTGTATTTTAAGTGTGCTAAGTGTTCTTTAAATCTTGTTTTAATTGACCTTTTAGTTTGCCCAACATACTTTTTGTCACAATCATTACAACTAATTTCATAAATTCCACTTTTCTCACAATTAGGAATCTTATCTTTGGGATTTCCTAAGATATTCCTCAGATTGTCTGATGACTTATAGACTAAGGTGAGGCCTACCTTATTAAATACCTTATTGAGTCCCTTGCTAAATTTCGGATTATATGGTATGGAGACATACTTGGTGTTATTTTCTTCGCGTGTAAAAAAGGTGGAATTGTGAATATTAAACCTAAACTTATGTCTATTTATTAGCTTATTTACTAAGTCATTGTCATAACCATTAACACTAGTTATATTTCTAATACGATTTCTTTCTTTATTAAAGTTTACTCTATTCAGCTGTATAGCTTTCATGGAAATATATGTTACGTTCGCACAAAAATGCTTGTATTTCCCTTTTTCTACTGCTGAAACTTGGTACCTTATTCATTTGGCGACTGTGATAGGATGCATTATCCATCCCAATACAGCTATGCGGTGGTATATTCGGCATTAATTTGTTTTGAAGCCAGTCTTCAAAAACTTCAGAGGTTGTATCATAATGATAATCCAAGTTGGAACCTGAAATATTCTTGCCTTTTGTCTATTTTTTTGAACAAAAACCCCAAACGACGTAGAATACGCCATAAAGTTGTAGTGGAACATTTTATGTCACAGCTATCCTCGGACAGCCTCCGTGAAAGTGACAGTAACGTAGGAACTTTTTGTTCGGCATACATTTCATAAATTTTGCGGCGGATTAAGTCTTCTTGACAGAAATCAATACATTTCGACACACCTTTGTCTTTTCGTGTTTTTTAGGTGCTATCGAATTATTTACAATTTTCCAAACTGTTCTCTCAGGGATGGTTGTTAAAGCTGATGTCTCCATCAATGAAAAATACTTTTCGTGGCTTCGCTCCACTAACTTTAAATAAACACTTTTAACTATCACTTTTGCCTCAACGGGCAAACATTTGCAGCTTCTGATGGAAAGGGCTTCGGACATTTTAAGACATTATTGAAGTTTATAATACACACTATTTCAGTATAATACTGCAGATAAAATAAAGAATATTCTTTATATTTATAAACACGAAGTAACCAATAAAAAGTTAAATTGAAAGGGAGGTGTATATATATATATATATATATATATATATATATATATATATATATATATATATATATATATATATATCAATTACGACTCTGTTACGGCCAGGCAGGTGCGAAGGTCCTAACGGTCGTTTAATGTTTTTATTGCTTCATTTTACCAAATCACTTTCTTAGATCTTGAAAAATACTATACTACTCGTAGGATAAGCTGAACCTCATATGAATGCTATGTAGTAGCGCGACGTGTATTACTGGCATGCATCACTTTGGAAAGAATTATGTGGACTATATCCATCGAACATTTTCCATAAAATTACTTGTAGAACCTACTCAAGTCGTCAATCGTCCTTCCATTCCATTAAAGAATTCAAGGCCACTGGTGACTTCTGGGTCTCCAGTCAGGCGAATAGCTTTGAATAGAATTCAGTGGAATTTGAGATTTCTACAGGATTAAAAGATGTTGTAGGGTGTAAAATATAAAATAATATTCGTAGCTTTTGAAAAGCTCTAAACCTTTTGAGAGCCTATATATGAGAACCGCATCTATAAAGTATACGAGGGCCACTTGAAAAGTAAAGTAAATGACACACATATGACAATCTTATGATCAAAATCAGTATTGGGCCATTTAGTTTCATTCCTTAGAAGATCACATGCAAAATTATAGTTCAGAGCTCATTACGGTTACTGTTTGTTCCGTCGAAATACAAACGTGTATACGCGATTTCCGACATCATGATAAATAAATAAGCTGTGAAAAAATTTTACTTTTTGAAAAACAAAACGGCCTCTGAAATATTAGCGAAGCTTGTCAATGTTCTCGGTGGCTTTTCTTCTTCATTGAAGACCGTAAACTACTGACTTCTCAAGTTTAAACGTGGCCTAGAAGCACAAATGACAATCATCGCCATGAATCTAAATATCACGTTCATGTTGCGATTGGCACGATGACCTCACATGGGACAGATATTTTCACGCCTTTGGTTTGATGAGAAGACTTGGTTCTTCAGATTAGACCATATTAAGGTCTTCAAACATTGATGCAAGTCGACGCCATTTATTGCACTCGCCACTCATCTCTGAATGATATTCTGGGTAAAGACTACACATTTCAAGTACGATTAGTTAAATCGAGTTTTCCCACGTTTCGCCTTCGTTTGTAGGAAACATCTTCGGGGAACTTAAATCCATAATATTAGAACTCGGAATGAAAATGAGCTCCAAAAAAATTAAAAGCATTCTTTTCATTGATTTTGGTTGGCATAAATTTAGTTTGAAATATAAATATTTTTTTAACAAACGCCCCAACGATGTGACAACTCCGGATATTGTGACGAAAATCCACAAAATGATATTGAATGACCGCCGTTTGAAGGTTTAGGAGATTACTAATATTGTAGGGATCTTAAGTGACCGCGTGCATAACATTTTGCATAAGTGATGTGCACGATGGCTGCCGCGTAACGACAATGCACGTGCTCACACGTCGCTCGTTGCCATAGTTAAAATTCATGTGAATTGCGCTCTGAATTTCTTAGCCATACACCCTATTCGCCCGTTTTGGCCCCTTTGGAGTACTTTTTGTTCCCGAACATCAAAAAATTTCTTTGAAGAGAACGACTTCACGAAAGTGATGGATGCTATGAATGGCTAAATATGATTCTCTTATATTCTAACAATTAAATAAATAAAATTGTGACCGATTGTGTGAATGTATATATTTATTAGAATAAGTTCTACATTAATCATTGTTTAAAATCATGTGTTAGCACTTCCTTTCCTGCAATTGATATAGATCAGATTCTCATTCAACAGAGAACCACATGTAAATATTTAGTACGTACTCTTTTAAGCTAATAGGTCGGACTTAAAAAATTATGGTAGTGTTTCCTACTTTTCTTCTCTTAAAAGTACGGTATATTCCTTCAGAAGGCACTCTGACTTATGAGAGGTCTTTTCTATATCTTCCAGGTCCTGAAGATGATGTTCCACTTGGCATCAAAAGCATTAAAATAAAACTACGGTTACTAAGAACTTTAAGACCTTTTTGTTCACTCTCTAATCCTAAGGCCTAACCTTAAGTTAAACCCCTTTTCGGTTGTTAGCTGTAAGCCTTTTTACTGACTTTCCCCTTCTATTTATATATATATATATATATATATATATATATATATATATATATATATATAGATATATATATAGATATATCTGTTTTAAAAGGGTGAGAAAACAACGCTGCCGAATCCGTATATGTATCACTCTCAGAAGGAAGAAAGAAAAAAATGTTTACTAATTTTTTTAATTTGAAGGTAATCAAAAACGAGAAGTCTTTTTAGGTCACTGCATACATGCACTTCATATCAAATGTCGAAGAACTTCAGAAACTGAATTTCAACGTCCTTAATTTTATCCTATTATTGTAAACAAAAAAAATTTTTGTTGGAGCACCTTTTTAGCTAATGAAAAGCTAATTAGAATGTTTCGTTTTACGGTTATTTCGTAAATTTTTCAATGATATACATTCAAAAATGTACAAGTGTAAACACTGGCAATAATATGATTTTTGTGTGTAATTTAGCATACCAATAGAACAAGTAGTCTTTTTAAAGTATGAAAGCAAATTTCGTTTTACTCGATTTACTGTTAACTTAAATTTATCGATAAGTGCCTTGCCAGCGACTATTGATTGGTATAATCCATTATCGCCCATCCCTATAATGGCAGTTTATTAAACATTTTAATAACTAAGCTGAACTAACACCAGTTTCGCAGCAGGATTCGTAAGCTAAGATCAGTAGGAGATCTTCTTATGTTACACATGTTTGGAACAACACAATTGAAGATTCTGGAGAATTTTGAGCGGAAGCACTTAATATATTCAAGGCATTCGACCGGGTTTGGCATGATGGATTGTTAGCCAAGCTACGCTCTTATGGTATGTCTGAAAGGTGTTAGGGCTCTCATGCATCCTCAGAGAACTTCCTTTACGAGTAGTAGTCAACAGATTTCTCTCTAATACCTTTACTTACAACGCCGGTGTGCTCCAAGGTTCCATACTGTCTCCGATTCTCTTTCTCATTTATATTAAGGATCTGCTGGAAACGACCAGAAATCCAATCTACACCTTTGTGGCTGTCAGTACGTTTATTTCTCCATTAATGTTGAACGCTCGAACATCGACAACTCATGCAAATATTCACAGACAGCAGAAAGTTGTTAAACTTAATAAAGACCTGGAAAAAATTCTATCTTGGGGTGACAGTAATCAAGTAAAATTTAACGCTACAAGAACCTAGGTGGCAGTTTTTTCTAGAAAGTTAGCGTTGCTAAGCCAGATACAGTTATGTCGGGACACTCCATTCGTCTAGCATCATCACTCAATTTGCTGTGCGTTAAAAAAATCTAAACTGAATATTTTATGATCAAACACACAAAATTAGAACTGTTGCTACCAGTAATCCGTATAAATATTTAAATTTACGCACTTATTTTTGTTGGATGTTTAGCCTGCTTTTGCCTAAAGCAAATTTTAGAGTAATTCACTCAATTTAAAGTTTTGGAACTGTTTGCGACATTAGCTAGCAAAGTAAACAAACAAAAGTTGATATAATATGCCTCAAGTTTTCAATGAAATTTACTTTTGTAGGTTCGTATTTTGTGTTATTAAATTACGCCGAGTACAAAATTTGTTAAAAGTTAAGAAGTGAACAATATCTCCTAGGAAAATATTTAGTATATCATCAATATAAGCATTTAATCAACAAACACATACATTTCGTGTAGAATTAACTCACGGTTCTCTAATAGTTCAATAATTTTATGTATAATGTTATTTTCAAAGATAAAGTGGTAATTTGATAATAGTAATAATAATACAATAAAAGTATTATGAATATCATCTAATATTTTAAAACTGGTATATCTCTGTAACAGAAGCAATTAAAAAAAAAATATATTGACATAGTGCCCTTCGATAATACTACATAAAATTAACATGCTTGGCGATGAATTCAAAACTACTTACCGACACTTATTTTACCATTGCAATCCGTTCACTAGTTCAATATTGGCGTGCTTCAAAATATAGCAAACAACTTGTTTCTTCTTAATATTCACAAGTGTCATATTAAAGAATGCATTAAAGAGTTAGTTAGAAATTAGATATTATATCACTGTTTTTCGTCTAATTAAGCAACTGCAACGAAGCTTATTATCACTAATCTTTTGCAAAACTTAGGACGCTTTACAAAAAATATTTAAAGCAGATATCAACATGTCAACAAAATATATTGTCTTGGATATTTCACTGATGGGTGTATTGCCTCTCTTTAAGTCCCTTTTAAAAACTCTCATCTCTCTCTCTCTCCTTTAGGCATTCCAATTTTAAATATATATGTATATATATATATATATATATATATATATATATATATATATATATATATATATATATATATATATATATATATATATATATATATATATCAGGATTACAGGGAAAGTCGTCCTAGATAATTAAGGACGTTATAGTTTAGGTCGTTTCTGACCGATTTGATTCCATGACATGATGTCCTAAACTTAACCGTTTTCGAGATATTGAAGTTTAAAGATTTTCTAAAAAAAACATGTTTTTTTTTGCTTTGATATCGATTTTTTTTTTTTATTAGAGGTTCTCGAGTGCGATTTTTTAGTTATTTTTAGTTAGTCTGTATGTCAAGTATCAAAAATCATCAACAAAATTTGAACTAGTTACTAACAGTTTCAAATGGCGGCTTGTTAATGTTTCTAAATTACGAATTTTTACCAAGTGTTTCCTACTTTAAATCAATAAAGAGAAAAAAAAATGTATGGAAGTTATTCTGCAAATTATTTTAAAAACTTTTACGTCTTTTTAGTTATCTAAAACGGTATAATATCTACTGGATCTATTGAAAATTCTAAGAAAATGAGATTTCAATAGGCCCAAATGTAGAGTAACATAATAATAGAATTTAGATACTACCAATTACCGGTTTACTACCTGCACCTTCAAACAATAAAAAGGGTTGGGTAAGCATTTTTTTCCGTCGGGGGTACTCTCTGTGCGAGTGACATTTTCTGTTCACTAAACATTATTGAATGATTTTTAGTCTGCTCATGCGATTCGTCCGTGGTAGATGTGCTATACCGTGCTTTTCAAAAATATCTGTGTTTCATCTTCTGACTGTGTGAATTGGCTTGTAACTGGATTTTGATCTCTGCTTGTGAATATGGCAACGTATACCAACGAGGAATATGCTGACATCCTAATGTGTTACGGATTTTGCGAAGGAGTGTCGTCGCGTGCACGTGATGAATACATACTGCGATATCCTACTCGTCGTGTACCTGTTAGCGTATTTGATGGAACTTATCGAAGACTACGAGAAACTGGTTCCGTACAAAGACGGCGGACTGACATGGGACGACCACGTATCTTTGACGAAGACGAAGGAAACGAAATACGACGTCTCTTTGAGGTGGACCCAACCACATCTACAAATGTTGTCGCACAACAGCTTGGTATTTCGCAATGGAAGGTATGGTTTATAATGCATACTGTTGGGCAACACCCTTACCACTATATGCCCGTGCAAGTCATTGAGCGTTGTGAAAAGTAATTTAAGAAAAAGAATGAGAATTTGTGTTAGAAATAGGGGCGACCATATAGAACATGAATTATAATTAATAAAAAATATTAAATTGCAAGGTTTTTTGTTTTCTTTGTGTATTTTTCGTATTTTCACCTAGAACTAAAAATTTACCTTTTGCTACCCGAGCCCGTTTTAGGTGTCATTCTGTGTACAGTTTTCCTATTAAACTCCTAGTATTATACCTTTTTTAATAGCTGAAAAGACGTAAAATTTTTTTAAATAATTTGCAGAATAACTTCCATTCATTTTTTTTCCTTTATTGATTTAAAGTAGGAAACACTTGGTAAAAATTCGTAATTTAGAAACATTAACAAGCCGCCATTTGAAACTGTTAGTAACTAGTTCAAATTTTTTTTTGATGATTTTTGATACTTGACATACAGACTAACTAAAAATAACCAAAAAATCGCACTCGAGAACCTCTAATAAAAAAAATCGATATAAAAGCAAAAAAAGCATGTTTTTTTTAGAAAATCTTTAAACTTCAATACCTCGAAAACGGTTAAGTTTAGGACATCATGTCACAGAGTCAAATCGATCGGAAACGACCTAAACTGTAACGTCCTTAATTATCCAGGACGACTTTCCCTGTAACCTTGTATATATATATATATATATATATATATATATATATATATATATATATATATATATATATATATATATTTTATATATGTATATATATATATATATATATATATATATATATATATATATATTTATATATGTATATATGTATATATATATATATATATATATATATATATATATATTTATATATATATATATATATATATATATATATATATATATATATATATATATATATATATATATATATACATATATATATATATATATATATATATATATATATATATATTATTTATATATGTATATATATATATATATATATATATATATATATATATATATATATATATATATATTTATATATGTATATATGTATATATATATATATATATATATATATATATATATATATATATATATTTATATATATATATATATATATATATATATATATATATATTTATATATATATATATATATATATATATATATATATATATATATATATATATATATATTTATATATATATATATATATATATATATATATATATATATATATATATATATATATATATATATATATATATATGTATGTGTGTTGTTTTCTTTGTGTATTTTTCGTATTTTCACCTAGAACTAAAAATTTACCTTTTGCTACCCGAGCCCGTTTTAGGTGTCATTCTGTGTACAGTTTTCCTATTAAACTCCTAGTATTATACCTTTTTTAATAGCTGAAAAGACGTAAAATTTTTTTAAATAATTTGCAGAATAACTTCCATTCATTTTTTTTCCTTTATTGATTTAAAGTAGGAAACACTTGGTAAAAATTCGTAATTTAGAAACATTAACAAGCCGCCATTTGAAACTGTTAGTAACTAGTTCAAATTTTTTTTGATGATTTTTGATACTTGACATACAGACTAACTAAAAATAACCAAAAAAATCGCACTCGAGAACCTCTAATAAAAAAAATCGATATAAAAGCAAAAAAAGCATGTTTTTTTTAGAAAATCTTTAAACTTCAATACCTCGAAAACGGTTAAGTTTAGGACATCATGTCACAGAGTCAAATCGATCGGAAACGACCTAAACTGTAACGTCCTTAATTATCCAGGACGACTTTCCCTGTAACCTTGTATATATATATATATATATATATATATATATATATATATATATATATATATATATATATATATTATATATATATATATATATATATATATATATATATATATATATTTATATATTTATATATGTATATATATATATATATATATATATATATATATATATATATATATATATATATATATATATATATATATATATATATATATATATATATATATATATATATATATATATATACATATATATATATATATATATATATATATATATATATATATTTATATATGTATATATATATATATATATATATATATATATATATATATATATATATATTTATATATGTATATATGTATATATATATATATATATATATATATATATATATATATATATTTATATATATATATATATATATATATATATATATATATATATATATATATATATATATATATATATATATATATATATATATATATATATATATATATATATATATATATATATATATATATATATATATATATATATATATATATATATATATATATATATATATATATATATATATATATATATATATATATATATATATATATATATATATATATATATATATATATGTATATATATATATATATATATATATATATATATATATATATATATATATATATATATATATATATATATATATATATATATATATATATATATATATATATATATATATATATAGAAAACCGGCGCACTCTGAGCCAGTCTCGACATTCAACGCCAAGACACCGACCAGTGATCAACGCTTTGAAAAAGATGGATGAGATTCCATCGAAACGTCAGCGAAACCGTCCATCAAGGGACTTCAAGCTAACACGGGATACCCGAAAAACCACTACTACATTTCATACCCGTGAGAACATTCGTCAAAACACACACACACACACATCACAGTGTTTACTAACTTTTAAACAGTGTAGTTCACTCGAATTTTTGAGCTGTTTATATTACAGTGTTTAGTGCGGGTTGTCTGCTGGATATATTAAATTCGTTTCTAATGCGTCGATTGGCTAGATATTTGTATCCGGGAAGTAGCCACCTTGAAGACGTGATTTATACGGAAGGTAGAATGATATTTAAGGGTCCGGATGACATGGAAAACAAAGGTTCCATCAGTTCCATCCTTAATTCAAACAAAAACTCTGTCTGTGTCGAAAAAATTATTGATATATTTCTCCATGCATATAGAAATCACAAAAACCATTTGCAGATTTTCGGTCGACATCAAACAAAAACGGCTAAATGTTTTTCTTGAGAATAAGGCAGCTCTCTAGGTTCAGGTTATTGGCTCTATTTTATTTTTAAAAATTGTATGTGGGGTGCAGGAGCATACAATTACTTTTACTGAATAGAATATTCTTTGCCAAGTTTTAATTATGCTCTCCAAAATCTGGTTTGGAACAGCTTAAATTCTAAAACAGGAATGATATTCTACAATTAAGTAGTTCATAATATATATTCATTTCGACAACATAATATAGTTAGTACTTTCTGAAGCCATTCAGTACCAGGATGGTTGAGGGGAACTACAAATTTTTTTACATTAGTAAAAACATCCGAAAGTTCCTGGAGGAACGCTATTAAATCTGAAGTAGTTGTTTTTAGACTTTGTGACTCCCGTTACTTTCAAAGCAGTCCCTCCTCACCCAAATGCACTCATCCTACCATTTTTTTCTATGGTCGCACATTTTTTTGGAACGTCGATGATGTCACTGCGTGAAGCACAGCCTGCGATTCGCATTGTACCTGTCCTACTGCCTCAAAGTGGCAACCTGTTAACCTCTTCTTTATGTGGGAGAATAGACTAAAATCACAGAGTACCAAATTAGGTACATACAGGTAGGGAGGTGGAGGATGACAGTCAGACTGACGAACTGTGGACTGGTGTATTGTCGTAATGTAGGAGAAAACTCTTCCGGCTTCAAAGCTTCGGTCGTTTTGTAACTAATTGTCCGACGACGGTCTACATGATTTCAGTCAGTTGCAGTCGAACATCTTCCAAATGGCTCGTTCCTTATCATTGTTTCCAAGCTTAAAACAAAAATTTATACACACGCGCTGCTCTTTCTTCGTATTCATTGGAAAAATCGCAGACAAGCATGATTAGACCTTTACGCAAACATACATACAAAAGAGCTGAACGAGCTAGCAGGTTGAAAGTTGACGCGCAACATTATTAGGAATGTACCCATCGCCACCTATCGGGCGATACTATTTCAAGTTATTTTTTTATAGGCTTAGCATCCATGCTGCAGGGAAATCTCTAAACCGCTACAGTAGCGACGCGTGTGCGGAAAAAGCGACTCACGTAGGTCTTGAATCGCTATAAATTGTACTCAGTGGGAAACAGTCCAGAGCAAATCATTCCAACGGGATAAGGTTCTCCATGTAAAAGACTGCTTGAAAAGGGTTGTACGAAGAGTGATAAGCTGAACTTCATACAGATATAAAGTATTAGCGTGACATACTACTATAGGAGAAATTAAGCGGGCTACAGCCCTCTAACATTTTCAATGAAACTACTTGTAGAATAGACTCAAGTCGTCAAAGGTTCTTCAATGTTCCTAGAAATCAAGGTTACTGGTCATTTCTAGGTCTCTAATCAGGCGAACAGCTCTCTTCTGACTATAATCCAAAAAATGCAGTATATGTTTGGGAGCACAACCTCAAATATGGGAGAAGTATTTAGGGCCGGCCATAGCTTTTTTGCCGCCGTATGCAAACTCAAAAAATACTGCCGCACCCAAGCTTCAAAAAAACTATGTTAACCAGGAAAATGACATATAATTGAATTAAGGCAATAATACTAATACAGATTTACGAAAAATTGTTTTATTGAAAAACATAGTTTACATTTTTAACGAGCTAACGACAATGAAATTACAAACTAAAACTAGGACCTACTATTTTCAGAGATAATTTAAATATACTTTTAAAACAATAAACAAAATTAGTACAATAATATACGAAGTCTAAATCTAAATTTAAACCATTTTTTCGAAGTTTCATTTCTGCGAAATCGCGAATAATTTCTTTCTGATCTAATTTACTACTCAATTCGTGTTCAATGGCCAACATTACTAACCCATTAAGACGATTTTGTGTAATCATATTTCTTAAATAATTTTTTATTATTTTTAATTTAGAAAAAGTTTTTTCGCCGATAGCAACAGTTATGGACAGCCTTAACAAAATTCTTAGAGCAATGCTCAAATTTGACCTAATTTTAAAGGAAGTAATGAATTTAAGAACGTCAACTGGACCTTCTTTTTTAGTTAAAAGTGAAGAAACAAGGCCTATTTCGTCAGCTAGGTCGAACGAATCACCATCTGTCAAGACGTTTTCGAGATCTTTACAATATGCCAGTAATTCATTTATACACTTGTTTTTAAGTGTATAAACATCATATAAAAATTCAAAAGAGTTATTATGATTATTCACTAGGTTGAATCTCAGCTCCAATGGACTGATCGCCTGATCTATAGTAAAGAAAAAAATTCTATTTTAAATTTTTGTTTTGGATCTTGTATCGGTTCGTCCAAACTTTCTGAGATAATGTTGTCAAAAGATTCATCCGATCTTAATTCTTAAAAAAAATTATTGAGCCATTTAATAAATTAGTAGCTTGGGACAAATCAAAATCTTTGGATTGAAGTAGCTTACTTATCGGATTAATACGATTCAAAATTTTATACCAAATAACGATTGAACATAAAAAATTGTTTTATTGTGGTCAATATTTCGGCATTCTCATAAATACTGCATAAAGCATCATGAATATCTCCTATTTGAAAACGTAAAGGTTTTAGAGAATCTATACGACTTTCCCAACGAGTGTCGCTCAATGGTTTCAATGTAAGAGTATTGAGGTGTTCTTTTAATATGGCCCACGGAAAAGTGGATGAGGCAAAAAATGTATATAGCTTTTGAACCGTATTAAAAAAGTTCGCTGCCTCCAAAGAAGATTTTGCCACATTGTTAATTACTAAGTCTGCTGCAAGGTACGTAAAATGCTCTTGGGTTTAAAGTTTTAATTCTTGTTTGTATTCTCGATTTGTCGCCTCTCATATTTGAACCATTGTCGTAACCTTGACGTCTCATATTTTCCACTTTCAATCCATTTTTCCCTAACTCTTCCAATAAAACTTGAGATAATTCCTTACCAGTAGATCTCTCAATAGAAAGGAAACCCAAAAAATGTTCATTAATTTTACATTTAAATCCCGATTCTGATTGATCAATAGAAATATATCTTACTACAAATGTCATTTGTTCAACCTTACTCGTACCGGAAGGGCAATCAAGAATAGTCGAATATATTTCGCTTTTTGAACTTGCTTTATTATATAAGACTTTATGTTATCATGTAATAATTCAATAATTTTCATTCTGGATGTTTTTCCCTAAATATGACACTCTATTTTCTTCATGGTTGAGGATTCTACGAACGTGCTCCTCCTTTCCATTGTTACGTTCATAAAGCTTGTCGCTTGTACCCCGGAATGCTAAAGAACTTTCTCCAACCAATTTAATAACTGATAATATACGTAAAATCACTTCATACCAATATTTAATTCCAGCATTAATAAATCTCTATGTAGCTGAATCTACTGTTTGACAAGTTTCCAAACTTCATTTTAGCTCTATCCATGATTTCAAATTATCTACATGAGTTTTTGAGTCTTCATGCTTTCTTCATATCTCATCAAATTTTTCCAATTTTTATATATAACCCTTATTTAAAAAGGAACTTAATTTTGAGTAATCAAAAATTGTGCAACAAAAACAGAACACGGAATCTTTAATCACAGAATATATCAGCCAATCTCTCGTGACATTTTTTAAAATCCTATGATACTGTTTTTCACTAAATCTTCGATTTAGATTTTATTTGTCAAACGGAAAATCGTAATGGAATAAAGGAGATAATGGACCTTTTCTAACTAAAAATATTCGATCTGAGTCGCTTATACGATCGGGCCATAATCCTGGATCTGATGATAGAGTTAGGTTGAGGCTTCTTTCATTTCCCGTGGTAGTATCCATTGTCTCAAAACTTGTTGAATTCTGTTCTTGGCTGGGATAACTCGCAATTTCATCTTTATTATTAGTGTCGTCTTAATAATCCAAATCCAAGTCAGAATTGACGGTACTGTTCAGGTCTCGGCAACCGCTTGGCTCTTTGCTTTGTTTAGAGCTACTTGCATCTTTTAAGAAGCTATGCAAAGGCTCCTGCCTGCTCTTGAAGCTGGGTTTGCTTCTCCAATCTCTTTTTTTTTATATTGACTACCAGATAGCCTTTTTCTTCTGTTAGACATTCTAAAACAAAACAATTTATTTAAGTATCTGATATCGTAATACGACAAAGGCATGATTTAAAGCTTAAAAATCGTCCCAATAGAGGGCGAAACCGTAATATCGTAATACGACAAAGGCATGATTCAAAGCTTAAAAATCGTCCCAACAGAGGGCGGAACCTAACCATAAAATTCACATTTACCAATAACGAATTTATTAGTACATTTACAAGGTAATATTAGTGTAGAAAAATCTCAAGTACAAAGATTACAATACGAATCTAAAGTCTCTCTTACCTTTTAGCAAAATGAAATCGCTACTTTCCACATCCACTACACTTGTAACTAACTAACTCAAACCGTATCACTACCACAATCGGACGTTGATCCATAAATAAAGCATTGTTTTAAATCTGACTCTTATTCATAAGTGGAAAAAGCTTGTTGAATCCTGTCTGCGGTGCCGGCGCGGGCACCTCTCACAATTTACGTATAGAAATACCCAGAACTTCTGGATATTTCTATAGACAGGCTTCTGGCAGAAGCCTGTCTATTCCTGTCTTATTTAATTTAACTACTCATTTATTTTCTAGATTCAAGTAATCGAAATATATTTTTGGGGGCTGTGTTTATTTTTTTTTGCGCTCTAGTAGCTCAGGTGGTTTTGCCGCCCCTAAATTTGACGCCATAAGCAGTTGCCTACCTTGCCTACCGCCTAGAGCCGACCCTGAAGTATTCCATCGTTAGTTGAATTTGAGCTTTGTACAGAATTAACAGTTGTTGTGGAGTGATAAGCTTTCTAGTTCGAAATAATATTCCCAGCTTTTGAGAAGCTATCTTTGCAATGCTTGCAACATGTTCAAGTCAAGACATGTTTACTCCCAAATTAAGGCCCCGCAAAATGAGTGACCATGCTAAAGGAATGGAGTGCTCCGACATAAATATCTCAGGTTCTTGCTCTATAGCGCTAGT
This sequence comes from Pachyrhynchus sulphureomaculatus, assembly GCA_019049505.1. NCBI lineage: Eukaryota > Metazoa > Arthropoda > Insecta > Coleoptera > Curculionidae > Pachyrhynchus > Pachyrhynchus sulphureomaculatus. The sequence continues at coordinate 50,239,868 of CM032447.1, forward strand.
CTCCTTTTTAAGGCTATAGTTTATGACTTTTCTGACATATTTTTGTAGTTAGCCTTTACATACATTTTACCAGCATTGCAAAAATTTGACATTCAACTTAAGAAAAGATTAACTGAATATGCATACTTTTTAAACAGACATTTTAAATACTTTGTAGTGTAAACTTAGAGAATTATATCGAAATGCATTCCACATTTACTTCCATAAATATTTGAATTTTATCACAGGGAAAATTGTATTTAATTAAGATTTAGTTTATCTAATAAATTCAAAAATATAAAATAAAATTAAACATTGCAGGATAGGTAATTGCCGGCGTTAATTTATTATGTAAACTGTTGCCTTAATAAAAGACATACGCTCGCGTCCGGTAATAAGATGCTATTAAATTGAATATTCTAATGAACAGCTAAGAAAATATAGCTATATAAAAATAGGAAAAGCATCACGCGTAATCTCGAATAATATTTTCATAAAACTTATTAAATTATTATTTTACAAAAATCTTATCGCGTTGCTTAAATAGTTAACAACATTGGATGGAACAAAGTAATTTAGTTTTCCAAACTGTTATAATATTAGAGGACTAGTTTAGTACAGCATTCAGGTACCCCTTTTCTAAAAATTTTAAAATGGTTTGCAATTATCTAACTAATACATTAACATTGTAACAACCTAGATAATTACAGCGTATCTCACAAATAGGTTTAATGTTCAGCAAATTGTAGCAGTACAACGGACAGGTGGAGCAAGATACAAACATGAATGGTAACCCATATCCTTGGAAATCTAATTTCTCATTAAATGTCATTGTCCAGCGTAAAAGAAATGGGTGCAGAAGTTTTGATTCGATTCTACAATTAAATGCGTTAAATGGGCCCAGGAATTTGTTATAGTGCATTATTTCTGAAGATTTTTGTCTATACTTCAACAAAATACAACTGTTGCAAGAAATAAAGCCAAATAAGACTGCTTAGAGGATCAACGTCGTTAATCAAAAGCTAACTAATAAGCATAAACAGTTTTTACACTTACCTAAAGTAACAACTTTAAGTTGTTAAGAAAAAGTTAAAATTGCGAAACCCGACAAACTCGTAGTTATGTCGGGATACTTCCATTCCTCTTGTATCTTCACTCAATTTGCTGGGCGTTGACTTGGGCGCATGTTGCATGCATGGTAAAGAGAGCCTCTGTACAAAGCGCAAATTCAACCAACTCCCATGTTTGGAGCTCGTCTCGCCAACATCCACTGCATTTATTGGATTTTAGTCAGAAGAGTGCTGTTCCCCTGACTGGACATCCAGTAAACCTTGATTCCTTGGAACATCGATGAACGGTTGGCGATTTCATTCATGGAAAGTGTTCGATGGATATAGTTCGCTTAATTTCTCCCAGAGTGGTAGATACTAGGAATACAGGTTATACTAATACATCACATCCGTATGAACTCCAGCTTGTCATTTCTCGTACAAGCTTTTTCAAGCAGTCTTTGAAATGATTTGCCCTGGAATATGTTTCTCCCCGAATACAATTTACAATAGTTCTAACGTGAACCACTTTTACCGCCCACGCGTCGCTCCTATAGCACCTTAGGGATTTCCCTATAGCATGTGTGCTATGCCTTTAAAAAAATACACTTAATTAACTATTTTGTTGCGTGTATTTTATCACAAAGTCCCGTACTATCCATTCTAGAAGCGAAACTCATAGTTTTACCCAAATGTCATATTGAGATTTTTTAACTCCAACCATACGACGCACATTCATCCCAATTCTAAGCCTAAAATTGTTAAATGAGTGTTCGTTTACTTCTTGTAACTGCCCTTTAAGTCCAAGAGCATAGTCTGGCATCGTTGTCACATGACGACGGCCTTGCATATCGTGTTTTGAGTAAGACAGTTAATTTATTGGCTAATTAGGTAGCTTTACGCTATTACTATTACACATTCACTTGATTACAGAAACATTATATATATATATATATATATATATATATATATATATATATATATATATATTTTGGATCTTAAAATATATACATGTTAGGGACCTAACCTTAGCCTAGGTAAGGAGTTTATTTAAATGTTTGGGAGAACTTAAGATATTTGAAGTTAAGATATTTCATGAACAGAAAACTTAAGATATTTCATGAACAGAAAATTTAAGATATTTCATGAACATAGACTTAAGGTTAAAGTAGAAATTACTTATGGCTAACTTAATCCAATCTGGTGGCATGGGGTCCGAGGGACTCGGGAGGCGGAGTCGGAAATGGCGTGGGGGAGGGCGGTCCTGACTCTGGGGTTGGTGTGGCCGTGGCTTTGTCCAGGAATTTGAGTTGAATGTTGCTCATAAAATCACGGATTGTTGGCATTTGGAGGTCTCGGTGAAGCTGGGTGTTGCGGACAAACCATGGGGCTTTGGCGATGATACGGAAGGCCTTGTTTTGGATAGTCTGGAGGGTGGGTCTGCGGGAGCGGGAGATCTGGCACCATGCTGGGCTGGAGTAAGTCAATCCGGCTCGGATGATCTTGTAGATTGTCAACTCGTTGCGAATTGACAATTTGCTGGATTAAAGAGAGGATAGAGCTTTGGTGGGACTTAAGGAAAAGGTAGAGCTTGCCGAGGACTTGGTTGACTTTCTTGGTAGAGGCGGTAACCTGATCCTTCTATACTAGCCGCTTGTCGTAGTGAAGGCCTACGTACTTGATGCTGTTGGACATCGGAGTCGGGTTCCTTGGAGGGTGAGGCTTTCCGTCGGTGAGTTGCGGGCCTTTGAAAACATGATGACTTGGGTCTGCGCTGGATTGAGCTGGATGCTCCAATGTTCGAACTAGGGGACTAGCGTGTTGAGTTGGCTTTGAAGGCGGCTGATGATGATCCTGGTCGACTTGGTGGTAGCTATGATGGTGGTGTCATCGGCGTACACGAAAAGAGAAGTGTGGTCCGACTTGGGTATGTTAGCCGTGTAGATGTTGGGGGGAGAGAACGGAGCCTTAGGGGACTACGGCTCGAAAGGGCCTGACCTCGGAAATGGTCTGATCGATGCGAACCTGAAATGTCGAGTAAGACTTGTAAACAAGAGAATATATTTAAAATATACTTTTCCGTACAATTGTTATTAAATCAAAGTCAAATCACTTTGACGGTAACATAAATTGACAATGGGATTTGTTAATGTTAGGACTTTTGGTAGCAATAAGTCGAAACAAAAGTGTTAGTGTTTTTAGGAGAGTGAAAAACAAGACATATAAAAAATATTTATTGAACATGATTTTTACAAAAAGCAGCACAACAGGTAATATATAAGATATTAGGGAAGGCAAAGAAAAGTAACTAGTTTACATACATTACATTCACAAATACACGATATTCTCATAGTAAATGTTTAAGTTTAAATGAAACTTTCCCTTTATATATTTGTTAAGATTTAAAAGATTAAGATGGCCACCAAATTTAACAGAACTAACTGAATCGATCTGTACTTCTTTGATTCGGTTGCCGCATAACTGTTAATTCTAAGCAATATATAGGGATAATTGAGAAATGCTTCACATCTGCTTTAAAAAATGTATATGGTGATAAACTAGAGAACTTCTTGTTAGCAGGATAGGGCTACATCACACACCTTCAAATACTTCCTTGTTACTCATATGAAAAGTTTTCCCGAATAGAGTGATTTCCAAAAGAAGTGGCACAAGTTGGTCTCCATGTATTAACTTGAAATGAGTTTGATTATTTTTTCTTCACCAAGCTCAACATTTTTAAAACTTAATTAAAGCCGATTCACCAGCCCTTTCAAACACTGGTAATTTAGTTTACTGCAGTGTCGATACCTGTTCTTTTTTTTTGGTGAGAATACCCTTTGCAGTTTTGGAAACACCGGATTCTCAAATTAAAACATTAAAAAATGGCTCTTAATTAAAAATAAGAATAGTTAATATTACATTTAATTATTATCAAAAATACATTTCTGTTTCAACCAAAACTCCCATTTTAAACTTTTGTTAAATTTAACAAGTAATATACCAAGGTCTTGGTGTTAACGCACTGCAACTGTAGATACTGTCGACTTCCGGGTAGTTTGCTGAGTTGTAGGCGGGGTAGGCGATTGTTTCTGTTTCTGTACTGTAGTTTCTTGGACTATTGTGCTCCCCTTTCTTGGTTACATGAACGTCGTCCCTCTTCATGTGGTAATTTATCGCCACGCTGTAGATCTCCGAATAGTTTATGCCTGTTACGAGTTAAACCCATATAGGATGTGCGTAAAAATTTCTTCCTCTTCACTACATAGTTTGCATGTCGCAGGACCATTGTGGATACCCATTTTTTGCAGATGTTTCCTCAGGTGACAGTGGCCGGTGATCAGTCGCACCATTAGTTTCGTCTGGGCCGTTGCTAAACAAAGTACGTTAGCTGTTAGTTCATTTGAGGGGCCACTAATTACATCGCTCGTATTTTTATTTTTAGTTTTCTTGTGTTGAGACCTTATTTATGTGTTCTGTCAGTATTTTTTCAAAATTTTTAACTACAGATTTAGCAGAAAAAAAATTCGAGGATATTTGTACACTGTGTACTAAACTATAGTAAAAGGTTAATAATTTTTTTTTTTAACAAAAATGTAATTATTTTAGATATTAAAATTCCAATTTTAGATAGAAAATTTATTGTATATGTAATTTTCGTTAGTGAATAATTTATTCTGCAGCATTAAACTCTTATGTTAAATTGGCAAAGGTGAAATTCTTTTAACTGCCACTTGCCATGCTTAAACAATATTAAATCTCCTTGAATAATTTACGAAAAATTATAAATTAAATTTGGTTTGTTAAGACGTTCAATTTTGCCAAACAAAACTAAAAAATTCTTTTAAACAATATCAGTATTATTACATAAGTGCACATTATTATAGTACGTCCTTGTCTTGGTTCTATAATTGTAAATACATTATATGCTATTATCCTAAATATAGGTCTAGGAAGGTGCTGATAACATCAACTACCTACTACATACATGTTGATAAGTGACTAAAATTTGATCGCAAATGTCTTGGTAAACAATTTAAATATTGCAATAAAATTACCATTATTTTTTAGTCTAATAATTATGGGATTACGTGTCGAAAAAATGTATTTTATTTAGGAATAATAAAAGGATTTCCTCTGCTCCATTTTCCATTTTCTTTATTGATTTTTAAGTAAGGCATAGTCTGTTACTTCTGGTACTGACTGTTGTTATAACATGTTTATGATTGATTGCTTATTCTAACTTAACCTAATTATTTACACTAGTGATCCTATACTAACTTAACCTAGGTTTATTTAACATTATTGTGTTCTAGCCTAACTTAGTCTAAGACTTATGCTAACTTAACCTAGTTTTATAGTCTTCTGTCATGGTGGATGGGGAGGGTCATCGTCTTCATCCGAGAGAGGGTCTGGGGGTCTCGGGAATCGGTGGTGAACATGCGGGAGGATTTGAAAGACGTCCCTGATGATTGGGGTGGGGTGCTGGAATACCTTGTCCATGAACTTCAGTTGTGTTTTTCTCATGTGTGCCTTTACGGTTGGCACACCGAGGTCTCCGTGTATGTAATTGTTCCTCATGAAACATGGAGCTTCCGTGATCATCCGCAGGGCGTTGTTCTGTACATCCTGAAGTTGAGCTCTCCTTGTCTTGGAGAGCTAGCACCATGTTGGGAAGGCGTACGTAAGACCTGCCTTTACAATGGTGTAGATCAAGATGCTTGTTTTAGTTTGCAACTTGCAGAAGCGATTTATAATGGGATATAATTTGCCCAGCAGTTGCTCAGCTTTCTTGGTGGCAGTGCAGACCTGATCTTTCTGGACGAGCTGTTTGTTCTACTGGATACCCAGGTACTTGATGGTGTTTGCCCATTGGATGCGGGAGCCCTGTAGCTGGAGATGGCCGTGGTGGCTGCTCCTGCCCTTGGAGAAGACGATGGCTTAAGTCTTGTGGGGGTTCAGCTGACCAGGAGTCAGGGTTGTCCAGGTGGCGTTCTAGTCTGCTCGTGATGATGCTGCTGCTTCTGGATTGAGTGATTATGGCGGTGTTATTAGCATAAACGAGAGGTTTGGTATGATCCGATTTGAGAATGTCGGCTGTGAAGATGTTAAAGAGGTGGGGAAGAGGACGGAACCTTGGGAGACTCCGGCTCTGATGGCCTTGACGTCGGAGAGGCCGTGTCGACTCTGACTTGAAAGGTTCTGCCAGAGACGAAGGACTGAATGAGTGGTTATGAAGAGAGGGTAGTCGGGTCGGGTCAGTTTCAGAATGAGGCCTTCGTGCCAGACTCGGTCCTCTGCTCCAAACTATTTAACCTGCATAAAAAACGTTAGTAATGATGTAAATAATCACAGTACAAAACAAGTACACTTAAATTAACACTTTCTATGAAGCAAAGCAATTAAAAAATAAATTTTATAAAAAAAAACAAAATACACACGAAATCTGTGGCCTATTTTTTCTTAATTTGCAAGTAAAAGAATAAAAATGAGGTTAAGAAGGACAGAAATAGTAACCAGATCACTAGCTTTTCACTCTGAGGATGGTTGACATGTTTGTCAAACTTCTCTAATCTCTGTTGTAATTAGTTTGCACGAAAATCACTAACCTATTCAAATTATAATGTGCGTAGTTAGAGCAGAAGAAATTCCTAAAGTATTT